>OZ022264.1:122761248-122766248 GCA_963978885.1 Nemotelus pantherinus | reverse complement strand
TAAAGGAAAAATCGGTTTTTTTATTAAAATATTTTTTTGAGCTAGGAAAAAATTGGTACACATTAAATACAACCCATAAAACTTGCTTTCCATAATTAAAAGGTACTCTACCAGCTGACATTCAAGTTTTGCACCCAATACTGGCTTTCTTCCTAAAGTAGTAGTTGCTGCCTCTTCTGGGGACTGTTCATCTTTTTGGCATAGACGAAACAAAGTTGTCCTAGGCACTTGAAAATGCTGGGCCGCTTTTAAATATCCCATTTTCTTCTTCCGAACGAAGTTTATTGCTTCCGCCATTTTTTCTTCATTCCAGATCTTACGTTTTTTGGTCGATTGTAAAGCCGCCATTCTACAAATACAAATAACATATGGTTAGGTTAGGTTAGGTTGTACTGGCTGGCACATGGCCACACATAGACCTACCGGTCCGTAGTGATACCAGATAAATGGACCTCGAGAAAGGAATTCAGTCCAAGCGGCCATCAAAGGCCCCGGACTTTTTCGCGAACTGAAGGATGTCCTTCAGCTTTTGCTCTGCCACGTGTGAGAGATCCACCAGCCAGGGCTCACCGAAGTATCGCAGTCTGGTTTTCCCCAGTGCCGGGCAGTGACACAGGAGATGCTGGATAGTTTCTGACACCCCCGGCTCTTGACACCTTCTACAGGTGTCGCTCGTTAGGAGTCCCATTTTCTTAGCATGTGCTGCTATAAGACAGTGACCAGTAATGATACCAACGAGTCGTTTGCAGTCAATCCGCACTAACTCGAGGAGGTACTTGGTCGATGCGATTGTATGGTCGATTGTATGACCCCCACATGATTTTCGTTACTCTGCAGGTCTGAGTTGCATCCCATCTGCGCGTCGATCCCTTCATCATGTTGGAGTCGATTGACTACCTAATCGCCTGGATAGGAGTAAGGATGTTAACCGCTTCCAAAAGGGGAAGACTAGCCCCATACTTAGCTAACGCATCCGCCTTTTCATTCCCATCAATACCCTTATGACCGGGAACCTAGAAGATTCTAACTCTTCTGCTGTTACCCAGTCTGTTCAGAGCCTGAATACAATCGAATACACACTTCGATTTGTATGTGTGAGACAGCAGTGCTTTTACCGCCGCTTGACTGTCCGTAAAGATGTTTAGTACTTTGCTAGTAGTATCTTTGGCGTATATGAGGTCTGCGGCTTTACGTATCGCAAACACCTCCGCCTGGAAAATACTACTGTGATTCGGAAGCCTGAAAGCTGCTTCCATAGATGCATCTGCAGAATATACTGCAACACCCACTCCTGCAGCTGTCTTCGAGCCGTCAGTGTAGATGCTAAGAGCTGCAAGACACATTTGTCGATTCCATTCTTGCCCATCTCCCACAGTCGCTCGATATCCCCGCTCAAAGCATAGAGTGGGAACCAGGTAGTCAGTGCTTCCTGCGTAACCCCGTTCAATACTGCTGTGTCCAAAGGATCCTGGCTCGAAGTGCCCTGATTCCCTAAGCCTGACAGCAACCTTTGCGGCAGTGCCTCTAATAAAGAGATCAAGCGGGGGAAGATGAAGCAGGACGCAGAGCAGACGAAGGAGTCGAGGCTAAGACACCTGTAGTGCAGAGAGCCGCTAGCCGCTGAACTCTATTCGCCATGGTAGCAAAGGTGCTCTTATTCACTGCTGGCCACCAGACCAAGCATGCGTAAACAAGGATCGGCCTAGCTATCGCCAAGTAGATCCAGTGCGTTAAAGCAGGGCTTAGACCCCACGTTTTACCCAGCACTCTCTTGCTGGAATAAATCGCGTTGCTTGCCCGCTTAACTCTTTCCTCTAAATTCGCCTTCCATGTGAGCTTGCTGTCCAGAATAGGACCCAAGTACTTAATTTGTAACTTGAGACCTAACCTGGAGCCGCCCAGCATGATATGGTCTAAATCCGGTGTTTTATACTTCCTAGTGAAGAGCACAATATCCGTCTTGTTGGGGTTAATGCCAAGACCCACGCCCACTCCTCAACCAGCCCTAGAGAGTACTCGATGAGCTGA
Organism: Nemotelus pantherinus; assembly: GCA_963978885.1. Classification (NCBI taxonomy): domain Eukaryota; kingdom Metazoa; phylum Arthropoda; class Insecta; order Diptera; family Stratiomyidae; genus Nemotelus; species Nemotelus pantherinus. Next base: position 122,764,220 of record OZ022264.1, on the reverse strand, counting down.
CCAAGGGTGTGTGGAAACCTACCCGAGACTAAAATTGCAATGTCGACAAATAACATATATTACCAAGAGAAATAATAGCAAGTACCAATCATCTGACATAGTAGGACCTTATTATGGACTATTCCATAATTAGCCACCACCGACTGTCCATATTTGGATTCTCATATGCGTCCAAACTTGTATCAATATTTTTTCAAGTTACGTTATTTCAAATCCAAAAGGCCGCAAAATATTGGTTCAAACATTATATCGACGCTTAAAAGTATAACACTTATGTACCAGTACATACATATTGACCAAAAATATTCATTTATGACATACCTTTCAAAGTTTCGCAGTGGAGACAATACAAAACACTTCTATCACAAGCACTATATTCATTCAACTGACACGCTCACGTGAGTATGATACTAAAGGGAGCAAATGAAATCGATGGAGGTCGCGTGTTGCCTTTGCAACTTATTTGTTCTAAAAAATCAAGGAATTCCATATTAAGATGCTATTCCATATTTGGCTACTTTCCTCTATATATATATATATATATATATATATATATATATATATATATATATATATATATATATATATATATATATATATATATATACATATACATATATATATATATATATATATATATATATATATATATATATACATATATATATATATATATATATATATATATATATATATATATATATATATATATAAATATATATATTTGTATATTATATATATGAATATATTTATACACACATAGATGTAAATACATCAATATAAACATACAAACATACAAAAAAATATTTATATTGTTTATATATATACTTGTATATTTATCTATATACTTGTATATATATATACTTATACATATATAATATATATACATATATATATATATATATATATATATATATATATATATATATATATATATATATATATATATATATATACCACCAGTGCAAAAGTTGCATCATTTAAAAGGCTGTTTGATCGGAGAAGCAGAATCCCTGCTCAGGAATTTTCCCACAACTAACGATAATTACAGCCCAACATGGAAAACATTAAAGGAACGGTACGAGAACAAACGGGTTCTTGTAAATACACAATTAAAGATTTTAGCAAATCAAATGAAATCTAATACTGAAAACAGCAAATCCATCAAAGAAATTATGGATACAACACAAGAGTGTTTGCAACAATTATCGTCGTTACAGGTCGATACCTCCACTTAGGACGTATTATTAATACATTTGATAGTGCAAAAACTACCATATGTGACATTGTGATTATGGGAGGAAGAACTGGGGGCCAGCACCGAGCTGCCCACATTTAAGAGATTTCAAGAATTTCTACAAACTAGGTTCAGAGTACTAGAATCTATAGCAAACACAATTGATAGCAAACATACAGTAAAGCTGACAACCAAGGCATACTACAGCATTCCAGCAAACAAATGTCTAGCATGCGGACAAGAACATTACGTGGGGACATGCCCCAAATTCCAAAAAATGCAACCCTTGGAACGTAGACAAATTATTCAAAACTCGAATAGATGTTTCAATTGCTTTTCGGGCAAACATATTGTCAATAAATGCAAAAGCATGTATCGATGTAAGATATGTAAAGGGTTACACCATAGTCTCTTGCATTTGATAGAACGCAGGGAAGAATATGAAAGGAATGCAACAAAGCAGCAAGCACAACAAACAAACATTGGAAGAGCCCAACAACCAATCAATGCTAACCATAACAAATCTGAAGATAAGATTCAAACGTTTTTTACAGACGCTCAAAATGCAATACTAGCCACAGCAGTGGTTGAAGCTAAAGATGCGAATGGCAAAGGAGTTCAATTCAGAAAAATGGCAAATTATCAAGACGATGTGTTGCTGCTTACTGAAGACAATGGATGGTCATCAGATAGCTCAAACTGGAGCCCAATAGCCAGTCCCAAAGCTGTGGAAAAAGAAAGTTGCGCCGGCCCAAGCAGCCTAAGGTGGCGAATTCATGACTTTGAAGGTGAAGATCGGTATGGTAGATCCAGTAGTCCTAGATGAAATCCAGCCAGCCTCAAGGAAGTGTATCAGAAAGCCGGCCTCAGCTCGACTAACGAAAAGAATATGAAGACAAATCAAGCTCGCATCAATGCGAAAGATACGGACGAACTTCCACCAGCAAAAATCAATGGGATTTACGAGACAAAATGGAGCCTGATACCACCGTCTGACACTATTCAAGAAATTCATATGAGAATCGATAACGATGTGCAAAAATTTATAACAAAAGAAAGTATTGAAGTATATATTCCGAAAGAAGTTTTGAAAAGAATTCAATTCGAAAAAATTAGAGATTCTAAAAGCCAACAATTCAAAGTAAATTTGCCTGACAGATATGAAATCAAAATTAAAGTGTACAAAGACAATAGAGTAATATTTCACCATTATGTAAAAAGGAAACAGCCACAATCAAAGCAAGACCAAAAGAACAAAAACATGTAAATAAAAATAAACTAATACCATGAAATACAATAATGAATATAGAAGTAAAATGAATCATAATTTAATCATAATGAAAATAATTGTGAAGCATAAGATAATCATAATCAAATCCACACATCCAAAGGAAGAATTAAGGTTGAACACAAATGTTCAACGGGCGGGAGAATGTTAGGCAATGCCTAAAAACATGCCCAAAATTGTTAAATATATAAACATGCCCAATGTACAAAGTTCAAAGATCAAATCTAGTACATTGTCTCACAAATCACTGCCAAAGTGGAATTAAAAATACAATCAAGTATGTACTGAAAAGTATTTTGTGAACATAATTGAATTCAAAATTCAGTCTGGAAGTGGAGTCCAAACGAATAGGAACATTGAAAACCGTAATGAGACTCTATTAGTTCCAGGCCCCAGCTTGATAAAGCACTTGTATAGTGGAATTTATCTAGCGATCCTGAACAGTTT
>OZ022264.1:122715127-122751048 GCA_963978885.1 Nemotelus pantherinus | reverse complement strand
ATTTATTGGTGCTGTGTTGGACAAATGTTGCCAGCACTGAACATTTTCATTATTTGTGTTATAGGAAATGCTGTCAGAAAACGATATTTGTTCTTTTGAGTAAGAAATGGCTGATATGATACTACAAAGAAGTGTTTAACGTCTTCACACATTTTTAAATTCCTTAAAGATAGTTTCTTCGAAAATTAGTTTCCTAGCGGTTCCGATGCGCTAGACTTTTAATGTACGCACAACGCTGCTCTCTCACAAAAAATTCGCTCAAGATACTCCTCTTTACCGCCACAGCACCAAAAAGCCCTAATTCTTCCCCGTTTTAACGAACAATGCTATGATGCGTACACCAGCGTTGGAACACTAGAGTCGTATGTGAAAAGGCAAAGCCAATTTCCACGTGGTGAACCAAGTCTTGTCAAAATTCTCATGCGCTTTTTCTGACTTTAGGACTAGATCAAATTAAATACGTTTGTTTCATACATTTTGTATGCACGCACAAAAAGTAAAGAACTCCAGTACCAACAATTTCTGTTAAGTGTTTAACGCTGCGAGAAAGACAACTAACGGCAACTCCTTAGCCGACATCTTACTCTCCAGTCTGGTCTTGCAGAATGACTAACCATCAATTCTCACCAACTGGCATTTGGAATCTTATCCAAATTCCGAATCACGAAATCCCGAATTAACAAAAACCCGTATGTTTCGAAATTCCCGTATTCCAAAATCCCGAAACACAAAATCCTGTACTTAAAAATCCCAAAACTCAAAATCCCGAAATTCAAAATCCCGAAACTTAAAATCTTTTGGAACGAAACCTATTCATATAACGAAATTACAAAAATATAGTGATTTAATCTTTTATTAAGGAATAAACTTCAACATAAAAACGTACTCTTCGCGATTCTTTTCAAATAATCGTTTATATCAGTCTCAGACCTTTTCCTAATAATTTTTACTAATGTTCGAAGAACATTAGTATTAAAATCGATTCGGCCAAAAATTCATATTTCCATATATATATATATATATATATATATATATATATATATATATATATATATATATATATATATATATATATATATATATATATATATATATATATATATATATATATATATATATATATATATATATATATATATATATATATATATATTTATATATATATATATATATATATATATATATATATATATATATATATATATATATCTATATATATATATATATATATATATATATATATATCATCAAAAAATTTCAGTGAGATAATCTCGGGAACGCGCCATCCGATTGAGCTGAAACTTTCAGGATACATAAATGTATATGCAGAATAGGTCCACGTCTCACTACATGTCAATTATTGTTAACCCTTTCGCGCCGGCGGCCATTTTAGTGATATTTTTAACTTACCTATTATTCCGTACACAAATAAATTTTGCATAAATAAAGTTGACGAAATAAATTTCGAACGTGTTTTACATGTGAATCGGAGAATGCTTTGAAATTTTTTAACCCTTTGTGTGCGCTGGGTGCCTAAAAAGAGAACGGGAAAAATTGAACATTTTTAAATTGTGATAACTTTTGACAGAGCTTTTCAATCATTACGGAAATTTCAGGACATATTGGTATTATTTAGTTGTAGATTTTTGTTGCTTGTAATGAGCGTACTGACAACCTTGTAGCTAGGGCAGGCACTGAAAATGAAAACCTTCAAATCATCGTCTCTCTTGAAAAAATGCCGTGTCTTAAAAAAAAAGCCATTCATATGTAAATCTTGTGCTTTGTTTACATATTAAAAAAAAAAAAAGATATGGTTTAACGGGCACGCCTGGTATCCCTTGCCCAATTTACCTATATTTTTAGCATCAAAAATTTCTGTTCATGGAAACTCACGATCCGATGATCAGAATTAATTGAAATTTACAGAATATATTGGTCATAAATAGGACCAGGTCTGATAGAAGTGACTTCGAAATGCGGGCGATTCTGTGCCAGTGGTGACATCTTAAAAAATCACTAAAAAAGATAACTGCTTTTACCCCTATAAATTCTGATTCAATCGTTCAATTTTGACAAAATTCACACAGTAGCTGGACCTTACTTCAAGCCACGTTGGATAGAAATTTGATCGAAAAATTCGGTTGGAGCTGCCAGCTATGATAATTTTGGTGTCTTAAATTTGAAAAATAAAAATTTGGAAGTGAAAACTTTCAAACCATCGAATATCCTAAAAAATGTCCGTTTCTTACACTAAAACCAATCTGTATACAAATCTTATGCTAAATCTACACTTTCAAAGTAAAATTTTGCAAATTTCATGTCGGACAAGAACGGTAACCCTTTCCCAGTTAGCCTATATTTTTAACATCAAAAACTGCTGTTCACGGGAACTCACGAACCAATAATCAGATACAACTGCATTTTAAAGAATGTATTGGACTTAAGTAGGATCAGGTCTGATAGAAGCGATTTTGAATTGTGGGCAACTCTGTGCCAGAGGTGCCATCTTGAAAAATTATAAAAAAAAAACTGCTTTTTGCCCTATGAAATGTGAATAAGTAACCCGATTTTCATCAAATTGACACAATAGCTGAACCTTACTCTAAACTCTGTTTGTTGAAAAATTCAATTGGTGCTACCAGCTATGGTAATTTTTGTGTCATTGGTTTTGAAAATTCGCTCAGGAAAATAGAACTTTTTGCCTTATAACTTCCAGTGCAGTCATGAAATCAATACGAATTTCATATTATTAATGGAACCTATTATAGACATTATTCAGGCCAAATTTTGTTGAAAAGCCACGATAGGGTTGCCAGCTATTGTTGGTTTTGTGTTTAATTGCAATATCATTACTTAGCGGTTTTATCGCAGAATTTTCAAATGGTAATGATATTGTAGTGACAATAAACAGGAAATATTAAGTTTTCGATTATTTGAAAAAACTTGCTGCAGGTAACCCTAAAATTCTTTAGACTCCTATAACTTCGAATGTAATATAACAACGTGAAGCAGATGTAATATATTATTGGCTTTGATACTGGCAAAAGGCTGCCAGCACGAGTCGGTTGTGCTACTATTGTGCTACAGTGCTGCAGGCACTGAGCATTTTCTTCATTGATGTTGTATGAGATGCTGCTTTGAAAATGTTTGTCAAATAAGCAACTGAGAGCGAATATAATTAACAAGTGTTGCTCTCATAAACTTTGAAATTCATGCCACTGGTAATATCTGAAACCTTTCCACCATATGAGTTATACGACCAAAGCAAAACCTGGCGTTTGAATTAGTTTGGCTGTAATAAGCAGCTAGTGTGGTAGAATATGCACTCAAAATCTGCACGATTCTTCTACTGTTCTTCGAACATTAGTGTTTCTAGCGGTTCAGGTTTGCTAGAGTTTTTTTAATTTTTAGGTACCTTGCCAAAGTTTTCTTCTCTGATCCTATTCCACTTATTTTGCTATCGCCGTTTTAGCTACAATAAAAAAAGAGCTGAAAGATTAATCCCGTAGTTTTGCATAATATAGAATCAGGTGCGGCGCCACGCTTGATTCTATATTATGCAAAACTACGCGATTTTCAAATCGGGATTTTGTATTACGGAATTTTGTAATACGGGATTTTGTAATACGGGATTTTGTAATATGGAACTTTGTAATTCAGGATTTTGTCTAACGAGATTTTATGTTGCAGGATTTTTTAATGCGGGATTTTGTTATCGGCATTTTGTAAACGGGATATTGTAACACGAGATTTTGTACCCAACCCCTGGCTTTTCTATCAAACCACGTCCGCCGGGAAAAATACGTTTATTGCAAAATTCTGGAACATATAAATGATACACATTTTCAGAGGACTATATGGAAAAACCACTCGTCTGAGTCGATCAAGGAGTTCTTCATCAAACTCGCTAGCTTTGGCACTAATGTGCTCTTTTTCTAGCCATACGGACGATACAGCAGCTGGCGGAAGATTTCCAATCGGAATATTCACTGGGCATATCTACTGCATTGCATGAACGTCGGCAACATCTTCGCGGAAGCAAGCACTATTAGCAGTGCACTAGAGTTACAACGACAGCTAGTGGGAATATTCCAAAAGCGTGGATTTCATTTGCGAAAGTGGATGAGTAATTATGAACAAATTCTAGAGGCAGTTGCTCCAGATGACAGAGAAATCCAATCATTACCGTCAAAAACGATACCGGCAAAACTCTTGGAATCTACTGGCAACCCAATAAAGACACATTAAGATTCCAATTCAACTTCGCCACCTCCCAAACATTGGAATTGCCTTTAACTAAAAGGAAGGTTTTATCCATTTTATCTCGCTTATTTGATCCTATGGGATTTATTGCACCAACGATTATCAGGGCTTAGCTGCTTATGACTAAGCTTTGGCTTGCAAACTTGGATTGGGACGATCCAATTGCTAATGGCTTTTAGAGAAATGGGAAGCGTACAAAAAGCAGCTCCAGCTCCAGCTCCAATCGCAACTGAAAATCAGAAGCTGGGTAGGAACATAATTAATTACTCAAACGGTAGATTTGCATGGACTTTGTGACGCTTCGCAAGAAGCATACGCTGCTTTTTTATATAAGGCTGCAGGATCAAGGTGGAAACTATCATTGCCATTTATTGACATGAAAAACACAGCCAGCATCCGTCAAACCGACGACAATACCTCGTTTGGAGATTTTAGGAGCGGTTTTTCTGTCGGAGCTAGTTCAAAGGAGTCTGTTGAATCGAAAATCGTTTCCAATTGATTCGCGAAACACGCTCTGCACCCTTTTTCTCCCGTCGGGATCAAAGTGGGGTCAATTGTGGACGACCTTGCTCACGTGGAAAAAAACGCGAGTCTTATTTCAGGTGCCACTCGCTTTGATCTACAACTGAAATAGCCTTTCAACCGTCGCCGTAAAGCGAGAAATTGTCGACGGCTTCTCTTTCAATCACTATTACGGAAAAATCGTAACGTCCGACACACATTAACAACACCAGCGTTACAATCTATAACACGATTCTATTTTGCACTTATTTCAAATATCTGCCGTCGGCGCCGCGTTAATTTATTTTAGAAATTAAAACCTAACTTAAACCAATGCCTACGACTGTATTACCAATTAATCACCTGTTAATGATAATGCCTAACCTGCCTCGCCGGTTCTTCACTGTCGTCTCTCCGCTTGTTCGGTAATCCCCTCGTAATTAAATAGCCAGTTCTTCGCAATCGTAGCTTTGCTTCACACCCAACCTGCCAGTACTTCGCATTCGATTCACGACTAAATCGCTGCACTTGTCACACTCAATCCATCAGTTTTTCACACTCGATGCGTCACTAAATCGCTGCACTTGCCGATTCGTCTCAATTGAATTCCACCAACACCCCCTCGTACTTGATTTTCGCTGTTTCCACGATTCGTTTTGTTGCTAGCTCCGTATACTATATACCTTCGGTCTTTTCGACTTCGCCACGTTTGGGCCCAGTCTTCTCGATCGTCCACCAGTAATTCAGTAATATAAAAAATATTGAAAGGGAATAAATTCCTGTCTCCGCTTTGGTGCGTCCGACTCTCACCTTGTCTTCTGGCCAAATAAGCTGATCCATGGCCTGTCCTCTTGCCATTTGACCTCGCCTAGAGGTTTCACTCACCGCTTCTGTGGTATCTTTACTGATCGTTGGCTGTCCACCTGCATCATGCATTCGGGTGCATTGTCCCATTGTATTCAATAGACGCGTCTTCGCAAGTGTATTTTTCCGAAATTTAATCCGATGGTTATCGGAACGCACCCTTTTATCATTTTGCCGCATGGTGGCGGTTCTGTTGCCCGTTGACATTTCGTGTATCGCTTTGCTGACGTTTGTTGTTTACACTCGTCGTGTGAAGAATATTTGTGTTTGCAGGCTGGCGTGCAATTCCTGAGTTACAGCTGGGGTGTCATTGTCGTTCGCGGTTCAACAATTCGCCAATTCGAGAAAAGAGTTTGCGTGCGTGCGAAGTTCAATATTACTCGTTTGAGTGTGTGTTCAGTGTTTCGTTGTTCAAACTGAATTCTCGGTCCCTTCTCTATGGGTTGTTCGTTCCCGGGTCAAGTAATCGTCGATCGCCTAATATGAATCCACGGCGATGGCTTGACCTGGCGGGGAGCACTCGTTTTCATCGAGAGGGTGACCAAATTCTTCTTATGACCAAATAACTCAGCTGATTTCAACCAACATCTATTTGTTTGCTTTCATGAAAACCCATTTGCTAACATTCCTATGTGTTTTTTATTAAATCTAAAGTCTAATTTACTTACACACCTATGTATCTTTCATAAAATCTCAAATCTATTTGTTTACCCTAACAGTGCTAGCCTACAACTTTTCCTATTCGCTTTTCGTAAACTGTACGGACTCCAAAATAGGTCTTTACTGGTCCCATGGAGATTTCAAGAGATGGGAAACCTTTTTTGCTAATAGAGTATAAAAAATCAAGGACATTACCTCTGTGTGTTGATGGCAACATATTCCTTCAGAAGAAAATCCTGCAGACCTTGCCGGCCGAGGTATACTGGTATCTGAGATACTCGTTAATTCCCTTTAGTGGCACGGTCCACAATTTTCGCCAGAAAAAGAACAAATTTTTTCCCCAGAACACTTCAACCACAAATTATGTTGGTAGCCTTGGGCTTAAAGGAGTGAATGTCTATCAAATACGTATTTCCTTATCACTGATTGATATGTTGAACATATTTTTTTCTTTCCATCGATTTATAAAACTCAATTCAATTCAATTAAAAAGATGCCCGGAAAAACCCTTGAATACAAGAAATTCATTGCAAGCTCGAAAATTTTGGGTTCGAGTGGTTCAATCGCAGGTTTTTTCAAAGGAATTTCAGGCTTTGCAAAACAAATAACAAATCTTGCTCAAGATTAAAATATTAATTTCAACCCTTTTCTCTAAACAGTTATATTAATGAGAGTCGGAGGTCACCTGGAGAACTCACACCTATCATTTATATTTATTTTATTTTATTTTATTTTATTTATTTACCAAACAAGGTACAACATCAGATATAAAATAACAAATTAAAAATAAAATGGAAAAGTAAAGTCAAGTTAAAAGTAAAAACAAACAAGTTAAATAAGTAACAGACAAATGAAAAAAGTAACAAATAGATTAATAAATAAATAACAATCAATAAATGAAAACATTGACATATAAGCTATGGCTTAAGGTTTAGGGGTATGGATGGCATGCAAAAGTGAGGATTTAATATGCCGTTCACACTACACTTCTAAATCAGGTAGATTTAGAATCTGTCAAGTTAATCAAGTAAGCGTTCACACTACCCGAAGTGATTTAGAATGCGGAGATTTAGAGAGCGAACTGTCATTCGAATTTGTTTGTACAATTTTTTTTTCATGAAAGTTGTTCAAAATGGTGCAGACACATGCAAGAGCATTTTCTTTTCATTTTGTACAACTCACATTTTCCTTTTTTGTCCAATTTTTGCTATTTTTGAACGAAATTCGAATGACATTTGGTTGAAATGTACTCTCCCTCTCACGGATGGAATTAAGCACGCTCTGAGAACAATTCAGCCGGGAAAAATTCACAATAGTACCTGATTTGTACTTGATTAACTCTAAATCTACTTGATTAACTCGGTCGGAAGCTGAAAAAAATATATGGGTAATCAGGTAGATTTAAGTTGATTTAGCTCTAAAGCGATCAGCTGATCGAAATCGCCTGATTTAGAGCCTAGTGTGAACGGGCTATAAAGGTTGATTTGGAAATCGTAGGTGAATATAAATAACTTATGCTGTTGAAGATTCTGCAGCATCTATTTATTGGCTCATTTGCTGCATATGTCGTCGAATGTGAATATTCTTTTAGGAATCGATTGGACCTGGTGTTCCTCACAGGGATATTTATCGAAATTTTACTATTCAGGAATTCCACATTAATGACGTCGAATGTGAAGCAGGCCGATATCATCATTCTTCTGGAGGCTAAACTTATAAGGGGGTAGGCTATTAAAATCATAAGGGTTGTACAGTTCTCTCAAGGCGAAAAGTAAAAATTGTTTTTGTATTGACTCAAGTCTGTCACTGGGTTTCAAAAGCGGGATTCCAGCTAATGCAAGCGTATTCGAGAATAGGACGTACAAGTGAAGTGTATAAGGATCTTGTGACCCATAGACAACGGAATTCTTTGGCACGTCTTTTGATGAAACCTAGCTGTTTGCTCGCACGAGAAAGTATTTTATCAAAGTGTAAGGTGAGGCGGAGTTTTTCATCTAAGATAACCCCGAGGTCAGCAATGTTGTCAACTCGGTTTAGCATATTATTGCCGACGTAGTACGTATTGTGTGCGACCGTGCATTTCCTGGAAAAACTAATAACTTGGCATTTATTGATATTGAGAGAGAAAAGTTTCTTTTTATACTTCCAGCATCAAATTACTTTACCACCATGTTGATCAAAGAATATCATTTGATTACGCTACATGGCCGTTGTCAATAAGTTTTAAACTAGCTTCGTAGAAGATATTGAATTTCAACTGAATTTGTTTTCATCTCAACATTAGGTCGAGGAGAAAGATTCGCATACCATACGTTCGTTTCTAAGCATCGCACGTGAGTGAAGACAAGTTCAACAAACCTTTGAAAGGATCTAATGCACTGTGATTCTCTGCTGCTTTATTTTATGGCACATAAGCTGCCGCCATAAACTGCTGGCCGTTGGGAAACTAAGCTCGGAGATATTTCTACACTTCATTCACCATGATTGAAACCTTTTTAGTCAGCGTGTTTAAACGTTAGATGCTATCATGGAAAGTAAAACTGCAACCCCTTCTGTCTCTAAACAAAATACTCTTCTAAAAGTAACAAACACACTAAATCATTTCATGTGCAGTTCATCGGGAAACATAGGTCCCGAAATACGGACGGTTCACCACAGTGCTGCATTTGTTCAGGAAACCATTGCGTACGACATTGTACTCGGTTCCTGAGTATGACTACAGCAGCGCGATGGAGTATATTTCAAGGTAAACCAATATGCTTCAATTGCTTCGCTGATGACCACTTAGTTGCGAATTGTTCAAGCAGACGCAACTGCCATTATGGCGCAAGGCACCACACGGTACTGCACGATGAACCTTTTTAATCATCTAAATGGGTATAAACGCTAAGCTTTGATCCACTAAGATCGCATATTGTGAGAGTATCTCAACGCCGGGTGCTCTTATCAATTGTGGAAATTAAAATGAGAGGTTGTTATGGAAAACGTATACGGATGAGAGCAATCCTTGACAGTGGTAGTGAGGCCTCACTCATTTATGAATGTGTATTAAACTTATTAAAGCTACCCACATCACCGAACAAACCAACATTACTGGCGTAGTTTATACCGTCACAAAGTCCTGTGAGAAAGCAGCTGAGTTTGCCGTTCAATCTTATGTGATATATTACCAAATTGACGTCATGGAATACGTCATCAAAACTCTCACAAATGTTCTTCTTTCACAACCTCTGAGCTACTTCAAATGTTCACATATCGAGAATCTGTGCCTTGCTGATCTTCATTGTTACCAACCGAAGCAAATTGATCTTCTTCTGGCGGCAGACGTTGTCATTAACGGGCTTGAAAAACTAAAAGCGTTCCCAGCAGCGCAGAATTCACTGTTAGAGTGAATTTTGTTGAGCTCCATCATATTTGAAGACAGATGTAAAAGAAAATGGGTACGAAATGGTTATCCGTGTGCCCAAAGGTGAGTAAACCTTGTTTAAAATACGCACAACGCTGCTCTCTCACAAAAAATTCGTTCAATACACTCGTCTCTACTGCTCTCAATACCAAAAAGCCCTAATTCTTCCCCGTATTTACGAGAAATGCTATGATGCGTATACCTGAGTAGGAACACTAGAGTCGCATGTGAAAAAGCAAAGCCAATTTCCACCCGGTGAACAAAGTCTTGTCAAAATTCTGATGCACTTTTTCTGATTTTAGGGTCATTTGATTTGTTTTATATATTTTTATGCAGGCACAAAAAGTGTGTAGTCCATGTTAATATTGCGTTAATATGTTATATCTAGTATGTATATGCATAAAAACGTTACAACAGTTTGATTATTCCATTTGTATCCAGATTTTTATGTGATTTGTCATAGGTATTTATTTATTTATTTATTTATTCATTCACCAAAACAAGGTACAAAATAACATATTAAAAAAAAGGACATCAAATTAAAATAAAAAAAAATGGAAAAGTTAAGTAAAGCAAAGGAAAAAATAAAAACAAAAAAGTTAAATAAGTAAAAAAACAAACAAATTAACAAATAAATCAATAAATAGCAATCAATAAATAAACATTGACTTAAAAGCTATTGCTTAAGGTTAAGGGTACGGATGGCATGGAAAAGAGAGGACTTGAAGGATGATTTGGAAATCGTAGGGGAATATAAATTGCTTATTCTGTTGAAGATTCTGCAGCATCTATTTACTGGCTCATTAGCTCCATATGTGGTCGAATGAGAATATTCTTTTAGGAAACGATTGGACCTGGTGTTCCTCACAGGGATATTTATCAAAATTTTATTATTAAAGAATTCTACATTAATAGCGCCTCTAATGACGTCGAATGTGAAGCAGGCCGATATCACCATTCTTCTGGAGGCTAGTGTCGATAGGTTTAAATGACCCAGTCGAAACTCATAAGGGGGTAGGCTATTAAAGTCATAAGGGTTGTATAGCTCTCGCAAGGCGAAAAGTAAAAATTGCTTTTGTATTGACTCGAGTCTGTCACTGTGGGTTTCAAAAGCAGGATTCCAGCTAATGCAAGCGTATTCGAGAATAGGACGTACGAGTGAAGTGTATAAGGATCTTGTGACCCACAGACTACGAAATTCTTTGGCTCGTCTTTTGATGAAGCCAAGTTGTTTGTTTGCACGAGAAAGTATTTTATCGTAGTGTAAAGTGAGGCGGAGTTTTTCATCTAAGATAACACCGAGGTCAACAATGTTATCAACTCGAGTTAGTACATTATTACCGAGGAAGTACGTATTGTGTGTGACCGTGCATTTTCTGGAAAAACTAATAACCTGGCATTTATTAATGTTGAGAGAGAGGTTGTTTACATTGCACCAATGATCAAGGGAATCAAGTTTGGATTGGAGAAAGAGGGCATCCAATTTGGATTCAATGGTCAGATAAAGTTTGAGGTCGTCTGCATAGAGTAAATGAGGTATGCCTGCTAGGACGTCAGATAGGTCGGAAATAAATACATTGAAGAGAAGTGGACCAAGATGGCTACCTTGTGGTACACCAGAGGTAGCACTAACTTTTTCGATAAAAATCCTTGAAGTTTTACACATTGTGTTCGATCGCAAAGATAGGAAGTCAGCCAGCTGAGTAGAGACCCGGTAATACCGAATTTCTGTAGCTTAAGAATTAAGGTAGAATGGTCAACTCTGTCAAATGCCTTACTGAAGTCTGTGTAGACTGCGTCAATTTGGTAACCTTTTTCCATTTTGTATAGCACGTCTGAGATTAGGATTGTCAAATTCGTGGTAGTTGAGCGACCTTTTCTAAAGCCATGTTGTTGCTCGTTCAGACGGGAATCAACTAGCGGAGACAATTTGTCGTATACTATCTTTTCGAAAAGTTTCGGAATCGAAGACAAAATGGCAATGCCTCTATAATTTTCAATACAGCGTCGATCACCATTCTTGAATATGGGTGTGACATAAGAAAGCTTCCAACTGGATGGAATAACTCCTGATGAAAGTGATCTATTAAAAAAAATATGCAAAGGAGTTATAAGCTGCTCTACACAATTGTATAAAAAGATCGGAGGAAGAAGATCGGGCCCAGGACCTTTGTTGCAGTTGAGTTCCAAAATAGTTTTACGTATTTCATCTCGGGAGATTTCTAAATGGTTGACAAAAGCCGTTGGAGTTGAATCGGAGGAAGAAAGGTGTGAGTTTGTTAGGTCTGGTGCACTAAAAACTTTTTGGAAACTATCTGCGAATAGGTCACATATCTCTTTAGGGGAAGAAGACGTTGTGTTATTCAGAAACATTGACGATGGATAGCCAGTAGTTTTTCGCTTCACATTAACAAAATCGAAGAATTTTTTCGGGTCGGGGACTATATTTTCGCCGGTTGACCTAATGTAAGTATCATAAGCCTCACGAGACTTTGCTGAAAATTGCTTAGCGACTTGATTATACTCTTCCTGAATAGCAGAACTAACGTCAGTATTTTCTCTAATCCGCTTATATAGTTTGTTTCTACGATTTCGCAAATGCCTAAGGTCTCTATCAAGCCATGGCTCAGACAATTTTTTTTTTTTTTATCTTTGGTACATATCTTTCAACGGCGTCAAAAATTTTATTGTAAAAAGAGGAAATGGCTATCCCAAGATCCTGAGTTGAAAGAATATTCGTCCAATCAATAGTATCAAGAACGTGTTTAATGCTTTCATAATCAGCATTACGGAAGTCAAATACAATTGAATTATTGTAAGTTTTTAAGTAGGTGGAATTAGAAGTGGAAAGTTCTACTGACAGTGCTGTATGGTGTATACTGTTGCAAAAAAGATGCTCAGCGTCATTAGTTGGACTAACCACTACTTCGTCATAAGCATTCGTGAAGACTAGATCTAACCAATTTCCATTTTGGTTGGGGATATGGGAAACCTGCTGTAAATCATTACCATAAAAGGCACTCGCAAGATTGAAATCGTTGGTGTCTACCAGGTTTACGGGGAGAAGGTAAGAATCATTTTCATCCGAAACAAAGCAAAGATTCGGACGATTGAAATCACCCAAAACTATTATTTTATCTTTTTCGCTAAGTGAAGTCGCTAATGAAGATATTGTGTTACAAAAATTGCTGTAGATGGATTCTTCAGATCTAGGGGGATGTAGACAACAGCGATGTAAATTGAGTTGTTATTAGAGGAGATCCGAACAATTATACATTGGAAAAAAGCATTTGGGGTGGTATCAACGAGCTCACTTGAAAATGTGTTGCTAACAGCAAGTAAGACACCACCTCCTCGCGACTGACCCGTAGAACAATAATCACGGTCGTTTCTGTAAATGGTCCAAGTACTATCAAGAATCTCCTCATTTTTATGAGAGGCATTAAGCCAAGTTTCCGTGATGGGGAGTAAATTAAAATGGCATGATTTGGCGTCAAGGTATAATTTACTTAGCTTGCCTCTCATACCACCACAGTTGTGGTAAAAAAGTTTGAGGCTTGTCTGAGTTTGGTTAGGAAAAATGCCTAACAGGGTTGACTGATCTTCGAAGAGATTCAGATGTCATATTGCTACCTATACCTATGTTCGCGGCAGCCTGATTGGAAACCTTGGAGCAGATTTTATTAGCTACGCTAGCATACCTGCTTGAGTGAGACGATAACGCGTCAAATGCTGGCGGTATAGATGCATAATTATTATTACGAGTAGATGCATTACGAGTAAAAGCATCAGTTAACGAAGAATTATCTGTTATCACTAGAGACTGAGACTGAGAAGGTGATGAGAAAGTCTTATGGGCGGAAGGAAGTTGGGCAAAGGAGTGGCTAGGGGTACCATTTTTTTTTTACAATTTTTTGTTTCTTATTCCTAGTTTTGCCGGTAATGTTTCTCCAAGGGCTGAATGTCATTCCCTTCCAGTTGATGTCGCCGTTGTTTCCACTCCAGCACGTAAAAAGCCACGCATATTTTGATGGAACAAAAACTTTACACTGTCTGGAGGATTTATGTTTGGACTGGGATAATAATTTCACTTCGTAGTCTTTTATGTGAAAATCAGCTTCGAGAATCGATCCCAACCATTTGTCGTCAGCAGAAAAAGGAATCCCTTTCACGAAGAATGCACTTTTGGATGATGAAGTTGTTAATTTTGTGGACGTGTGTTTATTGGGAAGAATTTCGTTGGTTTTTTTTATTTTTTGTAAACGATTCTGCCAATCATTATGGGACCAAAAAGTACCGAATTTGTAAATTGGGGTTTCACAGTCAAGATTTGAAAGTTTTTCTTGAGTAGATGGAATTGTGCTCTCAGCTAGAATCCTAATAGGTGATGTTGCTTTGTCCTTCGTTCTCATATTGCTGACCGTTGTTTTGCTATTAATCTCTTACGTTGCGTTGAGGAGCTCTTGATGGAGTGTTATATCGTTCATTAATAAGTTTTCGTCTGCATCATTTGTTGAAGCATCGCAATGACGGTCTAAATCTTCCAATTTTCTGCTGATATCAGCTAACTTTAGTTGTTGCTCGGACAAAGCGTCTGTGAGTCTGTCGGTTTGCATTTTGAACGTTCGTGATAAATTTTCAAACTTTTCAAGCGTATCTTTGGTGTTTGATTGGCAAGCATAATTACTATTATTATAAGTGGACAAATTCGAAGAAAAGGAATCCACTTTATCAGTAAGAGTATCCATTCTCTTCCCAAGAGTGTCAAAATACTTTTCGTGGCTCATAATGTTCGATTTCGAAAAGGAGGACGCCAGACCATCGAAATGATTTGATATTTCCGCCAGGAATTCCTCGTTTGCACGCGCTTGTGCTAGCTGTTTAGATATTATATTATCTTTTTCGGAATTGAGTGTCCCGATGTAGCCAATCAAGCTGTCGTACATACTTTTTAAAAGAAGGTCAATATTTTGGCAATCCGTACAGATGAAATGGTTCTCGAGGTACGGATGAAACCAATCCCTGGGAGCACCCATGCAAGCCCCGTGTAACTTTCTGTTACAGAAAGCTTTGCATGTCACGAATTTCATCGTGTTGTCAAAGGCAAAGCAATTTTCAAGGCTGCACTTGAAGCTCATGATGATTTAAGCAGGTGGATTCGATGTCCAAAAGTATCCAATCTTAAAGTGCCCAGAGGTATGCAAATGATTAATTTAGCTTTCTGTGTATGTAGTGCCCAGAAGTATGCAATTGCTGAATTTCAATTTACCATGGACGAGAACCAATCAGATGGTAAATTGAATATTTATGCGAAGAGTCAAAAATGCGAGTTAAAAGCTCGGCGCCGTGCGAATTTGAACTCCGTCCGTCGGAATGCGAGGTGGTTGACGATGTGACGCTGCTACCAAAACTGATAAATTGTGAGATGATAAACTCAGTTTAACCTTATAGCAGCTCGGCCAGCGCAGTTGATTTAAAAATGTTTAGTGTGTTAATTCAATTGTAAATGTATTTTAATTCAGAATTTTTTCAAAACGAGAGTGCAATTTTTCATTTAAATTGGCATCGAAGCGATTTATTTTACAAAACCCAACGAGACTTACAAAAAGCTGAGGTACTGACGTTGAATCGAACTCGCTCTCTAGTGCTCCAGAATTTGCAACAAAGCCACTGGGCTATGACCAGTTGGGTCTGAATGAAGGAAAAACAATATAAGAACAACACTTGAAAGAAAGTTTAATTGCTAAACAAATGTTCTGTTAACATATGTGGAATTGTATTCTTTGTTCGCACTTCCCGTTATACACTTTCACTAATGAGGAACGTGATAAAAGAGAAATATATGAATATGAAATATGTCAATAAGAATAAATTAGATGCCCTTTATTGGGTTGTACAAGGTATAGATTCAACAGAAAACCGGGTCGACCCCTCAGAGTTTTGCTGTTGACGCGATTTGGAGGACGACGCGACGTTACGCGACCTTGTTTTCTATTGGATCCTCACAGGGAGAAGAAGGGTAATATTTGTTTTGCGAAGAAAGACAGAAAGCACTCACGTTAGCACCGCACACAAGATCAGTACATCGACATAGTGTGGAGACACTCACGTATAAATAATAAAATTGAATATGGTTTGGAAATTATACAAAAATTAATTTAATTTAAATGAATCCGACGGGAGCTACTACACGCACGTTTGACAGCTTGACATTGAGATCAATAATCGCATAAGCGAGTTTAAGCATTAGGAGATGATAAATTTGTGAAAGAAATGCTCTTGCATTAGGCGTTCATGAATATGCACATACATTAAATGAAACCAAGTTTCAGGAAGTTCATACAATTGTCCAATGTTTTCCCATGCTTCCATGCTCCTCTATCGCCGATTTGGCTTATCTCACAAATTTGTATCTTATTCTCACACCAATAAGCAGGAGGTTGAAAATTGGATCATTTCTCAGCTGCAATTTCTAGTCCATTCTCTTTTATATCAGTGTATACGTGCAACATATCCCAAGGGAAATTTTTTTTTTTGATGATCACACGCAACAAAGTGAAAAGGCTCTTGCGTCGTTTCTGGGAACTCGAAACACTGCAAGATGCACGAAAGCTGAGTTCAGAGGATAAATGGTGTGAAAAATTTTACCTCGACACTCTTTCTTATTTTAATGGTCAATATCAGGCTCGACTACCATTTAAAAGCTATACAGATCCACGGCGGGTACTGAGCAAATCGCGGGAAATAGCTGTCAGACAATTTACCGAGCTAGAAAGGAAATTTGTTCGTAACGCAGTATACCATATGGAATATCCTAAAGCATTCAAAGAATATAGTATTGATGATCAGGTTGGGCTAGTTACTTAATTGTAGGATGATATGACTGCAAATTGATGTCAAATGTTGCTACTTATCGCATCATGCGGTAGTAAAGAACTCCAGCACCAATAATTTCTGTTAAGTGTTTAACGCTGCGAGAAAGAAACCTAACAGCAACTAAACGACATTTAAACGACATCTTTCACTCTAGTCTGGCTTTGCAGAATGACTTACCATCAATTCTCACCAACTGCCGTTTCTATCAAATCACGTTCGCCGGAGATCTGAAATTTTTTTTTTTAAATTCTGGCACGTATAAATGATACGCAGTTTCAGAGGGTTATAGTGCGGAACCACTCGTCTGAGCCAATCAAGGAGTTTTTTTAAAAACCGCTAGCTTTTGCACTACATGCGCTGCCTTTCTAGCCATACGTACGATACAGCAATAGGCAGAAGATTTCCAATCGGAATATCCACTGGGCTACCATTTTCTTATGCATTGCATTAACGTCGGTGACATCTTCGCGGGAGCAAGCACTATTAGCAGTGCACTAGAGTTACAACGACAGCTAGTGGGAACATTTCAAAAGCGTGGATTTCATTTGCGAAAGTGGATGAGCAATCATGAGCAAATTCTAGAGGCAGTTGCTCCAGATGACAGAGAAATCCAATCATTTATGTCATCAAACTATGACGATACCGTCAAAACTCTTGGAATCTATTGGCATCCAAATAAAAACACATTTAGATTCAAATTCAACTTCGACACCTCCCAAACATCGGAATTACCTTTAACTAAATGGAAGGCTTTATCCATTATATCTCGCTTATTTGATCCTATGGGATTTCTCGCACCAACGATTATCAGGCTTAGCTGCTTATGACTGAGCTTTGGCTTGCAAACTAGGATTGGGACGATCCAATTGCCAATGGCTTTTTAGAGAAATGGGAAGCGTACCAAAAACAGCTCCAGCTCCAATCGCAACTGAAAATCAGAAGATGGGTAGGAACATCATTAATTACTCAAACGGTAGATTTGCATGGACTTTGTGACGCTTCGCAAGAAGCATACGCTGCTTTTTTTATATGAGGCTGCAAGATCAAGCTGGAAACTATCATTGCCATTAACTGACATGAAAAACACGGCCAGCATCCGTCAAACCGACCACAATACCTCGTTTGGAGTTTATAGGAGCGGTTTTATTGCCGGAGCTAGTTCAAAAGGATCTGTTTAATTGGAAATGTTCAACAATCCTGACCAATGTAAATTGGACGGACTCCAAGATAGTTCTTTACTGATTTGCTTTACTCGTTAATTCATTTTGGTAGCACGGACCACAATTTTCGGAAGAGAAAGAACCAATGTTGGCCCAAGAACACTTCAGCCACAGAAAATGTTGGTAGCCTTGGGCTTAAATGAGTGAATTTCTATCAAATACGTATTACCTTATCACTGATTGATATTTTGAACAGATTTTCGTCTTTCCATCGATTGATAAGAACAACAACAGTAATTCAAAAGATGCCCGGAAAAATTCACCACCGAATTCTTATTTTTCCATTGACTGCAAGGGATTTATTGCAAGCTCAAAAATTTTGAGTTTGAGTGGTTCAATCGCAGATTTTTTCAAAGGAATTTCAGGCTTTGCGATACAAATACCCATCTCGCACAAGAGTAAAATTATTAACCTCAACCCTTTGTTCGACACATAGTTTTATGAGAGTCGGGGGTCGCCTGGATAACTCACGGCTATCATATGATGGAAAATTTCCTAATATACTTCCTGCGTCAAATGACTTTACCACCATGCAGATCGAAGAATATCATTCGATTACGCTACATGGGGGTTGTCAATTAGTTTTAAACTGGCTTCGTACAAGATATTGGATTTGGAAAGCTCGTAATACGGTTAGATTTGTATTTTAAAATGCATTACTTGTTTTAAAACTAAAATTCAAGCTTGCAAGCAAAGGGTGGGGACACTCCGTTTACCACGCGTGGTTCCTTCTTTAGTGTTTGGTTCGACGGGGGTTGATTTTGCGGTACAGATTGAGGTCAAGGCTTCCAAATGTCGGGGTAAAGTAGCATACAAGGGCTTCATCTCTCTTTTTGTTTGCTTTTTAAACCGTGCAATGCATTTAGAATTAGTGGGTGACTTAGGGTACGGACAAGACGGAGCGACGAGTGCGTCGAGTCGAACATAGCGTTCAGTCAAGCATGGAACAGCCCACTTAATTGCGTTCATGTAGACGTGACGAGACGCGAAATTGTAAACAAAATTTTACAGTGGCAGTCAAAATAATGAGTTCTTCAGTGTCGGATGAAAAGTTTTTCACACAACAATACACCAAATTGAAATCAAAAGACTGCTGATATATAAAATTCAATAAATTTTTCTAATCATTGGTAAAAATCTAATTGATTGTGTGCAATTCTGCACCGCTCAATCATGAAAAATGTACCCACATTTTTGCATTACCCAGGAAAAACCCATTAACGCAATTTGTCTGCTTACTGTATGTTGGCAAAACACATTTTGCAACAACAACATACATTACCGCTGCTAGCAGTCGAGCAACGAAATCGATTCGAATCGATGTCGTCGCTATTCTCAAATTTTCACTATTTGATCGCTGCTTAGCTCTTAAAGTATATGACCGATTTCGGCGCGTTGCTTGACTCGACGCTCGCGATGCTTTCGTCGCTCCGTCTTCTCCGTACTCTTAACTGCACGTACTTTCTTAGCCGCATTGAAACGTTTTTTAGCACGGCGTACAGCTTACCAGAATATCTATAGTGATAATGGTAACACGTTCGTGGGAGCAGCCGCTAGACTGAAATCGCAAGAAGCGGTCTGGCTGTGAGTGATGAGGGAGCATATTACCCCTTATCTCACAAATCGATCTATTAATATGCTTTTTATTCCACGTCTAGCTCCAAACTTTGGATGGTTATGGAAAGCAAGAGTAAAATCTTTAAAGCACCACATTAAGCGTGAACCGGATGTAAATAATGCTAACACGAAACTTCTGTATCATTTACGCGATCTCATTCAGATAAAGCAGATTTTTTCGAAACGTTGGAGCGCTTAATATCTAAGTCAACTGCAAAGTCATCCAAAATGGTTTGGAACTCCACTGAACTTAGAAAAAAACGATCAAGTTTTAATCAAAGAAGATAATTTGCCATCGTCAAACTAGGTAACTGGTCGCGTAGCGAATATTCATCCTAGTAAAGATGGATTTGTTCGTGTTGCTTCAGCTCAGACTCTCACTGAAACGTTAAAGAGACCAATAACAAAGCTTTTCCGGCTACCAATTGATTGAACTGATTATATTTCACTAATACCAAATGGGTACCAAATGTTTGTTTGTTTACTTCGTATCGCATGTATTGAATTCACATCATCTACGACGTCAAATACCGTTTTTACTGCTACGTGCATAAAATCTCCATCAAGCAGCATTATACACAGCCAAAGAGACTTAGCTTCGTATCCATAAGATTTGACATGGCTCAACATATGTCGGAAAAAATTTGACAGCCTCTTCGAGCTGTCAAAGAGGCCGCTATGTTGGATTCAAGAATCAACTGGTTTTCTAAAGCAAACAATGAAGACCAGTCTTGGCATAGAGCGGACAGTCACAGTCAGTTCCAGTTCAGCAATCAGACCACCAGCATCGCAACAATAATATTCTATATAAAGGCTCAGTCAGCGAACTTGCGTCGCATCCGCATCGTCCGCTCCGACTGAGTTGAATTTCACAGTTTCCATATACTTTGCATTAGAAGAATTCATAATCATAGTTTTCCAACTGGTGCGTCCGACGGAACGGAGTGCAAGAGATGATCAAATTTAATCTTTGGACACATCGAGAGAAAGAAAGATGAGTTTAGAATGAGTGTTGAGTGTTTTGCAATTCATTCTGTCAGCTAAGAATTTTTCAAGGTGAATATATTTCCAAAGTGTTTTGTGGAATAGATAAATCATTTTCCTGAAATATTTAATTAATCGAATGTTGATGCTGTAGAGCTTGTTAATAAGCGTATTTTATAGTTATAAATATTACTGATGGAATAATGTTAATGTTCAAAAAACAGTCAACGTTTGTTGAACCGATTAAATTGATGTCTGCATTAAATTAGCTTGTCTTTCATTTATCATCGTAACTGTTGCTTTAGTGAGAATTTTTAAGAAATAGCAAGTTTGAAAATAACGTGACAAAACTAATAGTAGTTTTAATTTATTATAGTTTGAAATTTGGTTGACTCCGAAACCAAACACCCGAGTAAAAATGTAAAACTAAATTAATACTAAATAATATACTAAATTAATTATGTAGTCATTGTATTAATTTGGAACGACATCTGTTTTTCCCTGGTGGATGCAACATTTATCAATATTTTTTGTACAATACCAGTACCTATGACTGCCAAAATATTTAATTTGGAGTAGATAAAAAATGACTGAATATGCAATATATACTGTGCAATTAAGATGAAACATTGCTTCTTTCATACGTTTAGCTACTAGCCAAAAAATCACAAAACTGCTCAAACAACTCGTGCGCTCAAATATGAATTTTACACTGAAACTAACTAAACTGACCACCTTTGCCTTTGACAGACGGAGCGGACGCGACGCACTCTCAAGGTTCAGTTAGCGAACCTGCGTCGCGTCCGCTCCGACTGAGTTGAATTTCACAGTTTCCAGATACTTTGCATTATAAGACGAAGCGATAGTTATCCAACCGGTGCGTCCGACGGAACGAAGCGCAAGAGATGATTGAATTTCATCTTCGGACGCATCGAGAGAGAGAAAGGTGAGTTTAGAATGAGTGGTGAGTGTTTTGCAAGGCGTTCTGTCAGCTAAGAATTTTTCAAGGTGAATATATTTTCAAAATGTTTTGTGGAATAGATAAATCATTTTCCTAAAATATTTAATCAGTCGAATGTTGATGCTGTAGAACTTGTTAATTAGCATATTTTATAGTTATAAATATTACTGATGGAATAATGTTAATTTACCGATGGTTCATAAAACAGTCAGTTGAACCGATTAAATTGATGTCTGCATTAAATTAGCTTGTCTTTCATTTATTTTCGCAATTGTTGCTTCAGTAAGATCTTTTTAGAAATAGTAGGCTTGAAAATAACACGACGAAAATAATAGTAGCTGTAATTTATTATAGTTCGAAATTTGGTTGACTCCGAAACCAAACATCCGAGTAGAAATGTAAAACAAGAGTTTACGTTATTGTACCATACTAAATTAATGATGTAGTCATTGTATTAATATTGAACACCATCTCTTTCCCCCTGGTGGATGAATAGTTCGAGATAAATGAAAATTTATCAACATTTTTTGTAAAATACCAATGTCCACCTATGACTGCCAAAATATTTCATTTGGAGTAGATAAAAAATGTTTGAATTTGCAATATATACTGTGCTATTAAGATGAAACATTGCTTCTTTCATACGTTTAGCCACTAACCAACAAATCACAAAACAGCTCAAACTACTCCTTCGTTCGAATATGAATTTTACACCACGAAAATAACTAAACTGACCACCATTGCCTTTGACAAACGAAGCGGACGCGACGCACTCTCAATGATCATCGATGCGTCCGGTCATAAAACAGAGCGGACGCAACGAACGCAACACAGGTTCGCCAACTGAACCTTCAATGATCATCGATGCGTCCGGTCATAAAAAGAAGCGGACGCGACGCAGGTTCGCTAACTGAACCTTATTAGTGCATTTCTAATTGGAATCTCTAATTTGAATTAATTGTATCAAATTAAGGGGTTATATACAGTTAAAACCGATTTTTTATTTATTGCATTTTCAGAATGTATATTTAACTGATAATATTCCCTGAAAATTTCAAATCGATCCGTCAAGTTTTTTCCGAGATATACGCATATTTGCAATCACATTTCGGACTGTTAGAAAGTAGGCAGAGTACAGACCGAAACTTTAAACGCGTTTTTCTTAAAACTATGTTTCCAAGTCGGTGACCACGATTTCTAAAAAACGGCTCAACCAAACGGTTTGAAATTTTAACACAACTTTTTCAGATATATTTCTCAGGTATTAAACGAAGGAATAAGATTTCGGATGATTATGTATGTTTTTTTTTAAACAATTTTAAATGGCAATTTTGGTAAAAAAATTCGATTTTTTTTTACGAGGCTGCCATTTTGTCAAAAAACTAAATTTCGATTATTCTTTCGTTCAATACCTAGTTTTATCTATCTACTAAAAGAATTTGTTTGGTTTTTTGACTTGAGATGAATTATACCGGAGAAATCGGGGTCACCGCCGAACACCTTTTTTTGGAAGACCTTCAGGAGATCGTCTGGAGGAGCGCACCAGATCAATATTTTAAAAAATTATTAGTGCCATTATAAATTTAGATGTTGGAACTAAATGCATGTATACTTTTTGTTTTTGTAAAGTAAAATACCTTTTCACAAAAAATTAAAAAAAAAACGTCTTTTTCCGGCCTTCTAACTGTATATAACCCCTTAAACGATTTACATCATAATTGCGTTTTACAATCAACTCGAGGAATAGAAGGTCACCGATAAGTGACGATTTTAAGGGATAAGACACGAGGTGGTGCAGACACAAGCCTAACGCTATCTAAAGGGGCAGCACATCCGGCTAATCTTACGGTAAACTTTTATTTATCAAATATTTCTTGTCCTTATACGCGCTACCTTCCCATGATGAAAAAAATGTAAAAGCATAAAAAGAAAACAAAACGAGAAACAAACTTGTATATCGCTTAAAGTATTTATTTATATGTATAAATTGTTTCCTTTGATTTCGCCGGCAATGTGCCTTGCACTCAGCGGGTGTGGTGGACCTCTGAAGGTATGTAGGTATCCATATGTTGCATTTCTTCCGTATCGTATCCCTGTTGCGTATCATTCACTAAACGGATACGGTGTCCACACTACTCAATATTCCATGTATCATCAAAACGATCCGTTGCAAAAAACTCGATACGCAGCTGCAACGCTTTTATTCACGAATTTATAGTGTACAACGCAACGTGTCCACACATGACTCCACTTAGTTTCGTATCATTCCTTGCACAAAATGTGATATCGTCGATATACTTCAATAAATTGAAGAATGTTTTCTTTATTCCACTCCATTATCTATGCACTGCACTACAATATTGACAAGTTAACGACTCAAATGTCAAATCATGCAACGCGACTTGTGCAACGCAAGTTGTCCAAATATGATTCGAGAGCGTATCGTTTCATTCCTTTGATGCGACGGCAAGAAACCGCCAAGTGACCGATCGAGTTCGTTGCGTTTCTTTGTATCAAATTTTGATACGCAACGAAGATACGTTTGTCGTATCCACTGATACGCAACGGTGATACGATACGTGAAAATGATACATATGGATACATACCTTGAGTGTGAAACTAAAAGAAAGATATGTGTGAGTTTGGCATACATTTTCCAGCACCTAATTGCATTCACACCGATATACGCAAAATGGATAAGCAGTCTACTTGCGTGGCCGGTATTTTTTTTTACGAGCTATGATATGCCTGTTTAAGGGAGAGCACATGAAAACAGGAATATAAAGCGAAGAGAGGAGTCCCATCTCTGTATGTACGTTTGAGAAAAACTACTGCAGGTACGTGTAGCGCAGCGTCACACTCATCGTCAAGGGAGAGCGCACAAGACGATGGACATATCCCGTGAGAAGAGGAGTGCCATCTCCATCCAAACGCACCCGGTAAAACTAATGCACACACATAGCACCTCGACACCATCAAGAGAGAACACCCAAGATGATGGACGTGTAACGAGGGAAGAGGAGCACCGTCTCTACACACATGAAAGAGGAGAGCCACCAGTCATGTGTTCACACGATTGATGCATTAGATAGAGAGGAGAACCATCTCAAACAAATTATAATTGCCGCGCTTAGGGAGGTGAATCGTCCCTGATAATCGACGGGAAACATCACCACAAAAATTTCAAATCAATGTATACGCGTTGTATATCGATTGCACCTAGGGAGAGCCGCCAGATGGTTAACGTGACGAGAGGAGAGGAGTACCATCTCTCCACACAGGACAGGGGAGAATCACCCAACATGTGTTCGCACGATCGATGCACACCTGGGAGGACAAACAAAGAACATTACCGCGCCAAAGGAGGAAAATCATCCCTGGTAACCGACGGACACATTACAGAATAACGAATTTACGCACGCCAGGCCACGATTAATAGGGTTTTTCTTATTTGTCACTCAACATAATAAAAGATCATATCAACATCTACATGCTATTACATTTCTTTAATTTTAGAAAATAAAAGCTACACTCAGTGAACAACTTGCCAAAAATTTATCTTGCGTCGACACACTTCCAAAAATAGTCTAAATACACTTTTGAATATAGTTCTAGTACACCCGTGATAAATCACGGCACCACACAGAACACTGAGGCTTTTACCAGCCGCTAAATTCCGAGGGTCTAGCTACGAGCTCAAAGCCATATGTTTATGCAAATTGGCTCATACATACACACTCAAAAGATATAAGACAAAGGACACAGGGCAAACGACAGATGCAAGGATACACACCTTTTATTTTGTTTACATAAACAAATGTTAAAATTTTGAAGGATAATTTTTACATCATGCCAGAGGCAGTCATTGAGGATTCACTCGACCTGTTCATAATATGATTGTTTTTCGTCATCAGCAGATTCCTCTGTAGGTGCGTGAACGTTTATGAGGCTTATAACTGCAGATTTGCTTTGCACGCAAAGAACACATAGCCTTTCATAGATAACGGTAAAGCCGATGATGGTAGACTTAATTTTTTGGCTAATGAGGAAGCCTACCCCTAGCACATGGTGTTTTGGGTAACAGCTGTAGTATAAATCATATTCTCTCTGTTGCAAAACACCTTTCAATGTCCATTCGATTTCTTGTATTGCTGTTATATCAGTCTTATATTGAGACAAGGCATTGGCTAGCTGCTGAGCACTTCCAGCTCCGTAGAGCGATCTAACGCGCCATGAGAAAATTTTCAAATCATTTATCCGTTTTCGTTCGCGTGGACGTCTTTGTGATATCAGTCGAGTTCCGAGGCCTGCTGATGGTTTCGGGATAGCCGCTTTGAAGAGGCATTTTACGGGAAAAGTAATCAACTTTTCCCCAACCTTACTTCGAAGCGACTAGCCTCAAAAAACTCGCAAGCCTTTTCTGAGAAAAAATAGCCCTTTCCCACAGCCACCACGAGGAGGCTGAATTCAGGCTTCCATAAGCCGAGATAGTTGCGGATCGTGCATATATTCATATACGACATGCTCTTCCCCTATCCCACTGGTGGCCTTCTATATATATATATATATATATATATATATATATATATATATATATATATATATATATATATATATATATATATATATATATATATATATATATATATATATATATATATATATATATATATATATATATATATATATATATATATATATATATATATATATATATATATATATATATATATATATATATATATATATATATATATATATATATACAGTGACATGCAAAACTGTTCACGAAATTTAGTACTTTTGATATTTTTGCCGTTGTTGAATAAGAAGAGTGAAATCAAAAATTACTTTTAACATCAGCAAATATATTATTCTTTTTCAAACAAAAAAAAAACGAAAAAACAATGGTAATTCTTTATAATACACCGTAAAAATTATAATATATTGCTGAGTTTTGTGAACACTTTTGCGGGTGGCTCACATTGTCATTTTGAATATTTTATATAGCCTCCTTTGGCCTTAACAACTGCTTCAATTCGTTTTGGCATGCTTTTGATAAGATTATCTAGCAGTTGCGAAGAAATTTTGTCCCATTCATTTTGAACTTTTTCCTAAAGCTCATCAACACTTTCTGGAGCCTCCCTATTTGCCACCAACCGTTTTTTAGTAACTGACCACAAATTCTCAATCGGTTTGAGGTCTGGTGATTGAGCAAGCCAGTTTAGTGTCCTTATATTTTCATTCTGCAGCCATTCCTTTGTTATTTTAGCAGTGTGTTTTGGATCATTATCGTGCATGAAAATCACGTCTTCAGTTTCGCAACCGAAAACGTTGATACTCGGAAGCAGAGAATCATCCAAGATGTTTATATAGTCCACAGCACGCATTATTCTGTTGATTCGACGTAATTTTCCCAACTTGTTGCCTTTAAAACAGCCCCAAATCATCAAGGAGCCTCCACCAAATTTCAAAGTGTTCATTACATTGTGATCACGAAGCCCTAATGTTGGGTCCACCCAAGTCCAAGTCCTCCCATCAGATCCTAGTCGATTGATTTTAGTCTCATCCGACCATATTACAGTCTTCCAATGAGCAACAGTCCAATATCGGTGCTGTTTGGCAAACGCCAATCGTGCTTTTTTATGGTGTTCTCGTAAAAGTGGCTTCTTGGCTTTTGTTTTGGCTTTTAACCCTGCACTTTTAAGACATCGACGAACTGTATCAGTGGATACACTGACACCACGTGCACTTCGGAGTTCTGCATTGGCTTCTACGACATTTTCCACGGCACCAGTAACAACCATTCGACGTAAATATCGCTCAGATTCGGGGGATAACAATTTCGGGCGCCCACCTTTCGAACTTGCCACGTCAATTTTGAATTCTTTTTTTACTTTAGCAACAAGCCCGATGGATACACAGCGGTTGGTAGCGATCGCCCTCATCGAATATCCCAATTCAATATCACTAGCGATCGATTTTCGCAAAGCGACACTAATTTTTTTAGTCATTTTTCAAATTCTATAAAAACGAGAAAACTTTAAGTTAAATCGAGAGAAAAATGTTAAATTATACGAACAACATTAGCATTTACCTCAAAGTAAATTAAAACTGCTGAATTTCAAATAACAATTAGGTTGAAATTGCTGTCTATCAAAACAAATTTCGTACACGCAAAACTGTTCACAATACTGAATTGAAATGA
The DNA here is from genome assembly GCA_963978885.1 of Nemotelus pantherinus. Taxonomy (NCBI): domain Eukaryota; kingdom Metazoa; phylum Arthropoda; class Insecta; order Diptera; family Stratiomyidae; genus Nemotelus; species Nemotelus pantherinus. The sequence continues at coordinate 122,723,488 of OZ022264.1, read as the reverse complement.
AAACTAGTTTTAAACACATGCATGGAGACAATTCCAAGAAACAAACGCCAATGTTTACTCGACTGTCGTATCTTCTTGTCAAAAATTGTTTGAATGCGATACTTACAGTGTATCGTAGAGAAATTTCAGCTGAGTTCATATGATAGAAAATCGTGAACAGTTTCGCGTGTCACTGTATAAATATATATATATATATATATATATATATATATATATATATATATATATATATATATATATATATATATATATATATATATCTCTATATATATATATAGAATTCTATATATATACATATATATATATATATATATATTATATATATATATATATATATATATATATATATATATATATATATATATATATATAAATATATATATATATATATATATATATATATATATATATATATATATATATATATATATATATATATATATATACCTATATATATATAGAATTCTATATATATATGCATATATATATATATATATGTATATATATATATATAGTGGCTCCAAGCTTGTTTGATGCAATGACTATTTAAAAATGCAAATCACTGTAACTTTGAAATAAAGTACCCTATCCAGAAAAATTAAACGCATTTGACTAGATGCATGTTCAAGAAATGCAATGCAAACTAAAAATGTTCCAGCAATATTCATCGGCATCCGGTAAAAGAGAAATACCACTAGCGCAGAAAAATTGCAGCTCACAGCTAATTTGATACAGACACTTCAATGCGAATAAACTCCTATTTGTCGCACCGTTAATCGGTCTTGTTTTTGTTTCTTGTATTTTTGATTGTGTTTAGGCATTTTTTTAAGTAGTTTTCAGCAAGATCCTATAAGCTGAAGAGCCAACATGAGCCAAAATTGTAAAATGGGTCATCACACCAAAATTGAACAGCGCGAATTGGTATTAAACCACTTTAAAAAAGGACAAAGTGTTCGAAAAATTGCTGAAAGTGTGAATTTGGGTAACTCTACAGTGCAGCACATAATTGAACGCTTCGTACACGAAAATTTGGTAGAAAATAAGAGGAGAAATGCGCCAAATAATATTTTCACCGTATCTGACGAACAATACATTGTGAGGAGAGTGAAAGCAAACACAAAGATTTCTGCTCCTAAATTGGTTACTGAGGTCATCGTGAATTAAGAAAGTCATGTAGTGCTGAAACCGTCCAACGAGTGCTTCGCGACCATGATTTCAACGGGCGAGTAGCTCGTAGAAAGCCTTTCATTTCCAAAAAAAAAATACAATAAGCCGAATTGCCTTTGCCAAAAAGCATGTGTGAAAGTCATCCGCGTTCTGGAATATTGTTATTTTTGCGGAAGAGTCCAAGTTTAACATTTGTGGCTTCTACGGAATGTCGTATGTCTGGCGCAAGGCAAACCCTGAGCTAAACAAGGAGAACCTCAGAAAGCTACTGTCAAGCATGGTGGTGGTAATGTGATAGTTTGGGCCTGCATGTCCGCGGCCGGAGTCAGAAATTTAAAGTTTATTGAGGAAACAATGGACCAAACAAAGTACTTTGATGTACTCAACAATAATTTGCTGCAAAGCACTGAAAAACTGGGTGTTGGCAACCAATTTCGGTTGTACCAAGACAATGATCCAAAGCACAAGTCGAGGATTGTGTAGTTCGGGCCAATTTGGGATTGCCCTCATTTGATGTCTCCGTCAGCACAGTCACCAGATATGAACGTCATTGGAAATTGTTGGATAACAACATTAGAAAACACAGGATTTCTAATAAACAAGATCTGAAGAAAGCACTGCTAGAGGAATGGCAAAAAATTACTCCTGGCATCACACAAAAGCTCGTTGGCTCAATGCCGAATAGGCTCCAGGCTCTGCTTAAGGCTAAGGGCTATCTTACGAAGTGTTGAAATCAACTGGAAACCTCATAATTTACAACAATTTTAATGTTTAATCAAACTGTATCAAATAAGCTGTGACATGATATATGTTATTACATTCAGTTTTTTGTTTTTTAAGATGTCAAACAGCAACTTTGAAACAAAAAAAAACTTGTTTAATAAACAACAAACATTTTTCTTCAAAACGCTATTCAAATTTTTTTGATATTGTTATTATGTTTTGAGTTATTGCAACTTAAAATTTTAAAGAAGCACTGTATCAAATAAGCTGTGATCCACTCTATATATATATATATATATATATATATATATATATATATATATATATATATATATATATATATATATATATATATATATATATATATATATATTTATATATATATATATATATTTATATATATATATATATATATATATATATATATATATATATATATATATATATATATATATATATATATATATAGATATATGGTTTTTAATACCTACGGAGTTACAGGGTGGTCAATAAAAGTGTTTCGGACCTGTACCCTGACTCACTTAAATCATTATATCTGAAAAACTAATAATCATAACGCATAGTTTTTTGGCTTGTTTTTTTATGGAATTAAATTACCTAAATTGTATGTTATTATAATAATTGTATGTAATTGTATGTACCTAAATTGTATGTAATATGTAAATACCTTATATTGTAGCTGTACCTGATTTTGAGATATTTGCTTGAAAACACAAAATTTTGGCAATTCTACCCCGCGAATTCTGTGCTCAATGTCGTTTTTCTCAGAAAATCTCATAAAAAGATGCCATTTTAATTTTAATTTTAATTTTGTATAGGCCATATTGTTGGCTACAAAAGTTGCATACATATTTATGACTTAAATTTTACCATTTCGCAAGTAGTAAGCGTTAATACATATTGCTTAAAAACTGAATATGACATAAAGTGGCCCTCGTTTTCGATCTACACTCTTTGCTTGAACTGAGAGAATTTATAAAAGGTTTTTACACTTTATTTCAAAATTTTTGAGTTACAGTAAATGTTGTAAATGGCCACCTTTATTTTGAATACACGCTACAGCTCGTTTCACAGGCGTTCTTTTCATATTCATACTTCTCAGCTGCTGCTTAACTTCTGTTGCAGCCGATTCTGGTATTTAGGTCTTCCAATGTTGATACCTCTGTTGTGTAGACAAGAACCTTCATCCGTTCCCATTCAAAAAAATCCATAACTGTTAGTTCAGGAGATCTCGCAAGCCAGTGTATTGGTCCATTTCTACCGATCCAGCGATTGTTATACACCCAAATCTTTTTTTACACGGATTTATTTTACACGGATTTGAAGTTACACGGTTCCAAAATAAATCCGATTTTTTTTTTTTGGCTTTTACGGTTTTGAAATCATTGTCTCGCAATTATATTGATATGCAGGTCGAAAAGTAATAGGAAACCACCAAGAAACCCGAGAAAGGTGGGCGTCGTACTTGAAAGAGCTCCTAAACCCCTCGCATGCAACCCACAATAACCACTTCCAACCGACTCCATTGGTGGATGAGACTTTTGTTGAACCTCCGACCCAGGAGGTACTCTGCTCTACAAGTCCGCTCAAATGAACAACTACAATATAGAAAACGTGGACAACTTCGTATACTTAGGCACACAACTGACGACAGAGGGAAATGAACAGGACGAAATAGAACGTAGAATACAGCTCGCGAATAAAGCCTTTTACTCCGTCCTCGAAATTCTAAAAGCCAGCTGCGTACACAGGCGTACAAAGCTCCAAGTGTACAAAACAATTATAAGACCTGTGTTATGCTACGGATGCAAAACGTGGACTCTCACACAATCGTCCGAAAAAATGCTCAACGCAACTGAGAGAATTCCTACGACGCCTAATTGGAGCCAAACGAGATGGAGACCGATGGCGAATGAGGTACAACGATGAGTTGTACGAAATCTTCGACGATTCACGCGCCAACAGCCCAAAGGTGTTTAGTTATTACTAATTACCCGGTTACGCCTCAGGATATCGAAAGAAATTTAAAAGTTCCGAAGTGCAGAAATTTAAAAATTTGTAATAGGGCGATCACGGACTTTTTCTGCAGATCGAAAACATCTACTGGTGAATACAAAAAGTAATCGTGGAATAATTTATATATGTATCTTACAAATATTTTTTTGAAGCATTTCTTTTCTAGGAAACAGTTGAAAACAGTTACTATGTCGAAAATATCAAAAGTTCGTAGCAGGCAGACTATTTCTCTACAAGTGAAATTGAAAATCTTGGACCGTCTTGCAAAAGGAGACTGTTCGACATCTGTGGGCAAGGATTTTGGATTGAACGAGGCTACCATCAGAACTATCAAAAAAAGTGAAAACGTTATCCGGAAATCGGTCATCACTTCATCAGAGCTAAGTTCGATAACATCGTCGTACATTAGAGATGAAGTGCTTGTGAAAACGGAAAAATGTGTTGTACTTTGGATGGAGGATTTGTTGCAAAAGAGACTGCCTGTGAACGGAGCTATTATTAAGCAAAAGGCTCTACGAATTTATAAGGAACTCCAAATATCAGAGCCGTCAACAAGTCGAGTAGATAAGAGAAAAGAATTTTCTGCTAGCGATGGGTGGCTAGCAGGATTTCTTAAAAGAAATGCATTCCATAATTTAAAAATTAAAGGAGAAATTGCATCAGCAGACGAAAAGGCTGCAAAAAGTTTTCCGGCGAAACTAGCCAAAATAATTGAAGATGGTGGCTATACTCCCGACCAAATTTTTAACGCCGATGAAACGGGTCTGTTCTGGAAGAAAATGCCTTCTAGAACATACATTGCAAAATCGGAAAAAACTGCTAGTGGGTTTAAAGTTGCTAAAGATCGAGTGACATTTTTATTGTGTAGCAACGCTTCTGGCGACAAAATGTTGAAGCCTCTTCTCATTAACAGATCATTAAGGCCACGAGCTTTGAGTGGGAAAAACATTCAACAGCTACCCGTTTATTGGAGGGCGAATAAAAAGGCCTGGATGACGACAGGTCTATTTACAGAATGGTTCGGAGAATGCTTTGTTCCTGAAGTCAAGAAGTACATGGAACACCGATGTCTTGATTTTAAAGTGCTATTGGTCATAGATAATGCACCCAGTCATCCCATATTAGAACATCCAAATGTGCAAGTTGTCTTTCTCCCACCTAATACCACGTCTTTGATCCAACCATTAGATCAGGGTATAATCGCTACGTTCAAGCTTTATTATATTCAACGAGCATTCCAGCATATTTTGGACGCAGTAGAAAACGAAAATGTCAGCATTCTTGAAGCATGGAAAAAGTATTCGATTTTGGATTGCATCACATATGCTTCTATGGCCAAAGACAAATTAAAGGCATCAACACTAAATTCGTGCTGGAAAGCGCTTTGGCCAGAATGTGTCAAGAATGATATTCTAGTGCCCCAGACATCAATAGAGTCTTCAAAAATTATAGCCTTGGCACATCAAATCGGCGGAGAAGGATTTGAAGACCTACAAGTTGAAGACGTCGAGGAGTTGATGGTAGATAGGCCTTTAGATGTTGACTGTTTGGTTGAACTAGTAACGGATGGCAGTAATGCTGAGAAGCACGATAGCGATCATGAAGAGGATGCTGAAAATCAATTAACTGCTAGTTCAATTGGTGAAGGACTAGCAATTGGCAAGCAGATGGTGAGCCACTTCCTAAAAATTGATTCGAATATGGAACGGGCCCTAAAATTTGAGCGAAATATCAACAACTGTCTTGCTGGGTATCGAGAGTTGTATAAAGAACTCAAAAAACCCAAAGTTCAACTTTCGATAACCGATTTTTTTAATAAAAAGTCAACAGGACAAGATCATTCGGAAAGTAGTCCGGCAGTTCAAAGCTGTATTACCATGGATGTGGATATCACGAATGACGAATAATTATATTGTTATATCTTTAATTGTATTGCTAATTTTAGGCTGTATCAATAATGTATTTAAATATTTAGTAATCAATAAAGTTACATATGTAATAATACTACTTGTTTGCAAAGCAGAAACTATACATTTGTCATAACTTTTTTTACACGATTTTTCGAACAAAATATCGTGAACTTTTTTTACACGGTTTTCTCAAAAACGTATCTACCGTGTAAAAAGAGAGTTGGGTGTAATTGGAATTCAACCAATCTCTGACTGGTCGGCCATAGTGAGCTGGAGCGCCATCGTGTTGGTTAAACATGGAAGCCTATCGTTGCAGCGAAATATCCTCCAATAAGTCCTGCAGATCATGTCTTAAAAAATGTAAGTAATTGGTACTATTTAAAATCGTCACCAATCACTTCTGCCCATAAATTTACGCTGAACCTATTCTGAAACGATAAGTCCTTCTCGTGTATGGATTGCTCTCAGCCCATGTATGTAAATTGTGAAAGTTTGTGATACCATCCCTGGTGAATAAGGACTCATCCGTCCAGAGAATGGTGTTCAAAAAATGTTCGTTCGCTCAAGGAGCCAATTGCAGAATTCCATCCTTTTGGGCAAATAGATCGGTAGCAGCTCCTGCACTGGTGTGCGATGGTAGGGGTGTAAACGGGCTGCTTTTAAAATACTCCGAACTTTCCACGTAGATACGTTAAACTGAAACGTCAATCGTCGAATATGGATTGATTGGTCAGTTTCAATGCATGCAGTATTTCTTCATCGGTTCGTACAGTGATTGCAGGCGCAGGATTTGCATTTACTCGGCTCGTCCTAACGCTCCCGGTTTTCCAAATCATTGTGTATAGTTGTTGAAACACTCTCCGTCCAGGAATCCGTCGATGGGGATATCTCTGTTGATACATAGATTGCGCCGCTTGTGAACTTCCCCGGCACTCTCCATATACGTATATAATATCTGCATATTCGTCACAAGTGTAGTGAGACATTTTTAGTCTATGTTTGAAATTTAAGCGATATCTTCTAGTTCGAGTAATGTACCGAAACTGACAAATATTTCAAAGTGGTTCTGCTTTTATAGGGTCTTAATTTTTTACGTATTCATTGATAAAGGGGAAGAACTGCACCCAATTTTACCTTTAACATCCAATTAGTTGCTTCAATTATGTTGAAACTAATTTTAAATTAGTAAATTGTATTGATAGTTTAACAAGTAATTAATACGCGGTAAAAAACTTACGTACAAATAATAATTTAAACTATTCTTTTGAACGAGGACCACTTAACGGCATATTTTCTTTATAAGCGATATGTATTTTCACTTACCTACTTGCGAAATGGTAAAATCTAAGTCATGAATACGTATGCAACTTTTGTAGCCAACAACATGGCCTATGAAAAAGAAAAATAAAATGGCATCTTTTTATAAGATATTCTGAGAAAAACCACATTGGACACAGAACTTGCGGGGTAGAAGGGCCAACATTTTGTGCTTTCAAGTGAATATCTCAAAATAAGGTACAGTTACAATTTTGGATGTTACATCAAATTAAAGGTAATTTGATTCCATAAAAAAACAAGCCATTAAACTGTGTGTTATGTATCTTAGTTTTCAAGATATAATGATTTAAATAAGTCAGGGTACAGGTCCGAAACACTTTTATTGCCCACCCTGTATATCCGTAGAGTTTGAAAACCGGATCACCCTGTACAGCAATTTTTTGCTCAAAATATATCAAGGAATACCTACTTAAAAAAGTGTCCACCGAGTACCAAACACCTTGTATATATCTATATATTTTTATTTGTACATATAAATATATATATATATATATATATATATATATATATATATATATATATATATATATATATATATATATATATATATATCTTTTTATATATATATATATATATATTATATATATATATATATATATATATATATATATATATATATATATATATATATATATATATTAATATATCTATATATATATATATATATGTCTATATATATTTATATATATATATATATATATATATATATATATATATATTAATATATCTATATATATATATGTATATATATATATTTATATATATATATATATATATATATATATATATATATATATATATATATATATATATATATATATATATATATATATATATATATATATATTTATATATTTATATATATCTATTTGTATATATATATATATATATAAAGATGTTTATCTATATATATATATACATATATATATATATATATATATATGTATATATATATATATATATATATATATATATATATATATATATATATATATATATATATATATATATATATATATATATATATATATATATATATATATATATATATTTATATATATATATATATATATATATATATATATATAATATATATATAATATATATATATATATACAGGGTGTCTCATAAGAAATTTTATATTTATTTAGCTCACTGCGTGAACGCAACGTATCCGAGGGGCGCG
>OZ022264.1:122672627-122710127 GCA_963978885.1 Nemotelus pantherinus | reverse complement strand
CGAAAGCATACGTAAACAATTTACATGAATTTACAAAATTTAACCTGACTCCCGAGTTCAACTTCTTGATGACGACGAAACATGTGCACGAATTGCGAAAGAACATTACACCTGTATGCAAAATCTGGGAAAATAATTGTGTGGGAACGTGTAAGGTATCAAAATGCAAGATAAGCTGAAAATAGCGTGTCAACTTTATATATATATATATATATATATATATATATATATATATATATATATATATATTATATATATATATATATATATATATATATGCTGGTTACCCTGTGTCAGCAGCAAAACAAAAAGTATACCAAATTTGCTTCACATTAAGTTAAACCCAACCAGTAAAGTTCGTTTCGATTAAATCAGTGCGCTGGAAGGTATACGGGTGAAAAAACTTTAGGGTTACCACCCTCAAAACTTCTCAAATTATTAAAACGTTAATATTTGTTGTTGATATTCAATGCAGGATCATTTCCATTTGCTAATGTAATGACATAAATGCTCAGTAAAGAAATTCCACAAAATTACATAAATCGTAATACCTGGCAGCCCTTATATGATTTTTGTACGAAATTCCTACGACATTTATTATGCATTAAGGTCCATTTACTGCATGAACTTCGTTTTGATTTCTAGACTGGACCAGAAGTTATAGTGAAAAAAGCTTTATTTTGCTGAGCGAATTTGCAAGATTTATGAGACAAAAATCACCACAGCTGCCAGCCCTATACTAACTTTTCAACCAACTTTTCACCAAATGTTACATGAAGTAACATCTAAGCACTGTGTGACTTTTGTTGAAATCTGTTGGCTGATTAGGAAGCTATAGACCAAAAAGATGTTTTTTTTTCAGTGATTTTTTTGTCATAGGGTTTTTTCTGTCATAGGGTTGCTTCCATTTCAAAATCACTTCTATCAGACCTGGTCCTAGCTAATACAAACATGTCCTGTAAATTTCATTATGACCGGATTATCCGGTCGTCAGTTCTCGTGAACAGAACTTTCGAGTGCTGAAAATAGAGGTAATTAGGTGATGGGTTGCCGTTCTTATGCAAATTGGAATTTTGAAAATTTTATCTTGACATTAAGGACAAAGAATAAAATTTATCAAAGATTTGACATTTTTGTCAAAAATCAAAAATTTTTCAGGAAGGTCAATGATTTGAAGGATTTTTTTTCAGCAGCCTGCCACAGCTACAGGGTTACCCGCCTTATGCTGAAAATCTTTGTGTGCCATGTTTTGGTCAACATCAATACGCTCTGTAATTTTCACGCTGATCCATTGTTTTTCTTACAAGTAATGACAAATCAAAATTTGAAAAAAAAATCTTTGCCTACTTTAAGGCACCCTGCTCCCACATACGGCTCAAAATTTCCAATTTTTTATCATAGACAAGCTTAGAACATAATTAATTTTCATTCCCAATACTTTTCTTTAACATAAATTTTCACTGATTGGAAACATAGCAGTACCAAAAAATTCACTAAAACGTTCGCCGCCGCCAAATGGTTTAGGATATCTGAGTTTGAGAAAGTGATGAACCTACTGGCTATGTACATCTACGTCCTCCGAAAATTTCAGCTCAATCGGAACAGCTTATCTGATATATATATATATATATATATATATATATATATATATATATATATATATATATATATATATATATATATATATATATACATATATATATATATATATATATATATATATATATATATATATATATATATATATATATATATAAATATATATATATATATATATATATATATATATATATATATATATATATATATATATATATATATATATATATATATATATATATATATATATATATATAAATATATAAAGAAATATGAACTTTCGGCGAAACGAGTTTAATACTATTGTTCTTCGAACATTAGTAACAAGTCAGATATTAGGCATATGAAATTAATTACTGAAATATTTCACCAAAAACCTTTGTTCAAAACTAAAATATTAAACAATCACGTTTAATCATAACACTTCAAAAGTCAACGTAAAGAAAGTCTATTAAAGTTTGATAATTTAATTTGAATAATTCAAATTCAGATATATTTTACATCACGGTTTAATATTTTGTTAGCTCGATTCCGTCCAATTCGACATTCCAGGTATTCAAATTATACTTTGTTTTTAATGACCGGCTTACTTGAAATTCGAAAAATTACTGTTCCAAGTTCACAAAAATATTGCATTTCAAATAAAAAAAACTCTAGCGCGTCTGAACCGCTAGAAATAATAAAGTTCGATAAATAGTACAAGAATCGTACAGATTTCGAGCGATATCTACCACAAATGCTCTAACCTGTTTCGAGTGCACAATCACTTTGATGTTAACAATGCATTTAAACTCATAATGTGGAAAGAATTTCAGGAATTTCAAAATTTAGGAAAGCCAAACACTGCGAACCTCTGAAATAGCATGACATGACATAAATAAAGAAAATGCTTGGTGCTTGCAAAATTTTACTAGCACTGCCACTAAAAGTCTTCCACTATTGCCTCACATCAAAATCAAACAACTCGATCGATTTCAATTTTATCCGATGATTTTGTCGAAAGTTAAAGGGATAGAAAGATGTTTGGAATCGAAAAATTTCGAGAACTTAGAAATTTTAAACAATGTGTAGCATCCAGAAAATTTCAATTGAAATTTCTGGGCAAACTATTTCGACGCGAACTGTAAAGCGCTCGAAAATGATATATATTTCGATCAGACTAACTGTAACTTGTTTTCTGATTTTGAAAGATAACAAGTTGCAGTAAGTTCGATCCATGCACATTGCCTGGCTTGGTATTCGAGTCGAAAGCAAAACCGATTATGGCATATTGATTTAAAGAGCGCAACGTCTCTAAACCTTTCAAAAGCACCTTCTTAAACGCTACTTTTTAGTCCCCACAAATTTGAACTATTTCCAGTGAAATTCACTGGCCTGTGAAATAGGTTTCAAAAGGTGGAAAAAAACCTTTTGGACGATCGAGGAGCTCTTGAGGAGGTTCCAGCATAAGAAGCAGCATCGAGGTGATCTAGTTCACTAGTTAACACACCTCAATTCCCCAACTACTTCTTCTTTCCTATCCTCCCTCCGCATCTTGAAATATGTTCACTTAGTTCACTACATTTTCTTTCAAGATATTTTAATTAATCATTGTAGTACACGTTGTTCACTAGATTTCCTAATCTTACTAATTTTCGAAGAAAATTAGTACTAAACTCGCTTTGCCGAAAATCGTCATATATATATATATATATATATATATATATATATATATATATATATATATATATATATATATATATATCAGCAAAATGATTAAGAGAGATAATCTCCGGAGCTGCCGATCCGATTGAGTTGAAAGTTTTTATATATATAGATGTATATAACAGGTAGGTCCATGACTTGCTAGAATTCAGACATCTTAAATCTTTTGGTGGCGGCGGGCATTTGAGTGAATTTTCAGGTACTGTTATATTTCCAAACAGTGTAAACTTTTGTTAAAAAGGGTACAAGGAATGGAAGCTTATTATATTTTTAGTTTGCTAATGAGAAAGAATTGGAAATTTGAGTGAAGAAAAACCTTAGACCATCGTGAAATTTTCAGAGCGTATTGATGCAGACTAGAATTTAACACACATTGACCTTTAAGACTGTGTGGGCAACTTTAAAGCTACAGCAGGCTCCTGAAAAAAATCGTTCAAATCATCGAGTCTCCTGAAAAATTTATGATTTTTGGAAATAAATTCAATCTTGGCTTTTGTCCATCAAGTGAAATAAATGAAAATTTTCAATATTCCGTGGTAAACAAGAACGGCAACCCGTGATCAAACTACCTCTATTTTCAGCACTCAAAACTTCTGTTCACGAGAATTAACGACCGGATTATGCGGATTTGCAGAAAATATTGGTATTAACTAGGACCAGGTCTGATAGAAGTGATTTTGAAATACGGGCAACATTGTGGCAGTTCGGCCATTTGGAAAAATCGCTTCGAAAAAAACTGGTTTTTGGCTTATAGCTTCCGATTAAGCCACCAGATTTGCCACCAGGTTTCACACAAATTTTGCTGAAAATAAAATATAGAGTCGCCAGCTATATAGGTCTCCTAAAAATAGTAAATTTGCTCAGAAAAATAAAGGTTTTTTCCCTGTAACTTCCGATGCAGTAACGAAATCAAAACGCAATTTATGTCATAAGTGGATCTTGTTGCATTTGTAATACTGTAGGAATTCAGTTGAAAAATCATGATAGGGTTGCCAGCTATGATGAATTTTGTAACTAATTGACATTTCTTTATCGAGCGATGGTGTCATAAAATTTCCAAATGGGAATAATCTTGCGATGACAATTAACAACAAATATTTACGTTTCAAAAATTTAAAAAGTGTGGTCGGTGGTAGCGCTAAAATTATATTAACTCCTATAACTTACAGCGCAGCCATTCAATCGGATGGGATGGGTTTTACACAACATGAAACAGCTATGGTTCTAGCAAATGATATCCAGCACCAATCAATTACGTCAATATTGCACCAACAGATGCTCCAATTTTGTATTCATAGGCAAAGCATTTACAATAAAATAAGCAACCGATATTTAAATTTTCCGAGTTTTGGAAATTTTTCAGATGGCAGCCCCAGACATAGTTTAATTACTGAAACTTTCGATGAAACATTGGAAACATTGGATGAAAATGAAATTCAAAGGCTAAATTGACTAAACACGAGCATGTTATGGTTTACTTATTGCTGCTGTGTTGGACAAATGTTGCCAGCACTGAACATTTTCATCATTGGTGTTATAGGAAATGCTGTCAGAAAATGATATTTGATCCTTTGAGTAAGAAATGGTTGATAGAAGAAAGAAGTGTATAACGTCTTCACACATTTTGAAATCACTCAAAGACAACTTCTTCGAAAATTAGTTTCCTAGTGGTTCTGATGCGCTAGACTTTTTTCACTAATGTTCGAAGAACAATTTTACTAATGTTCGAAGAAGAACATTAGTATTAAAATCACTTTGGCCAAAAATTCATATTTCTAGATATATATACTCGTATATATATATATATATATATATATATATATATATATATATATATATATATATATATATATATATATATATATATATATATATATATATATACATATATATATATATATATATCATCAAAAAATTTCAGTGAAAAAATCTCAGGAACGCGCCATCCGATTGAGCTGAAATTTTCATGACACATTGACATATATGCAGAATAGTGCCAGGTCTCACAAAAAGCTGATAATCTTTAACCCTTTGGCGCCGGCGGCCATTTTAGTGATATTTTTAATATACCTATTATTCCGTACACAAATAAGTTTTGCAAAAATAAAGTTAACAAAATAAATTTCGAACGTGTTTTACATGTGAATCGGATAATGTTTTGGAATTTTTTGACCCCGTGTGTGCGCTGGGTGCCTAAAAAGAGGACGGGAAAATTTAAAAATTTTTAAATTGCGATAACTTTTGACAGAGCTATTGAATCATTACGAAATTTTTAGGACATATTGGTATTATTCAGTTGCAGATTTGTGTAGCTTTTGATGAGCGTGCTGGCAACTCTGTAGCTAGGGCAGGCACTGAAACTGAAAACCTCCAAATCATCATCTCTCTTGAAAAACTGCCGTTTCTTCAAAAAAAAGCCACTCATATGTAAATTTAATGCTTTGTTTACATAGACAAAGAAAAAAATTTGATATGGTATAACGGGCACGCCCAATTTACCTATATTTTTAGCATAAAAAACTTCTGTTCACGGAAACTCACGATCCGATAAGCAGAATTCATTGAAATTTGCAGAATGTATTGGTCCTATATAGGACCAGGTCTGATACAAGTGATTTTGAAATGCGGGTGATTCTGTGCCAGTGGTGCCATCTTGAAAAATCATTAAAAAAGATAACTGCTTTTAGCCCTATAAATTCTGATTGAATCGTTCGATTTTGACGAAATTCACACAGTAGCTGAACCTTATTTAAAACCACGTTTGGTAGAAATTTGGTTGAAAAATTAGGTTGGCCTAATATTTAAGCCAAGAATTCCCTTCGTTGGGCATGCTCGCGGAGCTTCTGAGTGCTGTTGAAATGGTAATCCACAAGCTGCCATTGCAACTAGAGAAGGAGGTTGCCCTGAAAGATGTCCAGCAGGGCCGGATCTCGTAGGGGGAAGGGAAGGCTGCTTGATAGGCGAAGAACATCCCGGTAAAAGTCATCAAACGACTCTCCGACCCTTTGGCAGTGCTAGCGGACTCGCCTAAAGAGGTTATTCTGGTCTGTGAATTCACTGAACTCACACCTCATGGCTTCGCTCAGAGAGCGCCAGTCAAGGTTTTTGACTTCGCAGTGGTACTCTCAGTACCAGTCTTCTGCAACTCCCGATAGTAATATATGCATGTGCCGAGTCACAGCCTGAAAGTTACCCTGTAGCTGTTGATAAGTCAGCGCACTGACTCGGTACAGGAGCAACTCTATCGGCAGGCTTCCTGTTTGGAGACTGTAGGATAAATTCCACCCAGCCATAATGGTGGTAATTTGTCCTGAGGACAACTTGTTCCCTTGAGTGCTTCAATATATCCTGTGGGAATTAGACTCTTCATATTCTCCTCGTGTGTGGCGAGGTTGACGGGGCCTCATCGTCGAAACGAAAGACCGAGGACTTGAACGAAAACTGGGCAAAGTTTCCGCTTCTGATCGTGGTGTCTGGCTTTGAACAGCCCTCCGCTCCAGCAGCAACCGCATGCTATTCTACAGGTCATTGAATTGCCACTGCAGACCACTGCGCTCTCCTTGGAAACTAGCGGACCCTGTGGCTAGTAGGTTGGGCAACTGTCCCAACCTCTCCGCTTCCGTGCAGGGCAGATCTTCGGTTGGATGTCTCAGAGGTATTGGTGCCAAATTTGAGTTAGTTTCAAAAATTTTAATATTATGTGTACGCGTGCTAATCGCGTGACTGACTGAATTCAATACGCTTAATCTAATTGTGGGTTGCTGATAATTCACTGAAAGCAAAACAAAAAGTTTCAAAATAACAGTTTCTGCTTAAAGTAAGCCAAATGTGGCTAAAAGTTAAACAAGTGTTGCACCCCTAGTGGAGTGACTAACTAATAGTGATTATAAAAAAAAAAATTATTTCCAAGATCAAGCTTGCACGAACTTCCGAATGACAAATTCTAATCTTTAAAAGACAATTGAAGCTAGTGCAAAGCTGTTAAAGGGCGAAACTTTTAATTACATTTCATAAAAATAGGCCTTCTTACTGGGCTAGACCCGATCAGGCTTCCCTCTTCAGGTCCGCTTCTGGCTGATTGATTCAAAAATCCAATGAAACTTTTACGTTAAATCTGGATTGGTTACTTTAAATGAATTTTCAAAAGTTAAGGTTGAACACGAAATTTAGCAGTATTTTGATCAGGGTTGCTTCCTAAATGAAAACGCCCATTTTGGAGGTCTGTCCACCTACTCCGAAATTCCCACACAAAGAGAGGCGCAAAGAGAACGAAGCAAAAATGTTGCTGTTTGACTCAGATCTAGCCAATGGTCCAAGTTCGGCCAACCTGCAATGACGTGTAGGTAGTGCCATGCCAACCCCACGTGATCCTCCACAGCTTGAACCAAACCCGAGCCAAAGGCCAAACCTGGGTCAAAACAACAAATCGGAACGTGTTTTGGGTTAGCTTCCCGACATAAAGTGGGACAGGGGCCCTTCGGATGACCTTAACAGGAATGGTGGTAATCCACCAATTTCTGTAATCTGAGGCCAACCTCCGGGTTGCTTCTAGAGCCAAAAAGCTTAAAAAAAAGAGAACAACAAAGAAAGCTATCCAAGATGTAAACTATAAGGGAATTAATTCTAAAGGTGTGGGATTGGGAAGGATTTGTGCAGCTATTGGGAAGAGCGAGCTCCGCATGTCTTAATAAAGAGCTGGTTCTATCGAACGAAAATGAAATTGAATCGCAAGTGAGGCGATTTGAAGACATGCAAATAAGAATTGAACATTAAGATTCAGGACGAGGAATCTAAGTGGAGTATGAGTCGAAACTCAAAAATTATTTTCTCACTTTGGTGGGTTACCCAAAAACAAGTTTCGGGCCCCACGTTGGGTGCCAATTGTAGTGATTATAAAGATAAAGCTGGCCTAAGCACAACTCAAAAGCAGACCGGAGTCCAGAGCTAAGAGTGATAAGGTCCAAAAAGGTGGAATGGCTAATGCCACCCGAGAGGAAAATAAAAAACTCTAGCGCACCTGAACCGCTAGAAACACTAATGTTCGAAGAACAGTAGAAGAATCGTGCAGGTTTTGAGTGCATATTCCACCACATGTGCTGCTTATTACGGCCAAACTGTTTCAAATGCCACGTTTTACTTTCGTCTTAAGAATGCATTATAACTCATATGGTGGAAGGTTTCAGATATTACCACTGGCATGAATTTCAACGTTTATGAGAGCAAAACACGGTTTAATTATATTCGTTATCAGTTGCTTATTTCACATAATTTTGAAAGCAGCATCTCATATAACATCAATAAAGAAAATGCTCAGTGTCTGCAGCACTGTAACTGAAGTTGGTGTTTGGGGCTGCGATCCGAAAAATTTGCAGAACTTTGCGAATTGTAACATCGGTTATTTATTTTCATTGTAAATGTTTCCGGTATGTATACTAACTGTAAGCATTTATTGATACAAAAGTAGCACAACCGACTCGTGCTGGCAACCTTTCGCCAGTATCAAAGCCAAGAATATATCAAATCTGCTTCACGTTGTTTAATTACATTCGAAGTTATAGGAGTATAAATAAATTTAGGGTTACCTGCAGCGAGTTTTTTCAAATGATCGAAAGCTTAATATTTGCTGTTTATTGTCACTACAATATCATTACCATTTGAAAATTCTACGATAAAACCGCTTAATAAAGATATTGCAATTAAACACAAAACCAACAATAGCTGGCAACCCTATCGTTTCCTTTTCAACCAAATTTGGCCTGAATAATGCTTATGACAGGTTTTATTAATTGTATGAAATTCGTATTGATTTCATGACTGCACTGGAAGTTATAGTGCAAAAAGTTTTATTTTCCTGAGCGAATTTTCAAAACCAAAGACACAAAAATTACCAAAGCTGGCAGCACCAATCAAATTTTTCAACCAAATTTCCACCAAACAGAGATTGGAGTTAGGTTTAGCTACTGTGTCAATTTCATGAAAATCTGGTAACTTATTCACATTTCATAGGGCAAAAAGCAGTTTTTTTGCTTTGTAATTTTTCAAGATGGCACCACTGGCACAGACTTGCCCACAATTCAAAATCGCTTCTATCAAATCTGGTCTTACTTAAGTCCAATGCATTTTATAAATTTTAGCTGTATCTGATTATTGGTTCGTGAGTTTCCGTGAACAGAAGTTTTTGATGCTAAAAATATAGGTTAACTGGGAGAGGGTTACCGTTCTTGTCCGACATGAAATTTCCAAAGTTTTACTTTGAACGTGTCGATAAAACATAAGATTTATATACAGATTGGTTTTATTGTAAGAAACGGACATTTTTTTGAATATTCGACGGTTTGAATGTTTTCACTTCCAAATTTTTTTTTTCAAAATGAAGATACCAAAATTATCATAGCTGGCAGCTCCAACCGAATTTTTCGACCAAATTTCTACGAAACGTAGCTTCTACCAAGATCCAGCAATTGTGTGAGTTTCGTCAAAATCGAACGATTCAATCAGAATTTATAGGGCTAAAAACAGTTATCTTTTTTAGTGGTTTTTCAAGATGGCACCACTGGCACAGAATCGCCCGCATTTCAAAATCACTTCTATCAGACCTGGTCCTATTTAAGGCCAATACATTCTGTGAATTTCAAATAATTCTGCTCATCGGATCGTGAGTTTCCGTGAACAGAAGTTTTTGATGCTAAAAATATAGGTAAATTGGGCAAGGGTTACCAGGCGTGCCCGTTATACCATATCTTTTTTTATTTTTTGGTTTTGTAAACAAAGCACAAGATTTACATATGAGTGGCTTTTTTTTGAAGAAACGGCATTTTTTCAAGAGAGACGATGATTTGGAAGTTTTCACTTTCAGTGCCTGCATTAGCTACAGGGTTGCCAGCACGCTCATTAAAAGCTACACAAATCTACAACTAAATAATATCAATATGTCCTGAAAATTTCGTAATGATTGAATAGCTTTGTCAAAAGTTATCGAAATTTAAAAATTTTCACATTTTTCCGTCCTCTTTTTAGGCACCCAGCGCACACATAGGGTTAAAGAATTCCAAAGCATTATCCGATTCATATGTAAAACACGTTAGAAATTTATTTTGTTAACTTTATTTTTGCAAAAATCATTTGTACACGAAATAATAGGTATATTAAAAATATCACTTAAATGGCCGCCGGCGCCAAAAAGTTGACAATAACTGACATTTAAAGAGACCTGGACCTATTCTGCATATACACCAATGTATCCTGAAAGTTTCAGCTCAATCGGATGGCGCGTTCTCGAGATTATCTCACTGAAATTTTTTGATGATATATATATATATATATATATATAGAAATATGAATTTTTGGCCGAATCGATTTTAATACTAATGTTCTTCGAACATTAGTAAAAAATAAGAAAAACCCCGAGAGCAGTTTACCCTAGAAATTGCCGTGAAGGCCCCTCGTCCACATAAGCTTAGTACCCTTTAACCAACCCCGACGGATGCTGGTATGTCACTTTGCTAAATGACTGCGGCTGGGGTGGGTTCTTGAAAAATTGAATTGGTTGGCTCTCAGAAAAACGATATGCTACTTATGATTTCATCCGTCATCGTAGAGTAACCTCATACTAGTATAATAAATAAACTCAAGGGAAAATGGGGCATAGTTCCGTAAAGAAAACCACCCGTGGCTCTGCAACATGGGCTGACTAAGCAGACCCAGTGACGCACGGAGCCAGAAAACTGAAAATTTGAAGCGGAGAGGGAAAAAACACTACCTCTCTTTTCACAGGAACCCGCGTGAGGCAGACAGCCATGGGCTCCCGATGGTGGCGGAGCCCTGACACCTGATGGTCTGGGGTTCTCCACCTACTGAAATTGGCCTAACTATGAAAAAACACAAAAATTAAACTCAAGAAATGGTAAATTAACCTCCCTTAGAATAGCTGGAAAATCACGAAAATAGATCACTAATTAATCATATTAGCGGCCAGTCAGGCCTTGCGCGGACCCTGAAAAGAAAAGTCTTCCTGGGCTTTCGCCCAATAAGAAGGCCAATCTTTACAAATTCAACGATTCATTTTAATTACTAGAGTCAGAACTTATCCTTGACTCAACATTTAATAAATATAATATATAAAAGTAGATATCGTCAGTGTTATCATTATTTTCTGTTATCTAAATTACTTTCATCACTATCCATAGTACGTATATAATAATAATGAAATCCAATTCTTTGTCCGTTCACAAATAAATGTTGCAAACGTGTTTCTTTCATAAATATGTTGGGAATTTTTCAAAAATGTCTTATTAACAAACATAACGTATTGGTACTTAAGGGGCTATTCTACTTTGTCAATTTCAAAAAATCGATTTTGTTTTTTTTACGTTTTTTGAAAGTATATGATCTCAAGAATTTCGTATTAAAATTTCAAAATGATCCGAGCATTCTATTTCATTATTTTACTCGAGCGCGTCTTAGTTCATTTTGAGGCGTGTACGTCGTTCAACCGCGTTAAATGCGTTTTTCTCAAAATAATGTTTTTCGATACTGTCCAAAGCTTTTCTCAGAAACTAATAAACCGATCCTCCTCAAATTATTACCACATATTTTTCAAACATACAACTATGGTTGGTACTAGAATCGTGTCAAAATATTGATTTTATCTATTTATTTTCAGCAAAAATCGGTAAAAAAAAACCGGTTTTTTCGAAAAAAATTTTCAAACAGTCGCCATTTTTTTGATTTTGCATAAAACTTCATGATTCTAGTACCAACCATAGCCGCTATTATACAAACAAAGAATCTTTTTGAATTTTGTGTTTCAGACTCTCCGTTGCTGAGAAATCTTATGGACAAGTGCACCCCTTTTTTATGACATGTCAAGAATGTATGCGTCATGACTATATATATAATTATACATATGTAAATAAAATTTTTTTTTGTGAAGTTCAAGAGTTTATTTATTCAATGCCAGAAAGATTTATAACGATACATGTAACGACTCCTCAAAAAAAAATCGCAAAAATTAGCATTTTTATAGGGCTCTAAAGTAGAATAGCCCCTTAAATGTAAAACTAAGCTTTGGGAATTCCATGGATTTCCTAAAAACTCTTTTAACTAATTTTCGAAGAAAATTAGTATTAAACTCGTTTCGCCGAAAATTCATATTTCTTTATATATATATATATATATATATATATATATATATATATATATATATATATATATATATATATATATATATATATATATATATATATATATATATATATATATATATATATATATATATATATATATATATATATATATATATATATATATATATATATATATATATATATATATATATACATATATTGTCACGGTTTCCACTCGGATAAAAGGTGGAACGCGCGAATTATGTTAAGCTTTTTACTCGAGCGAAAAAAAACAAAGTTTCACGTATTCAGATTTATTGAATCGTCAATTAGATACAATGAACTGGCTTTATTCTAGTCTTTACTTCCATTTATAATAAAATTGATTTACTTAGTTATTAAAATTACGACATGTGCAGTTAATTGAATATTGTGCAGTTTTGTAATAATGAGAACATGGTGAAATAGAATATTGTGCATTGAAATTGAATATTGCGTACTGTGCAACTTATCGATAACTCAGGTGCGACACGTTTTTAGGTGGTTGGCATCGGGCATGTATCAAGGCCAATATTGGTGATATGGTGACATAACTCCTCCCCCCCAAGAGAGCGACATCTGGATGACATATGGTTCAGCTGGAGCATGATTCTTCTTTCGACATTGGGCGTTTTTGCAGCCTATATACATGCTGATGATAATGGCGGCGCTTAGCAGAATCCAAGAAACTGGAAAAATACAATTCCCAATGTAGCTGGAAATGTTTAATAGTTATTTCCTATGGTATTAGTGGTATTAATTTCGGTTGATGTTACAGGGAAGACGTCTATGTTGTCCCAGAAGATGCTGCTTTGGCTGCTAAAGGTAATCTCGTTTATTGATATTTCGCACCTTTCAAAGTGTATGAGTGCGGTTCCGGCGATGGTTCGGTTTGAAAGTCCGCAAGTTGTGTCGATTTTTTTCAGGAATGTTGGCTGCGAAAATATAGTTTGGCTCAGGTTGTGATATTTCCGGTACTCCTGGTATGGCTTCGTACTGGCAAGATGCTGGCACACCGTTTATGATGTTTGCTATGCATCTGGAATTTCTCACATGTTGTTGGTTAGTGACTTTCTTGCAATAATAGGTTCCCTCAATTTTCGGGAATTTCTCGTCAAAAAATTGAACACTTTGGGTATTTAGGATGACATAGGGTCTCGTGATGATTTGAGTTTTTTGTTGAGGAAGGGGAATGATATGGAAAAATGGGTAGGTTGTGTTAGATAAGATTGGTATCTGTATATTAAATATGATATTTGAACCATTGTAGTAGGCTTGAAGGTTAAGGAGTTCATAAATATTTTCATTTGATTTAATTTCTACTGTTTGCCTTTGGAGTACCCGAGATATTTCTATTATTTCTATTGGACTTAAAATTTGTTTGGAAATTATGTTCAATCGGGCGAGTATCACAGCTTCTGCTATGTCGGAGAGATGATTGTTCAATAAATCTATATTGTAATTAATTTGATTTAGATATTGGACATGAATCATACACTCATGGTCTCTTCTAATTTGGTTTTGTGAGTGTAATAGGTAGTTGTTAATGATTTCGGTCTGATTATTAATATGGTTCGTAATATTATCAAATCATTCCATCATGAGATTATTCAGTTTAGTTTGTTTGAGGACCATCGTGCCTAGGTTGGATTGATTCGACATTAGCTTCTCGATATTTTCATTTATTTTTACAGCGTCGTCTGCGTCCATGTTGCCCGTAATACCTTTTATTATGGAGCCAAGTCCGTTAATTAGTCCTCATTTTGGTCGAAGTCTGGGCATTATTGTTTGTAGTTTGTGCGTCAATTCTTTCGTTTTCAACTTTGTGACCACAAGTGTGTCCGTTGCTTCGGGTATTTTGTCAAATATATTTATTGAGTCTACGATGTTTCCAATAGCTTGCTCGTAGTTCTCAAGTTTTACTATGTGTATTAGATGTTGATACGTAATTATGGTTCTACTCATCCCCAGTCGTAACGGTAGAAGTACCTGGTCGTTGTTCAACGTCTTTATTTCTATTTTCTGTCCTTGAGCTGTCAATATTACCCTGAAATTTACGTCTTCGTTTAATTTTTGATTTATGTAGCTTTTGGTTTTTAGTAGTAATTAATGTAACTTTCATGTCTTTCTTAACTTTATGCTTACTAAATCTAGGAGTGATTTTATTCCGTCTGCACTCTTTTCGAAATACGGATTCATTTTCTTCGAGAACTGGAGGATCTGTTCCATTTTTGTTCAATTTCTCTAAATTATTTTTTACTAACTCATCAATCCTATTTTTGATCTGTGGGTAAATTTGCGACCTGAATTCATTTAATTTTTTAAGGTAATCATGTTCGTTGTTGTAGGTAAATTTTTTGTTAAATAGGTGTGTTCTGCCTGAGAATACTTCATAGGGAGTAAATTTTGTAGTGGAGTGGATAGCGTTATTACAGCTTCGTTTAGTATGTCGTCGTGGTCTAAGTCTAAATTTTGTTTCTTCCGTTTTTCTAAAATGATTCGGTACGTCTCGGTAAGGGTAGAGTGCCATCTCTCCACAAAGGCATTGCTGCTGGATTGCTGGTATGACGTATAATGTACCCTGATGCTGTATTGTTTGCAGAAGTCCTTGAATATGTTGGACATCATCTCAGTGCCTTGCTCTGCAACCAATACTTTAGGGATGCCGTGGAGGCTAATAAAGTGTCGAAGTGATTTTACAATATTAATACTGTTTTTTGTATCCAGCGTATATGCAGCGGCGAATTTTGAGAATCGATCTATGATAGTCAGGATAGATTTACCATTGATTGTATACACGTCTGTATACAAACTATCTAAAGGTTTGCCAGGGCTTTCAGAGGTCGGGTATTCTATTTTTGGGGGGTTCCTGTCGTACTTTTGAACCTGGCAGGTTTCGCAATTATTTATTATTTTAGTCACCTTTTCCTTAAGATATGGGAAGTAGTAATCTCGTTTGAGGTATTGGACGGTTTCGATTATACCTCTATGATTACTATTTATTTGGTAATCGTTGATTACTTTATCCTGCTCGTCTACATCTGTTATTTCTTTAAGTATTTCCATCTCGACGGACCTCACTCCCATCTGTTAGTGCTGACGGACTCCCGGGTGGCAGAAGAAGCGGCTGCAAACAGACTCTCAATGAGAGTGCTCGGCATCGGAATCATCCCACTCCTTACGCCACATCTCCTGTGTCTCCACCCAATACCCTCGTACCCCTGTCGGATGCAGCCTCATCACCTCTGTGTCAGAGAGAGAGATTGAACGTCGATCCTCCTCTCGTGGTCACTCTAAAAACTAAGCGTCCCCACAAATTCTTAGTCCCCACAAATTTGAACTATTCCCAGTGAAATTCACTGGCCTGTGGAATAGGTTTCAAAAGGTGGAAAAAACCTTTTGGACGATCGAGGAGCTCTTGAGGAGGTTCCAGCATAAGAAGCAGCATCGAGGTGATCTAGTTCACTAGTTAACACACCTCAATTTCCCAACTACTACTACTTTCCTATCCTTCCTCCGCATCTTGAAATATGTTCACTTAGTTCACTACATTTTTTTTCAAGATATTTCAATTAATCATTGTAGTACACGTTGTTCACTAGATTTCCTATTCTTACTAATTTTCGAAGAAAATTAGTATTAAACTCGCTTTGCCGAAAATCGGCATTTATATATATATATATATATATATATATATATATATATATATATATATATATATATATATGTATATATATATATATATATATATATATATATATATATATATATATATATATATATATATATATATATATATATATATATATATATATCAGCAAAATGATTAAGAGAGATAATCTCTGGAGCTGCCAATCCAATTGAGTTGAAATTTTTTACGAATATAGATGTGTATAACAGGTAGGTCTATGATTTGCTAGAATTCAGATATCTTAAACGTTTTGGTGGCGGCGGGCATTTGAGTGAATTTTCAGGTACTGCTATATTTCCAAGCAGTGTAAATTTTTGTTTAAAAAGGGACTAGGAATGGAAACTTATTATATTTTTAGTTTGCTAATGAGAAAGAATTGGAAATTTTGAGCCTTGTGTATGCGCTGAGTGTCTAAAAGAAGGTAAGGATTTTTTTTCAAATTTCGATTTGTCATAACTTCTAAGAAAAACAATAGACCATCATGAAATTTTCAGAGCGTATTGATGCAGACTAGAATTTAACACACATTGAACTTTAAGACTGTTTGGGCAACTCTAAAGCTACAGTAGGCTTCTGAAAAAAAATCCTTCAAATCATTGAAACATTTTTGATTTTTGGAAATAAATTCAACTTATTGATAATTCTTGACTTTTGTCCACTAAGTCAAATAAATGAAAATTTTCAATATTCCGTGGTAAACAAGAATGGCAACCCGTGATCTAATTATCTCTATTTTCAGCACTCAAAACTTCTGTTCACGAGAACTAACGACCGGATAATGCGATCAGTATGAAATTTACAGAAAGTATTGGTATTAGCTAGGACCAGGTCTGATAGAAGTGATTTTGAAATACGGGAAACATTATGGCAATTCTGCCATTTGGAAAAATCGCTTCGAAAAAAAAAAATGGTTTTTGGCTTATAGCTTCCGATCAAGCCACCAGATTTTAATCAAATTCACGCAGTACATGAACCTTAGTCTAAGATAGGTTTCATAGAAATTTTGCTGAAAATATAGTATAGAGTCGCCAGCTATATAGGTCTCCTAAATATAGTAAATTTGCTCAGGAAAGTAAAGGTTTTTTAACTGTAACTTCCGATGCAGTAACGAAATCAAAACGCAATTTATGTCATAAGTGGATCTTGTTGCATATCTAATACTGTAGGAATTCCGTTGAAAAATCGTGATAGGTTTGCCAGCTATGATGAATTTTGTAACTAATTGACATTTCTTTATCGAGCGATGGTGTCATAAAATTTCCAAATGGGAATAATCTTGCGATGACAATTAACAACAAATATTTACGTTTCAAAAATTTAAAAAGTGTGGTCGGTGGTAGCGCTAAAATTATATATACTCCTATAACTTACAGCGCAGCCATTCAATCGAAACAAAATTAAAAGGATGGGTTTAACACAACGCGAAACAGCTATGGTTCTAGCAAAGGATTGCCAGCACCAATATATTACGTCAATATTGCACCAACAGATGCTCCAATTTTGTATTCATAGGCAAAGCATTTACAATAAAATAAGCAACCGATATTTAAATTTTCCGAGTTTTGGAAATTTTTCAGATGGCAGCCCCAGACATAGTTTAATTACTGAAACTTTCGATGAAACATTGGAAACATTGGATGAAAATGAAATTCAAAGGCTAGGTTGATTAAGCACGAGCATGTTATGGCTTATTTATTGCTGCTGTGTTGGACAAATGTTGCCAGCACTGAACATTTTCATCATTGGTGTTATAGGAAATGCTGTCAGAAAATGATATTTGTTCCTTTGAGTAAGAAATGGTTGATATGATACTACAGATAAGTGTATAACGTCTTCACACATTTTGAAATCACTCAAAGACAACTTCTTCGAAAATTAGTTTCCTAGCGGTTCTGATGCGCTAGACTTTTTTTTATATCAACTTACCCCGTTCACAAAGTTCACGTTTCTTTTATGAAGAATTTGGATAGTAAAAGGCATGATCACTCGTTCACGTCATTGCCGTTCATATGTTACATCCATCCCTCAGCTCTTTCCACGCACTTGCCCTTGAAAGACCTGTGTTGTAGCATCCAGAAAATTTCAATTGAAATTTCTGGACAAACTTTTTCTACGTGCACTGTAACGCGCTCAAAAATGATATATTTTTCGATCGGACTAACTGTAACTTGTTGTTTGATTTTGAAAAATAACAAGTTGCAGTTAGTTCGATCCATGCACATTGATTGGCTTGGTATTCGAGTCCAAAGCAAAACCGATTACCGTATATTGTTTTCGCCTCGAGTCCCAACCCAGACCTCTGGGCAGTCTTTGTTCAGCCGTAGCGACGGAAGACCGTGCCCCAGTCAGGTGTGGAATGGTTGAGTTTCAAACCCGGTATACATTTCGGAAGAAAAAAAAACTAAAGTATGATAGCGTGATTCCATGTGCATGACGCTCCACTTCAAATATTGTCGCTTCGGTCACCACTTCTATTCAGTTAGATATTTACAGTTGAATTACTCAAAAACATGATTTAATAGAGAATCGTTTTAAGTATTGTTGAGTAGAACACGGTTTCAAAAATAATTTTTTGACAGAAACAACCGAATTTGAATATGGAAAAATTAGACGAGATATAGATCTGACAATCGTGTATGAATATTTGCTCGACTGTGCTAAAGAGAGTGAAACCGAAATGTTGAAAACAGTGATCGGAATAATTTAGGTTAATGCTTTTTCGAGTGGAATTATGAGTGCATGGAGTAATTTTAGGCAGCAAGAAACGAGCAGTCTAGGGTGGAAACCTAGGATATGGAACAAATTTCGTAATTTGAAGAGAAGATTTTTGAGATGGTAATGAAATGGTGGATCCATATCGAGCAACGAAAGTGATAAAACCATGTATTATGGTAGACGGCAACAGAACCTTAAAAGATGGTCCTTTTCAAGCTTATTAGAGCAAAATCTACAGTTTGCTCTTCGGTTTTGTTTTATGAAATAGTTTTACTAGCTGTGAAAACATTGATGGACAAATTAACTTTGAAAATGAGATAGTTAAGAGTAATGTATTTTTTTTGATTTGATGATATTTTGGCCGAAACAACTTGCTAACGACATTTCTTATTTGAAACGATGAAAAAATCACAACAGCAATCGTGCTCTTTGAAGTCGCTACCAACAATTATTGCGGGCAATAACCAAAACTTAAATGTTAGGAATACCAAAACAGGAGAAATGCCGAACGCCATGGATTTTTTGCGCTTAGATAACAAAAGTAAAATTAGTTTTAGTAAAGATATTCATAAAACCAGGTACAGTAAAGCATTTACAATAAAATATATTCGACAAAAATCACGGAGAAAGGAAATGGGTACTTTGCTTATTCAGGAATATGCTGCGACAATATAATGACCATGTAGATATTTCTTTTGAGATAATTTTCAATTGTTTATTCGAGATCACAGTTTGATTAATACAAATTTGCAAGTAATAAAATCGATAAGATCGTTAAAATAGATGTGTAGAGCATATTAGATAGTTGACAGCAACCTGACGAAAGGAATGAAAACTATGATATATTGTAATAGTTAAGTCGAAAAGAAAAAAAGAGAACAGTTTTTAGGAAATCCATGGAATTCCCAAAGCCAAGCTTTTTGTTTAAGTACCAATACGTTATATGTTCGTAGATAAGACATTTTTGAAAAATTCTCTGCATATTTATGAACGAAACACATTCGAAACATTTTTTTGTAAACGAACAAAGAATTTGATTTCATAATTATTGTATACGTATTATGGACAGTGATGGAAGTAATTTAGATTACAGAAAGTAATGATTACACTGACAATATTTACTTTTGTATATTATATTGATTGATTAAATAATTTATTGGCGTGTCGTAGTTAAAAGTGAGTCTATGCCATCCTGCCTCCCCGGAAATGTTGAGCCAAGGATACTTTCGAATTCTAGGAATTAAAACAAATTGTTGAATTGCTAAAGCTTGGCCTTCTGATTGGGTGAAAACCCAGGAAGACTTTTCTTTTCAGGATGCGCGCATGGCCTGGCCTGGCGCTAATATGATTAATTAGTGATTTATTTTCGTGATTTTCCAGCTCTTCTAAGGGAGGGACATTGGCCATTTCTCGAGTTTAATTTTTGCGTTTTTTTCATAGTTAGGCCAATACCAGTGAGTGGAGGACCCCAGACTATCGGAAGTTAGGGCTTCGCCACCATTAGAAGTCCGGGGCTGCCTGCCTAAACCGGGTTCCTGTCAAAAAAGAGGTAGTATTTTCCCCCTCTCCGATTCAAATTTTCAGTTTTCTGGCTCCGTGCGTCGACACGGACACTGGGTCTACTTATTCAGCCCATGTTGCAGAGCCACGGGTGGTTTTCTTTACGGAACTATGCTCCATTTTCCCTTGAGTATATTTATTATACCAGTTTGTGGCTACTCTCTGATGACAGATACAATCATAAGTAGCATCCCGTTTTCTGAGAGCCTACCGACTCCATTACTTCAATGAACCCACCCAAGCCGCAGCGAGCTAGAAAAGCGGCATACCAGTATCCGTTGGGGTCTGTTAGAGGGAATTCCGCTAAAACGGACGAGGGGCCTTCACGACCATTTCTAGGGTACCCTGCTCTCGAGGCAATTCTTTGTTTTTTTATTTGGCTCTTGGGTGGCATTAGCCTTTCCACTTTTGACCTAAGCACTCTTGGTTCTGGACTTCAGTCTGGTTCTGAGTTGTGCTTAGGCCCTCTCAATAAAATAATTCACTGCAATTAGTAACTTATTCGCATTGTAAATGTTCGCGATATGAGTACTTAATGTTAGCATTTATTTATATAAAAATTACAAAAAACGCCCCGCGCTGGCAACCCTTTGCTAGCGACAAAACCAAAAATATATCACACCTTCTGAGCAAATTTCGTTTCGATCCGATGACTGCATTGCAACTAATAGGGGCCAAAAGATATTAGGGATTACCAGTCGCTTATATTCGAAAATTTAATATTTCTTGTTTACTGTCACCTCAAGATCATTACTGTTAGAAAAATTAACCATAAAGTCAATTCATAAAAATATTGCAAAAAATACAAAACCAATAATAGCTGGCAAACATATTATGTTTTTTTCACCAGATTCCTTCCGAATTATGCCCATAATTAGTTACATATATTATATGAAATTTGTTATGATTTGATAACTGCACTGAAAGCTATGCGGCAAGAAGCTTTATTTTTCTGAGCGAATTTTCAAAACCAAAGACACCAAAATTACCATAGCTTACCGAATTTTCCAACCAAATTTCTACCAAATACGGCTTAGAGTCAGGTTCCGTTACTGTTTCAATTCCATGAACGTCTGGTAGCTGAATCAGAATTCATAGGGCAAAAAGCACTTTTTACTAATGTTCGAAGATTATTAGTATTAAACTCGTTTCGCCGAAAATTCATATTTCTTATATATATATATATATATATATATATATATATATATATATATATATATATATATATATATATATATATATATATATATATATATTTATTTATTTATTGATTTATGTATTTAATTCAAAGATTCATCACAACAGAATACAAATTCCAATTCTGGTAATGATATAAGAAATGGATAAAAAAAATATAAAGATTGAAGTATACAAAAAGAAAAACATAATTCAATAAAACTAATGACCCAACGTTCAGGTCTAGAATAAATAATTTTAAATACCTTTTAAAGGTAAAGAACGATTGTGGCAGGGTTCCAAGCCCTAATTCATTATGGCGTCTAGGGATTCTGACGAAAGGAGAAAAGAAGTATACATTTGTACGAGCGAACGGAACAGTGAAAACTTCCTGAGACCTGTTGCCCCGTAACGAGCTGCGAGGTCGGAATGCATCGGTGAAGCCTGATATTATACCTCGCTGCGATTTGAACAGGAAGCACTCGTCAAGCAACAGCCGGCGTGACTCCAAGGTCGGAATTTGAAGGAAGGACAAACGGGAAACATACGGAGTGTAAGGGATATTAAATTTAAAAAAAACTCTAGCGCACCTGAACCGCTAGAAACACTAATGTTCGAAGAACAGTAGAAGAATCGTGCAGGTTTTGAGTGCATATTCCACCACATGAGCTGCTTATTACGGCCAAACTGTTTCAAATGCCACGTTTTACTTTGGTCTCAAGAATGCATTATAACTCATATGGTAGAAGGTTTCAGATATTACCATTGGCATGGGTTTCAAAGTTTATGAAAGAAAAACACTTGTTAATTATATTCGTTATCAGTTGCTCATTTCACCAAACTTTGAAAGCAGCATCTCATATAACACCAATGAAGAAAATGCTCAGTGCCTGCAGCACTGTAACTGAAGTTGGCGTTTGGGGCTGCGATCCGAAAAATTTGCAGAACTTTGGGAATTGAAACATTGGTTATTTATTTTCATTGTAAATGTTTCCGGTATGAATACTAACTGTAAGCATTTATTGAGACAAAAGTAGCACAACCGACTCGTGCTGAAAACCTTTCGCCAGTATCAAAGCCAAGAATATATCACATCTGCTTCACGTTGTTATATTACATTCGAAGTTATAGGTGTATAAAGAAATTTAGGGTTACCTACAGGAAGTTTTTTCAAATAATCGAAAGCTTAATATTTGCTGTTTATTGTCACTACAATATCATTACCATTTGAAAATTCTACGATAAAACCTCTTAATAAAGATATTGCAATTAAACACAAAACCAACAATAGCTGGCAACCCTATAGTGGCTTTTCAACCAAATTTGGCCTGAATAATGCTTATAATAGGTTCCGTTAATTGTACGAAATTCGTATTGATTTCATGACTGCACTGGCAGCTATAGGGCAAAAAGTTTTATTTTCCTGAGCGAATTCTCAAAACCATAGACACCAAAATTACCATGGCTGGCAGCACCAATCGAATTTTTCAACCAAATTTTTACCAAACAGAGTTTAGAGTAAGGTGCAGCTACTGCGTCAATTTCATGAAAATCTGGTTACTAATCACATTTCATAGGGCAAAAAGCAGTTTTTTTTTCTTTGTAATTTTACAAGATGGCACCACTGGCACAGAGTTGCCCCCAATTCAAAATCGCTTCTATCAGACCTGGTTCTACTTAAGTCCAATGCATTCTGTAAATTTCAATAGAATCTGATTATTGGTTCGTGAATTCCCGTGAACAGAAGTTTTTGATGCTAAAAATATGGGTTAACTGGGAGAGGGTTACCGTTCTTGCCCGACATGAGATTTCCAAAGTTTACCTTCGAACGTGTAGATAAAGCATAAGATTTATATAAAGACTGGTTTTATTGTAAGAAACGGACATTTTTAGGATATTCGATGATTTGAATGTTTTCACTACCAAATTTTTATTTTTTAAAATTTAAGACACCAAAATTATGATAGCTGGCAGCTCCAACCGAACTTTTCAACCAAATTTCTAATAAACGTGGTTTAAAGTAAGGTCCACCTACTGTGTGAATTTCGTCAAAATCGAACGATTCAATCAGAATTTATAGGGCTAAAAACAGTTATCTTTTTTAGTGATTTTTCAAGATGGCACCACTGGCACAGAATCGCTTGCATTTCAAAATTACTTCTACCAGACTTGGTCCTAGTTAAGACCAATACATTCTGCAAATTTCAATTAATTCTGCTCATTGGATCGTGAGTTTCCGTGAACAGAAGTTTTTGATGCTAAAAATATAGGTAAATTGGGCAAGGGTTACCAGGCGTGCCCGTTATACCATATCAAATTTTATTTTTTGCCTATGTTAAAAAAGCACGAAGTTTACATATGAGTGGCTTTTTTTTGAAGAAACGGCATTTTTTCAAGAGAGGCGATGGTTTGGAGGTTTTCACTTTCAGTACCTGCCCTAGCTACAGCGTAGCCAGTACGCTCATCGAAAGCTACACAAATCTACAACTAAATAATACCAAAATGTTCCGAAAATTTCGTAATGATTGAAAAGCTCTGTCAAAAGTTATCGCAATTTAAAAATTTTCAATTTTTCCCGATCTCTTTTTAGGCACCCAGCGCACACATGGGGTTAAAAAATTCCAAAAAATTATCCGATTCACATGTAAAACACGTTCGTAATTTATTTTGTTAACTTTATTTTTGCAAAACTTATTTGTGTACGGAATAATAGGTATAATAAAAATATCACTAAAATGGCCTCCGGCGCCAAAGGGTTAAAGATTTTTTACTTTTTCTGAAATCTGGCACTATTCTGCATATACACCAAAGTGTCCTGGAAATTTCAGCTCAATCGGATGGCGCGTTCCTGAGATTTTTTCACTGAAATTTTTTGATGATATATATATATATATATATATAGAAATATGAATTTTTGGCCAAAGTGATTTTAATACTAATGTTCTTCTTCGAACATTAGTAAAAAAAATCTAGCGCACCTGAACCGCTAGAAACACTAATGTTCGAAGAACAGTAGAAGAATCGTGCAGGTTTTGAGTGCATATTCCACCACATGTGCTGCTTATTACGACCAAACTGTTTCAAATGCCACGTTTTACTTTGGTCTCAAGAATGCATTATAACTCATATGGTGGAAGGTTTCAGATATTACCACTGGCATGAATTTCAACGTTTATGAGAGCAAAACACGGGTTAATTATATTCGTTATCAGTTGCTTATTTCACATAATTTTGAAAGCAGCATCTCATATAACATCAATGAAGAAAATGCTCAGTGCCTGCAGCACTGTAACTGAACTTGGTGTTTGGGGCTGCGATCCGAAAAATTTGCAGAACTTTGCGAATTGCAACATTGATTATTTATTTTAATTGTAAATGTTTCCGGTATGAATACTAACTGTAAGCGTTTATTGATACAAAAGTAGCACAACCGACTCGTGCTGGCAACCTTCTGCCAGTACCAAAGCCAAGAAAATATCACATCTGCTTCACGTTGTTATATAACATTCGAAGTTAAAGGAGTATAAAGAAATTTAGAGTTACCTGCAGCGAGTTTTTTCAAATAATCGAAAACTTAATATTTGCTGTTTATTGTCACTACAATATCATTACCATTTGAAAATTCTACGATAAAACCGCTAAATAAAGATATTGCAAACAAACACAAAACCAAGAATAGCTGGCAACCCTATCGAAGCTTTTCAACCAAATTTGGCCTGAATAATGTATATGGTATGTTTCATTAATTGTATGAAATTCGTATTGATTTCATGACTGCACTGGAAGTTATAGTGCAAAAAGTTTTATTTTCCTGAGTGAATTTTCAAAACCAAAGACACAAAAATTACCATAGCTGGTAGCCCCAATCAAATTTTTCAACCAAATTTCCACCAAACAGAGATTAGAGTTAGGTTTAGCTACTGTGCCAATTTCATGAAAATCTGGTAATTTATTCACATTTCATAGGGCAAAAAGCAGTTTTTTTTCTTTGTAATTTTTCAAGATGGCACCACTGGCACAGACTTGCCCACAATTCAAAATCGCTTCTACCAAATCTGGTCTTACTTAAATCCAATGCATTCTGTAAATTTTAGCTGTATCTGATTATTGGTTGGTGAGTTTCCGTGAACAGAAGTTTTTGATGCTAAAAATATAGGTTAACTGGGAGAGGGTTACCGTTCTTGTCCGACATGAAATTTCCAAAGTTTTATTTTGAACGTGTAGATATAACATAAGATTTATATACAGATTGGTTTTATTGTAAGAAACGGACATTTTTTTGAATATTCGATGGTTTGAATGTTTTCACTTCCAAATTTTTTTTTTCAAAATGAAGACACATCAATTATCATAGCTGGCAGCTCCAACCGAATTTTTCAACCAAATTTCTACCAAACGTGGCTTAAGGTAAGGTCCAGCAGTTTTGTGAGTTTCGTCAACATCGAACGATTCAATCAGAATTATAGGGCTAAAAACAGTTATCTTTTTTAGTGGTTTTTCAAGATGGCACCACTGGCACAGAATCACCCGCATTTGAAAATCACTTCTATCAGACCTGGTCCAATTTAAGACCAATACATTCTGCAAATTTCAATTAATTTTGCTCATCGGATCGTGAGTTTCCGTGAACAGAAGTTTTTGATGCTTAAAATATAGGTAAATTGGGCAAGGGTTACCAGGCGTGCCCGTTATACCATATCTTTTTACTAATTTTCGAAGAAAAGTAGTATTAAAATCGTTTCGCCGAAAATTCATATTTCTTTATATATATATATATATATATATATATATATATATATATATATATATATATATATATATATATATATATATATATATATATATATATATATATATATATATATATATATATATATATATATATATATATATATATATATATATATATATATATATATATATATATATATATATATATATATATATATATATCATCAAAATGATTAAGGGAGATAATCTCTGGAGTGGCCGATCCGATTGAGCTGAAACTTTCGGAGAACGTAGATGTATCTAGTAGGTAGGTCCACGACTAGCTCAAATTCAGATTTCTTAAACATTTTGGCTGCGGCGAGCGTTTTAGTGAATTTTGAGGTACTCCTATATTTCCAAGCAGCGTGAATTTTTGTTCAAAAAAGGTATTGGAAATGAAAACTTATTATGTTTTTAGCTTGTTTATGTTAAAGAATTGGAATTTTTGAGCCGTGTGTGGGTCCAGCGTGCCTAAAAGTAGGCAAGGATTTTTTTTCAAATTTTGATTTGTCATTACTTCTGACAAAAACATTGGATCATCGTGAAATTTGCAGAGCGTATTGATGTTGACTAAAGTTTAATACACGTGGATTTCTAAGGTAGTGCGGGTAACCCTGTAGCTGCGGCAGGCTCTTGAAAAAAAATCCTTCAAATCATTGAACCTCCTGAAAATTTTTTGATTTTGCCAAAAAATTCAAATCATTGATAAATTTCAACGTTTGTGCATCATGTCAATTTAAAATTTTTAAAATTCCGGTTTGCACAAGAACGGCAATCCATCACTAAATTATCTCTATTTTCAGCACTCGAAAGTTCTGTTCACGAGAACTGACGACCGGATTATCCGATCATAATAAAATTCAAAGGACATGTTGGTATTAATTAGGACCAGGGCTGATAGAAGTAATTTTGAAATGTGGGCAACCCTGTGGTAGTGGTGCCATCTTGAAAAATCACTGAGAAAAAAAACAGGTTTTTGGCCTATAACTTCCGATTCAGCCATCAGATTTAAACAAAATTCACACTGTATTTGGACTTTACTTAACATAACATTTGATGAAAATTTGGCTGAAAAATTAGAATAGACTTGCCAGCTATGGTGATTTTTGTCTCCTAAGTATTGCAAATTTGCTCAGAAAAATAAAGCTTTTTTCCCTATAACTTCTGGTGCAGTCATGATATCAAAATGAAGTTTATGCAGTAAATAGATTTTAATGAGAGCCAAATGTCATAGGAATGTCGTACGAAAATCGTGAAAGGACTGCCAGCTGTGACCATTTTTGTAATTTTTTGAATTTCTTTACTGCGCGATTATGTCATTAGATTTGCAAATGGGAACGATCCTGCATTGAAAATTAACAGCAAATATTAACAATTTAAAAATTTGAATAGTTTTGAGGGTGGTAGCCCTAAAAAATTTTTCACCCGTATAACTTCTAGCGCAGTGATTCAATGGAAACGAAATTTATTGGTTGGGTTAAGTTTAACGTGAAGCAGATTTGGTATATATTTTGCTCTGCTGCTGACACAGGGTAACCAGCTTTAGCCATTTTTGTAACTATTGCATCAACAGATGCTTCAAATTACATACTCATATGCAAAACATTTGCAATAAAACTAAGAAACCAATTTTTAAATTTTCCGAGTTTTGAACATTTTTCGGATGGCAGCTTCAAACAACGTTAACCGCTAAAGCTTTCGACGAAATCCTCCGATGAGAACGAAATTCAAAGGATAAGTTGATTTAAGTATGAGCTTGTGAAGGTTAACTGATAGTTGCTTCGTTGGGAAAATGTTGCCAGCACTGAACATTTTCATCATTTCTGTTATAGCTGAGTTCTGTTGCTTTGAACAAGGAATGGTTGATATGATTCTACAAAAAAGTGTATAACGTCTTTCCACATTTTTTTGTCACTCAAAGACAATTTCTTCAAAAATTAGTTTTCTAGCGGTTCAGGTGCGCTAGAGTTTTTTTTTGGTTATGTAAACAAAGCAAAAGATTTACATATGAGTGGCTTTTTTTTGAAGAAACGGCATTTTTTCAAGAAAGACGATGATTTGGAGGTTTTCACTTTCAGTGCCTGCCCTAGCTACAGGGTTGCCAGCACGCTCATTAAAAGCTACACAAATCTACAACTAAATAATATCAATATGTCCTGAAAATTTCGTAATGATTGAATATTTCTGTCAAAAGTTATCGCAATTTAAAAATTTTCAAATTTTCCCGTCCTCTTTTGAGGCACCCAGCGCACACATGGGGTCAAAAAATTCCAAAGCATTATCCGATTCATATGTAAAACACGTTCGAAATTTATTTCGTTAACTTTATTTTTGCGAAAATTATTTGTGCACGAAATAATAGGTATTTTAAAAATATCACTTAAATGGCCGCCGGCGCCAAAATGTTAACAATAACTGACATTTAAAGAGACCTGGACCTATTCTGCATATACACCAATGTATTCTGAAAGTTTCAGCTCAATCGGATGGCGCGTTCGCGAGATTATCTCACTGAAATTTTTTGATGATATATATATATATATATATATATATATATATATATATATATATATATATATATATATATATATATATATATATATATATATATATATATATATATATATATATATATATATATATATATATATATATATATATATATA
Organism: Nemotelus pantherinus; assembly: GCA_963978885.1. Taxonomy (NCBI): domain Eukaryota; kingdom Metazoa; phylum Arthropoda; class Insecta; order Diptera; family Stratiomyidae; genus Nemotelus; species Nemotelus pantherinus. The sequence continues at coordinate 122,681,082 of OZ022264.1, read as the reverse complement.
TATATAGATATATATATATATATATATATATATATATATATATATATATATATATATATATATATATATATATATATATATGGAAATATGAAGTTTTGGCCGAATCGATTTTAATACTAATGTTCTTCGAACATTAGTAATAAAGAGCGTGTGAACCTACGCTGCACACACTCGATGGCCTCAGAAAGGTATAGGAAACGTGGAGACCACACTTGACAAGCATATTCGAGGACACAACGAACTAACATTAAAAACAGACGAACACATGTACGGATGTCAACGAATTTAGAGGCAGAGCGAAGTACCAATCCAGAGACTCGGGAGGCTTTAGCGGTGACTTCCGCAATATGGAAACTAAATTTTAATTTAGGGTCAAAAGTCACACCCAAGTCCCTAAATTGATTAACGGACGACAGATAGTTAGTGGAAATTGAATAAGAAAAAGAAATAGGAGATGATTTGAGGGAAAAGGTCATATGTTTACATTTGCTAACATTTAAGGACAAAGAATTGCGGTTACACCAATTAAGAAGAGCACACAAATCATTCTGGAGAATAATACAGTCTTCAGCTGACCTGATAACTCGGAACAATTTTAGATCGTCAGCATACAGTAGACAAGGGGATTCGATAATGGAAGGCAGGTCATTAATAAAAATTAGGAAAAGTAAAGGACCAAGGATAGACCCTTGCGGAACACCAGAAGAGGGATGAAAAGGAGAAGAGGAGAGGTTGTTAATAGTAACTTTGCACTCACGGTTACTGAGGTAGGATGAAAACCAAGAAAAAATTGGCCCGAAACAACCAAACTGTGAAACTGTACTGAGTAAAATACTATGGTCGACAGTATCAAAGGCTTTAGAAAAGTCTGTGTACACTACGTCCACTTGTTCCTGACGATCTAAGGCAAGAGCAACTGTGTTTGAGAAAAGAATAAGGTTTGTCAAAGTAGACTTACCCCTCACGAACCCATGCTGTTCTGGAGCAAGAATAGGATGAATGATAGGATACATTCTAGAAAAGACAATATGTTCAAGGATTTTACTAAAGCAGGGGAGAAGAGAAATGGGCCGATAATTTGAGACGGAGGAAACATCGCCAGTTTTGAAAATAGGGTAAATATTAGAAATTTTCCAGGCGGAAGGAAAAATACCGGATGATAGGCTTACATTGAAAACAATAGAGAGGGGAACGCACAATGAAGAAGACATAGACCACGCAAAAAAATTGGGAATACAATCAGAACCACCACCGGAATTCCAACCAAGGCTGAGCAATAAATTCTCAACTTCGATCGGATTAGTTTGGATTAGAGAAAGAGAAGGAGGAGTGGAAGGAAAAATCAGGGGATGTACAAGAGAGGCAGAACTTTTAAAGGAGGAAGAAAAAAAGCTAGCGAAAAACTCACATACTTCTTGTGGAGACGAGGAGGTAGAGCCATTGAAAGTAACTTGGTTAGGGATAGAAGAATTTTTCTTCAAGGATTGAATGTAAGACCAAAAAGGTTTAGTATTGGAAGAAGAAATAGAAGACTCCAGACTAGCGAAATAATCTTGCATTGCCTGCTTCATTTCGATTTTAGCGGAGGAACGCAGGGACCGAAACACGGCAAGATCAGAGGCAGAATTCGATCTACGAAACTTTTTCCGAGCAACATTTTTTAGATGGATTGCCCTCAAAACTCGTTGGGTTAGCCAAGGAGGATCCGTAGATTTACGAGGATTGAAGGTAGGTGTATAGGTAGAAATAACATCATAGATGAAGGAATAAAATTAGGAGAGTGCATGATCAATATTTAGCCCACGGAAAAACGAAAACCAGTTAATTTTTTGAAATTCCGCTGTCATTCCTGAGTAGTTAGCCTTGCGAAAATTGTATCGAGGAGCCGCTGAGATTACTTTCTCTGAGGAACATGACAATGCAACATAAAGAGAAAGAGGAGGGTGGTGAGCGTCTACTAGAACATAGGGATGGAACACAGTGGAGACAGATATATCAGTAGAGGGAACATTAGTAAGGATAAGGTCAAGAATACGACCATTCAAGTTACGTGTAGTGTTAATCTGCGAAAGGGAGTTGAGTGAAAGGAAGGAGGAAAGTACTAAGGAGAGCTGATCATTAGACCGGATGCAGTTTGAAACTGGATTCCAGTCAATATAAGGCATATTGAAATCGCCACAGATTATTAATGGGTCAAAAGGAAAAAATTTATGAAGGTAAGAAGATAGCTCGATAAAAAAATTTTCGTACACAGCACAAGAACTGTTACAAGGAACATATACAGTGAGAATTATTAAGTGAATGTTATTAGGAAAACAAGTACGAACCATCACGCATTCAACAGGAGGAGAAGGATGAAAGTTACGACAGAGTCCTCCATGAAGAGGTTCGCGTAAGGCAATCAATACACCTCCGCCATCCGATTTTTTGGAAATAGAACAATTCCGATCAACACGAAATACCTGGTGCAAAGGAAGAACTTCACTGCTATTAATATCGCTAGAAAGCCAAGTTTCCGTGAGGCAGATAATATCATCTAAGGCGAGTGAAGAGTTAAGGGATATGGATTGGAGCTTCGATCTCAAGCCACGCACGTTTTGGTAGTATAACGATATTATACAATTTTTTACGTTTAGGTTGGAACAGGTGCTTTCCTTTTCCGTTGAAAATTTGAACGAGGTCTTCTGATGAAGGTTTTGGCAATTATACCGGTGGCCAGAAATTGGCATCCAGTAATTCCTTGTTATCAGCGGTGGTTGTTATTTTAAATGAGCTGATCAATTTTCCAGCGATGTTGTCAGGAGTGAGCTTAGTGCAGTCCAGAAGGGCAGGTACAAATCCAAGTTTGTGATGGATATAGTTTTTGATAGCAGCAGTACTAGTCTCGTAAGTAAGTCGAGTCACAAAGACTTGTAGAGGAGGAGTAACAGCAATCAAGGTTGGTGCTGAAGGCATCTGATGTAGCGTTTGAGCAGAAGTAGTAGGTTGCGTAAGTAGGCCAGTAGACACAGACAAAGGATGAGCCACTGGCAGTAACGGGCTTGGTAGCTGTTGCTGTGCATTACGAGATTGATGCAACACTTCCATATTATCCACTGATAAAGACGGCCCAGATAAGCCAGTTGACACTGGTTGAGGCGTAAGCAGTAATGGGCTTAGCAGTTGTTGGCAATTACCTGGTGGTAATTGTTGTTGTTGATGAGCACCGTTTGTTGTTGACGCAAGTTTCTGCGTCTGCGATCGAGTTCGCATGGCAGCAGAAGATCCAGGTGGGCGGACAATGGCTGTAACAGAGTAGTCAGCTGACGATCCATGTGGTGGCGCAGAAAGCTGCTCAATTATTGCAGTACGAAGCAACTCATCAACCTCATCGCTAGTTGAGCGAAAATCCTCAGTCAATTTCGAAAGGGAACGAAAGAGGCCGTCAATAGCAGGCATAAGAAACCATTGAGTGTTTCCTGCATTTATCGCAGAACCAGTAAACACCTGAATCGCGTTTTAAGATCTCATCGCAGCATTTTCCAGGCAGGGAAACGCATTTAGAGTGGTACGTTTGCGCACAGAAACCCGCACAGATAACGAAGGGAGAAGTATCCTTCTTATCCAGGCAGTTGATGGCTGTACAAAGTGCCATAATATCAAATTATTATTATGTGTTAAACCGCGAGAGAGAAAAAGATGAAAGGTTGATAACGATACTAGAGGAGGGTAAATAACGAAAGTTAATGAAAAGTGTCCACGCTACGCGATGTCTCGGATGGCTTATGGTAAGTATCTCCGGCAATTAAGCGGTAAGTGTCTCGGGTAAGTTTGGTATGAGTCTGTGTCAGATTAAGATAGCACCCTCTTGTGGTATTCTGGCACGGCAATGATGTAGATAACAGAGTTAAAATTAACGGCTTTGAAGAAAAAACCAGTACTCGCGCACTCAATAAGAAAATAAACACAAGCACAATAAAGAAAGAAAAGATAGTCACCAAACAATATGACCAAAGCACTCGCGGAAATTAATAAAACCGTCAAGATATATATATATATATATTTATATATATATATATATATATATATATATATATATATATATATATATATATATATATATATATATATATATATATATATCTATATATATATATATATATATATATATATATATATATATATATATATATATATATATATATATATACATATCAGCAAAATGATTTTCCGAGATAATCTCTGGAGTGGCTGATTCGGTTTAGCTGAAATTTTTGGAGAACGTAGATACATAAAATAGGTAGGTCCACAACTTTTTAAAAATTCAGATATCTTAAACCTTTTGGCGGTGGCGAGCGTTTTAGTGAATTTTGAGGTACTCCTATATTTCCAAGCAGTGTAAATTTTTGTTAAAAAAAAAGTATTGGGAATGAAAGCTAATTATGTTTTTAGCTTGTTTATGATAAAGAATTAAAATTTTTGAGCCGTGTGTGGGTGCTAAGTGCCTAAAAGTAGGCAAGGCTTTTTTTTCAAATTTTGATTTGTCATTACTTGTGGTCAAAACATCGGATCATCGTGAAAATCGCAGAGCGTATTGATGTTGACTAGGACTTAGCATATATTGATTTCTGAGGTTGTGCAACTAACCCTGTAGCTACGGCAGGCTCCTGAAAAAAAATCCTTCAAATCATTGACCTGTTCGAGCACAACAAATAAATGTAGTTTTTATTTTCAAGCCAACTTCATGTTAAAAACTTGTAAATTTTGACATTAGCCGTTTTCTTAGCAAGTTTTTTTTTAGAAAAAAATGATGACGGTTGAAGTAAAATTTTTATGAGAGAGAAACAATTGTAGGTTGAAAAGAATTGTAAAGAAAGGATTGAGTCGTATAAAAAATAAATAGTTTCTTTTTCAATTTTGACAAATGTGATTTTTACATTTTAACGAACCCAAAGACAGTGTCAAGCGACTCACTTAATTGTTCATGGTGCCCCGGGTGAGGAATTCACATTTGTCTTGCTTGTGAGGAAATATCAGCTCGATCCCTAGATAAAGGTGCAATCATCAAGTGCGTTTTCAACTAGTGATTTTTCTTGCTTCGGATTTCGTATCGTTCCGGTCGAACTCTCAATTGTTAAAATACATTCGACATCGAATTTAGACAGCTTATTCGAGTGGTACTGGTTGTTCTTCATTCCATCGTTTCGATCATCGCACCAGCTAAGATGTCTGTTATTGAGGAAGATTTAGATGGTTTAATCGCTCTTCAAATGGATGCTTTGCAACGGGTCGCCAAATGTTTAACGAATCATAAGAAAACCGGTGATTCTCGTCGCACAAGGTCCTACTTTGAAGGAAGGCTCAACACACTTAAAGAACTTCGCTCTCAATTCAATCAGCGGCATCAGCAGCTTGTTCAAGGTGATTTAGAGGCAAGTAATGATTATTATACACAAGATTATACCGATCAATTTGAAGAGAAGTATCTTGAGGTTTATAGTGAATTAATCGAGGATTTTGGTACGAAATTTTCACAACCAAAACCGACTGCAACAACAACTGAGGCGTCGATTGATTTGAATTCCACTGTGGTAAATGGCTCAACATCACAACAGTTGCCTGCAATGTCATTCACACGTTTTTCGGGCATGCCGGCGCCAGAATTTTCCGGCAAGTACACCGATTGGCCAGCATTTTACGACTCATTTTTGCGTTTGGTGCATAATAACAATCAAATCCAAACGATTGAAAAGTTTCATCTACTCAAACAGGCTTTGAAAAACACTTTAGATAGTGATATTCGTGAAATGCCGCTTACCACAGCAAACTATGATGAAGCTTGGAATTCCGTTATCGAACGCTATCACCATAGTCGAGTGTTGTTCACGCATTTTATGCACCTATTCACTTTGCAACCGGTCGTTACAAGGGAAAACGCGACTGATCTGAAACAGTTAGTCGAAACATCCCGTACATGTTTGAATGCATTGAAGCAACTGAAAGTCGAAGTGGATGATTGTGGCCATGTTTTTGCACATTTATTGATTGAGAAATTGTCAAAAATTTTTGATTTTTGACAAAAGTTTCAAATCATTGATAAATTTTGACCTTTGTCCATTATGTCAAATAAAAATTTTGAAAAATCCGATTTGCACAAGAACGGCAACCCATCACCAAATTACCTCTATTTTCAGCACCCGAAAGTTCTGTTCACGAGAACTGACGACCAGATTATCCGATCATAATCAAATTGACAGGACATGTTGGTAATAGCAAGCACCAAGTCTGATAGAAGTGATTTTGAAATGCGGGCAACCCTGTGGCAGTGGTACCATCTTGAAAAATCACTGAGAAAAAAAAAACAGCTTTTTGGCCTATAACTTCCGATTCAGCCATCAGATTTTAACGAAACTCACACAGTACTTGAATCCTACACTATGTAACATTCTGGAAAAATTTGGTTGAAAAATTAGACTAGGGCTGCCAGCTATGATGATTTTTGTCTCAAAAATCTTGCAAATTTGCTCAGCAAAATAAAGCTTTTTTCCCTATAGCTTCCGGTCCAGTGCGGAAATCAAAACGAAGTTCATGCAGTAAATGGACCTTTAATGTGAAGTAAATGTCGTAGGAATTTCGTACAAAAATAATGAGAGGACTGCCAGCTATGACTATTTTTGTAATTTTGTGGAATTTCTTTACTGAGCGATTATGTCATTAGATTTGCCAATGGGAATAATCCTGCAATGAGAGTTAACAACAAATATTAACGCTTTAAAAATTTGAAAACTTTTGAGAGTGGCAACCCTTAAATTATTTTCACCCGCAAAGCTTCCAGCGCAATGATTCAATCGAAACGAAATTTCCTGGTTGGGTTTAACTTAACGTGAAGCAGATCTGGTATATATTTTGCTCTGCTGATGACACACGGTAACCAGCATTAGCCATTTTCGTAAATATTGCACCAACAGATGCTTGAAATTACATACTCATATGCAAAGCATTTGCGATAAAAATAAGAAACCAATTTTTAAATTTTCCAGGTTTTGAACATTTTTCGAATGGCAGCCTCAAACAATTTTTAACCGCTGAAACTTTCGATGAAATCCTCCGATGAGAACGAAATTCAAAGGACAAGTTGATTTAAGTATGAGCTTGTTATGGTAAACTTATTGCTGCTTCGTTGGGAAAGTGTTGCCAGCACTGAACATTTTCATCATATGTGTTTAGTTGAGTTTTGTCGCTTGAGATAAGGAATGGTTGATATGATTCTACCAAAAAGAGTATTACGTCTTTCCAAATTTTTTGGTCACTTAAAGACAATTTCTTCGAAAATTAGTTTTCTAGCGGTTCTGATGCTCTAGAGTTTTTTCTGTCTAAATTTTCAAGATGGCACTGCTGGCACAGAGTTGCCTACATTCCCAAATCCCTTGTTATATATCTGGTCCTACTCAATACAAATACACTCTGTGAATTTCATTTGTATTTGATAATTGGGTCGTGAGTTCTCGTGAACAGAAAATTTTGATACTTAAAATATAGATAAATTGGAGAAGGATTATTGTTTTTGTCCGATGTGGAATTTCAAAAGCATTTCTTTGATTATATAAACAAAGCATAAGGTTTTTTTATAACTTGGTTTTTTTGTTAGAGACTAAAATTTTTCAAGAAAATCGATGGTTTGAAGGTTAACACTTTCAATACCTGTCGTTTACAACTTAGTAATAACAATATGTCCTGAAGGTTTTATATTGATCCGATAATATGGTAAAAAATTAATGTAATTCAAAAATTTTAGAATTGCCCCAATTCATTTTATGTAAAGGTAAAATAAGGTAAATATACGGTAAAATTATAGGGTAAAATTTCTAAACAAGACTATCATATTCACATTTGAAACACGTTCAAAATTTATTCCATAAACTTTATTTTTGCAAAAGTTATTTGTTGACAGAAAAATTTTTAGATTTCAAATATCACTTATAAGGTCACCGGTGCCAAAGGGCTAAAGATTATAAACTTTTTGTGAGACCTGGCACTACTCTGCATTTTTACCAATGTATCCTGAAAGTTTCAGTTCAATCGGATGGCACGTTTTTGCGATTTTTTCACTAAAATTTTGTGATGCAATATATATATATATATATATATATATATATATATATATATATATATATATATATATATATATATATATATATATATATATATATATACACATATAAAATATATATGTATATATATATATATAAATATATATATATATATATATATATATATATATATAAATGTTTATATATATATATATATATATATATATATATATATATATATATATATATCTATATATCTATATATATATATATATATATATATATATATATATATATATATATATATATATATATATATATATATATATATATATATATATATATATATATCTATATATATATATATATATCTATATATATATATA
>OZ022264.1:122607627-122667627 GCA_963978885.1 Nemotelus pantherinus | reverse complement strand
GCACCTTTGTGGTTCGCCCAGCTAGAGAGACGTACGGAGCGAATGTAACTTTCCTCGCTGGTCTCTTTTCGGGAGCTGGAGGCAGTAATGGTGCAGTCGAGGTTGCTGATGCTTGTTGGTTTCTGGAAGAATTGTCAACAGGTTCCGTAGAGGATGACGTGTAACAAGGCTTGAGCCTGTTAATGGACACATTGACGGATTTGTTTCTGATTTCCAGAGTGTAATAATTCATATGTCTGGCTAGGACTTTGAAAGGACCGTCGTACGGTGGAATGAGTGGTGGACGAACAGAATCGACTCTGACGAAGACGTGTGAGCAAGAGTCGAGTTGCTTGAAGATAAATATCTTCGGTGTTGTGTGATGTTTAGCATCAACCGGTCGAAGTTTTGCCATTGTAGCCATAAGTTCGTTGGCAAAGTCTGTTTGGCTGATCTTCCTAGGATTTTCTTGAAGAAAATCACTAGGAAGACGCAGGTTTTCTCCGTACAGGAGTTGTGCCGGTGATGCTGTGAATTCTTTTCGGATTAGAGATCGTAATCGAAGAAGAATTAGGGGAAGTGTTATAGTCTAAGAAGCATCGTTGTGAGCCGTGATAGCCGATTTAAGTGTACGATGCGATCTTTCTAAGAAACCGTTGGCTTGAGGGTGGTACGCTGTGGTACGATTGCGTTCGAAGCCCAAGAGTCGACCAAGCTCAGCATGGAGCGCTGACTCGAATTGTCTGCCCTGGTCGGTGACAATGTATTGGGGAACTCCAAATCTAGCAATCCAGGTGCTTAATAAAGCAGTAGCACAGTCATTGGCAGTAATGCTGGCTAAAGGAATTGCTTCAGGCCAACGTGTGAAACGGTCGATTATGGTGAGACAATAAGTGTATCCCTGCGGGTGTGTTAGGGGACCAACTATGTCGATGTGAATGACCTTAAAACGTTCGAAAACCGTAGGAAAGGTCGATAGAGGTTTGCTCACATGTCTGGTTATCTTGAATTTTTGACAAGATAGACATTCTCGGGCCCCAGTGGCAATGTCCTTGTTCATCGAAGGCCAGAAGAATCTAGTTGCAATGTGCTTTCTTGTAGCACGAATACCAGGATGAGCGATATTATGTTCTGAGTTGAACACCTGTTTCCTGAACGTGTGAGGAATATAAGGTCGTATGGTTGGGCCAGACACTTCACAAAAAATGTCGACGTTGGTGCCAAATATTGGTTGTTTTTTTAAAAGAAATTTAGAGTCCTTAAGAATCTTCTGAAACTCCGCGTCCGATGTTTGGGACGTGGCGATTGCGGCAAAGTCGAGAGTACTGGGAAGAATGATTTCTTCTAGACGAGAGAGTGCGTCAGCAACAACGTTGTTGCAACCAGAGACATGCCGAATGTCAGAAGTGAACTCACTTATATAACTTAGATGTCTAAGTTGACGAGGTGTGGCCTTTTCTGGCTTTTGTTTAAAAGCAAAAGTCAGTGGTTTGTGGTCGGTGTATAGAGTGAACCTTTGGGCTTCCAAAAAGTATCGGAAATAACGAATGCCCTGATAAGCCGCTAAGAGTTCGCGGTCGTATGCACTATACTTTCTTTGTGCGTCGCTTAACTTGGCCGAGTAAAAACCAAGGGGTTGCCAAGAGCCTTGACATTTTTGCTGCAGAGCAGCCCCGATGGCGGAATCGGAAGCGTCTACGAATAGACCAAGCTCGGTGTTTGAGTCCGGAAAGGACAATAGAGTGGCTTCTGTTAAACCAGTCTTGACTTGGTCGAAAGCTTTGCTAGCTTCTATTGACCAGTCGATTGTCTTAGCACCATCTTTTTTAGAGCCACAAAGATAGGCGTTGAGTGGTTGCTGCATCTCAGCTGTGTGAGGAAGAAAGCGACGATAAAAGTTGACCATCCCCAAAAATCTTCTTAGGTCTTTAACCGTCTTGGGGAGTTTAACTGTTGAAATTGCCTCAACCCGATCTGGGGAGGGCTTCATGCCTTTCGGCGAAACCTCATGACCTAAGAATTTGATTGAAGGTCGAAGGAAATGGCATTTTTCCATGTTGATAATAAGACCATGGTCCGCTAATCTTTTGAAAATTTGTTCTAAGTGAACAAGATGATCTTCTTCGGAAGTCGAAGCTACCAAAATGTCGTCGAGGTAGATAAAACAGAATTTTAATCCGTGTAGGACTTCATGTATGAAGCGTTGGAACGATTGTGCCGCATTGCAAAGTCCGAAAGTCATTCGGGTGAACTCAAAGAGTCCGAAAGGTGTGCAGATGGCGGTCTTTGGAATATCGTTCGGCTCGACTGGAATTTGATGGTAGGCCTTAGTCAGGTCTATGGTGGAAAATATATTTTTGACATGTAATTCATGACAAAAGTCTTGAATAATGGGGATCGGATATCTTTCCGGGACGGTTATGGCGTTAAGGCGTCTGTAATCGCCGCAAGGACGCCATTCCCCATTACTCTTGCGTACCATGTGTAGCGGAGAAGACCAGCTGCTGTTTGAGGGGCGGCAAATTGCCTGCTGTAGCAGGAAATCGAATTCTTTCTTAGCCACCGCGAGCTTATCTGGTGCAAGTCGACGTGGTCTCGATACTATCGGAGGGCCTGTGGTCAAAATGTGGTGTGTCACCTTATGTTTAGAGGGTTGTGAGAACCCTGTGTTGACCGTGATGGCATGGTATTTGTTGAGAAGGGCATGTATCCGTGGATCTGAGGTTTGCTCAAACAAAACACTTAGTTTTGGACCTTTGTACGAAGTGTACGTGCCTTTCGATGAAAGAGAAGTAAGAGGATCCACAAGGATAGCATTTGCCAAGTTGACGACTAGCCCATAGTGGCAGAGAAAGTCTGCGCCTAAAATCGGTCTAGAGACATCGGCAATGATAAAATCCCATGAAAACTCACGACGGAGTCCTAGGTCTAGTTCGATCACCTTTCGTCCATAGGTGTTGATGGTCGGCTGGTTTGCCGCGGCAAGTCGCATACCAGAAGGTGGAAGTTTTCCGGTAGTAGGTGCTGGAAGCACCGAAATGTCTGCGCCTGTGTCAATCAAGTAGTGTCGTTTAGACAAGTTGTCATGAATTATTAGATGACGGCTAGGTGACAAGTCGCGTTTTCTTACCGTCTGAAGAGAACAGCGACTTAGTTTTTTGGTTCAGATGAACCAGCCTTGAAGGCGCATGGAGAGATGCATTTTAAAGCCTTGGAGCCGAATTTGTAGTGGTACCAACAAATACCAGTCCCTCGTGACTGGCTTCGGCGACGTGGCTGCGAGCGAGATCTCCCTTGGGACCTCGAACGCGATCGTAGTTGTTGGTGGACGAGCTTCGTGAGAGCAGCAACCTGCTGTGTCAAAGCAGCCACCTCTGACTGCTGGGGGGAAACGGCGACTGAGCTTACTTGTGGAGTGACAAATACTTCAGCAATTTTGTCTGCCGTTTCCGCCAACTTGTTCAGGCTGGCCTCCGGAGAGCAGGCTAAAATAGCCTGAGTCTGCTCCGGAAGCCGCTGCAGCCAGAGGGTCCTCAAAAGGTCGTCCCCAACCGCGGAACCTCCCAACTGCTTCATATCACGAAGCAGCTGGGAAGGTTGTCTAAATCCCAAAAGTAAACATAGATTTAGTAGGATACAATGGTTTTATGAATTATCGTTTTGTTTTTACAATATTGAATTAATAAAGTTTTACTTGGAAGAAGTCAAGAACGTTCTACCGATTTTTTACAATCAACCTTTTTTTTCAAACTCGTAACAATCTTATTTGACACTTCATATACAATTCACTTTTTTACAATTTTTTCATTTTTAAACTTAGCCTTAGTTTATGTGATGTGTGAATTTTTATGTGTTGTGTATGATGTCAAGTAGTGTGGTGAGTTGTGGAATGTAAGTGAGATAAGTGTAGGTGTTTGTGTATCCACAAGATCATTACCATTTGAACATTTTACGGTAAAATCGCTTAATAAAGATTTTGCAAATAAATGCAGAACCAACCGTAGCTGGCAACCCTTTGATGGTTTTGTTACCAGATTTCTTCTGAATAATGCCTATATTAAGTTCCATATATCATGTGAAATTCGTTCTGATTTCATGACTACACTGGAAGCTGTAAGCCAAAAATCTTTAACTTCCTGAGCGTAATTTCAAAACCCAAGCCATTCAAATTGGCATAGCTGGAAGCACCAACCAAATTAATTTTTGATATTAATGAGCCTAAAGCTGTACCGATTTCATGAAATCTGGTAACAGAATCAGAATTCATAGGGCGAAACGCAATTTTTTTCTTTATAATTTTTCAAGATGACACCACTGGCACTGACTTACGTGCATTTCCAAATCGCTTCTATTAGACCTGGTCCTACTCAATACCAATACTTTTTGAAGGTTTCCACTTTCAATTCCTGCCGTTACTGCAGGGTTGCCAGCACGTGCCTGAGAAACCATGCGTGTCTATTACTTGGCAACAATTGATAATCTGGTCAAAATATATCGCGATTCAACAATTTTCAAACTTTTTCAATTACATTTCAGGTGCCTAGTGCACATAAAAGGCTAAGACTAAAGACAGACGACACAAGTTAATTATCATTAACACAATGATCATTGAACGCTAATGATAATTTGTTTGGAGAGTGACACACGGTTATTTGAATGAGGTTGTCTAACAGCTGTAGGTTGTTTGAATTTAAATGGTATTATAACTGTCAATATTGTTTATCGAAACAGATAAAAAAATCAGAAATTAGTACAAGTTTTACTGCGAATGAGCCTTTGTATAAAATTATGGAAATTTTACACAAAAAAAAGTTTAATCACGATAAGGAAGAAAATATAAAATGTTCAGGTATTGAAGAAGAGAATACGAAGAAATGTGCAAAAAATGAAACATTTGCATGCCATATTGTAATATATTCGAAATAATATGTTTATGTTTTTGACAGTTAGAAACTACATTATTTCAAATGGAATTTCCCGAATTTCCCCAGTAAATTTCATAATCTTCTCCGTAGATGGTGCGACAATCGATAAGAGTAAATGAGCATTAGCTTCCAAATGATAATTCGTAGAACCTCATTGATGATGTTATAAATGATGATTAACCATGACACACGTAATGGATAATGATCATTGGGCTCGAAATGATAATTAACTCGTGTCGTCTGTCTACGCTCTAAGATGTCAAAAATATTATCATATTCACATTAAGATCACGTTAAAAATTCATTCCATGAACTTTGTTTTTGCAAAAGATATATGTTGACAGAAAAATAGGTATATTTAAAATATCACTAATAAGGCTGCCCGCGCCAAAGGGTTTAAGATTATTAACTTTTTGTGAAATCCGGCACTATTCTGAATTTAAGTCCAATCGGATGGCGCATTTTTCACCAAACATCCTATGTATATATATTCAAATTTACATAAATATATATATATATATATATATATATATATATATATATATATATATATATATATATATATATATATGTATATACATATATATATATATATATATATATATATATATATATATATATATATATATATATATATATATTTATATATATATATATATATATATATATATATATATATATATAAATAAAAATTTGAATATATATACACAGGGTGTTTGGTTATTCGGTGGACACTTTTGTAAGGAGGCATTCCTTGATATGTTTTGCGCAAAAAATTGTTCTACAGGGTGGGCCAGTTTTCAAAATCTACGGAGTTACAGGGTGGCCAAAAAATGTTTTTCGGACCTGTATCCTGATTCACTTAAATCGTCATGTCCTAAAAACTAATAATCATATCGCAAAGTTTTATAGCTTGTTTTTTATGGAATATATTTACCTTTGATTTGATGTATTATTTTTATTTGTAACTGCACCTGATTTTGAGATATTTACTTGAATACACAAAATTTTGGGACTTCTATCCCGCAAATTCTGTGTTCAATAACGTTTTTCTGAAAGAATTTATAAAAGGTTTTTAAGTTTTATTTTAAAATTTTTGAGCTACGGTAAATGTTCAAAATAGCCACCTTCATTTTGAATACACGCTTAAGCTCGTTTCGCAAGCGTTTTTACTAATGTTCGAAGAACAATAGTATTAAACTCGTTTCGCCGAAAATTTATATTTCTTTATATATATATATATATATATATATATATATATATATATATATATATATATATATATATATATATATATATATATATATATATATATATATATATATATATATATATATATATATAAATATATATATATATATATATATATCTATATATATATATATATATATATATATATATATATATATATATATATATATATATATATATATATATATATATCAGCAAAATGATTTTCCGAGATAATCTCTGGAGTGGCCGATTCGATTGAGCTGAAACTTTCGGAGAACGTAGATGTATAAAGGAGGTAGGTCCAAATTCAGATATCCTAAACCTTTTGGCGGCGGCGAGCGTTTTAGTGAATTTTGAGGTACTCCTATATTTCAAGCAGTGTAAATTTTCGTTGAAAAAAAGTATTGGGAATGAAAATTAATTATGTTCTTAGCTTGTTGATGATAAAGAATTGAAATTTTTGAGCCGTGTGTGGGTGCTAAGTGCCTAAAAGTAGGCAAGGATTTTTTTTCAAATTTTGATTTGTCATTACTTGTGATCAAAACATCGGATCATCGTGAAAATTGCAGAGCCTATTGATGTTGACTAGGACTTAGCAAATGTGGGTTTTCAGGGTTGCACAGGTATCACTGTAGCTACGGCAGGCTCCTGAAAAAAAATCCTTCAAATCACTGACCCTCCTCAAAAATTTTTGATTTTTGGCAAAAATTTCAAATCAATGATAAATTTTGACCTTTGTCCATCATGTCAAAATGAAATTTTGAAAATTCCGATTTGCACAAGAACGGCAACCCATCACCAAATTACCTCTATTTTCAGCACTCGAAAGTTCTGTTCACGAGAACTGACGACCGGATTATCCGATCATGATGAAATTCAAAGGACATGTTGGTATTAGCTAGGACCAGGTCTGATAGAAGTGATTTTGAAATGCGGGCAACCCTGTGGCAGTGGTACCATCTTTACAAATCACTGAGAAAAAAAAAACAGCTTTTTGGCCTATAACTTCCGATTCAGCCATCAGATTTTAACCAAACTCACACAGTACTTGAATCTTACACTATGTAACATTTCGGTTGAAAAAAATTTGGTTGAAAAATAAGAATAGGGCTGCTAGCTATGGTGATTTTTGTCTCATAGATCTTGCAAATTTGCTCAGCAAAATAAAGCTTTTTTCCCTATAGCTTCCGGTTTAGTGCAGAAATCAAAACGAAGTTCATGCAGTAAATGGACCTTAATGTAAAGTAAATGTCGTAGGAATTTCGTAAAAAAATCATGAAAGGGCTGCCAGCTATGACAATTTTTGTAATTTTGTGGAATTTCTTGACTGAGCGATTATGTCATTAGATTTGCAATTGAGAATGATCCTGCAATGAGAATTAACAGCAAATATTAACGTTTAAAAAATTTGAAAAGTTTTGAGGGTGGCAACCCTAAAATTTTTTTCACCCGTAAAGCTTCCAGCGCAGTGATTCAATTGAAACGAATTTTACTGGTTGGGTTTAACTTAACGTGACGCAGATTTGGTATATGTTTTGCTCTGCTGCTGACACAGGGTAACCAGTATTAGCCATTTTCATAAATATTGCACCAACAGATGCTTGAAATTACATACTCATATGCAAAGCATTTGCGATAAAAATAAGAAACCAATTTTTAAATTTTCCGAGTGTTGAACATTTTTCGGATGGCAGCCTCAAACAACGTTTAACCGCTGAAACTTTCGATGAAATCCTCCGATGAGAACGAAATTTAAAGAATAAGTTGATTTAAGTATGAGCTTGTTATGGTAAAATTATTGCTGCTTCGTTGAGAAAGTGTTGCCAGCACTGAACATTTTCATAATTTGTGTTATAGTTGAGTTTTGTTGCATGAGATAAGGAATGGTTGATATGATTCTACAAAAAAGTGTATTACGTCTTTCCAAATTTTTTGGTCACTCAAAGACAATTTCTTCGAAAATTAGTTTTCTAGCGGTTCAGGTGCCCTAGACTTTTTACTAATGTTCGAAGAAGAACATTAGTATTAAAATCACTTTGGCCAAAAATTCATATTTCTATATATATATATATATATATATATATATATATATATATATATATATATATATATATATATATATATATATATATATATATATATATATCATCAAAAAATTTCAGTGAAAAAATCTCAGGAATGCGCAATCCGATTGAGCTGAAATTTTCAGGACACATTGGTGTATATGCAGAATAGTGCCAGGTCTCACAAAAAGTTAATAATCTTTAACCCTTTGGCGCCGGCGGCCTGTTTAGTGATATTTTTAATATACCTATTATTCCGTACACAAATAAGGTTTGCAAAAATAAAGTTAACGAAATAAATTTCGAACGTGTTTTACATGTGAATCGGATAATGTTTTGGAATTTTTTTAACCCCATGTGTGCGCTGGGTGCCTAAAATTAGAACGGGAAAACTTGAAAATTTTTAAACTGCGATAACTTTTGACAGAGTTATTCAATCATTACGATTTTTAGAACCTATTGGTATTGTTTAGTTGTAGATTTGTGTAGGTTTTAATGATCGTGCTGGCAACTCTGTAGCTAGGGCAGGCACTGAAAGTGAAAACCTCCAAATCATCGTTTCTCTTGAAAAATTGCCGCTTCTTCAAAAAAAGCCACTCATATGTAAATCTTGTGCTTTGTTTACATAAACAAAAAAAAATTTGATATGGTATAACGGGTACGCCTGGTAACCCTTGCCCAATTTTCCTATATTTTTAGCATCAAAAAAATCCGTTCACGGAAACTCACGATCCAATGAGCAGAATTAATTGAAATTTGCAGAATGTATTGGTCCTATATAGGACCAGGTCTGATAGAAGCGATTTTGAAATGCGGGTGATTCTGTGCCAGTGGTTCTATCCTGAAAAATCACTAAAAAAGATAACTGCTTTTAGCCCTATAAATTCTGACTGAATCGTTCGATTTTGACGAAATTCACACAGTAGTTGGAACTTACTTTAAACCACGTTTGGTAGAAATTTGGTCGAAAAATCCGGTTGGAGCTGCCAGCTATGATAATTTTGGTGTCTTAAATTTGAAAAAATAAAAATTTGGAATTGAAAACATTAAACCATCGAATTTCCAAAAACTGTCCGTTTCTTACAATAAAACCAATCTGTATACAAATCTTATGCTTTATCTACACGTTCAAAGAAAAACTTTGGAAATTTCATGTCGGACAAGAACGGTAACCCTTTCCCAGTCAACCTATATTTTTAGCATCAAAAATTTCTGTTCACAGGAACTCACGAATCAATAATCAGATACCATTGAAATTTACAGAACGCATTGGACTTAAGTAGGACCAGGTCTGATAGAGCGATTTTGAATTGTGGGCAACTCTGTGCCAGTGGTGCCATCTTGAAAAATTACAAAGAAAAAAAACTGCTTTTTGCCATATGAAATTTGAATAAGTAACCATATTTTCATGATATTGACACAGTAGCTGAACCTTACTCTAAACTCTGTTTGATAGAAATGATTTGAAAATTCGCTCAGGAAAATAAAACTTTTTGCCCTATAACTTCCAGTGCAGTCATGAAATCAAATCAATATCTTTCCATTATTTGAAAAAAGTCGCTCCAGGTAATCCTAAATTTCTTTATACTCCTATAACTTCGAATGTAATATAACAACGTGAAGCAGATGTGATATATTTTTGGCTTTGATACTAGCGAAAGGTTGCCAGCACGAGTCGGTTATGCTACTTTTGTATCAATAAATGCTTACAGTTAGTATTCATACCGGAAACATTTACAATGAAAATAAATAACCGATATTTCAATTCCCAAAGTTCTGCAAATTTTTCGGATAGCAGACCCAAACACCAACTTCAGTTATAGTACTGCAGACACTGAGTATTTTCTTCATTGATGTTATATGAGATGCTGCTTTCGAAATTTTGTGAAATAAGCAACTGATAACGAATATAATTAACCCGTGTTTTGCTCACAAAAACTTTTAAATTCATGCCAGTGGTAATATCTGAAACCTTCCACCATATGAGTTATAATGCATTCTTGAGACCAAAGTAAAACGTGGCGTTTGAAACAGTTTGGCCGTAATAAGCAGCTCATGTGGTGGAATATGCACTCAAAACCTGCACGATTCTTCTACTGTTCTTCGAACATTAGTGTTTCTGGCGGTTCAGGTGCGCTAGAGTTTTTTTATATTCAAACTTCTCAGCTGCTGCATTTTTTCTGTTGCAGCCGCATCGATCCTGGTACTTAGGTCTTCCAATGTTGATACTACCGTTGTGTAGACAAGGGCCTTTATCCGCCCTCATACAAAAAAATCCATAATTGTTAGATCAGGAGATCTCGCAGGCCAGTGTATTGGTCCATTTCTACCGATCCAGCGATTGGTATAATTGGAATTCAACCAATCTCTGACTGGTCAGCCATAGTGAGCTGGAGCACCATCGTGTTGGTTAAACATGGAAGCCAATCGTTGCAACGGAATATCCTCCTATAAGTCCTGCAGATAACGTCTTAAGAAATGTAGATAATCGGTACTATTTCAAGTACGCGGGAGCCTAATAGGTCCTATTATATCGTTACCAATCACTCTTGCCCATACATTTACGCTGAACCAATGCTGAAACGATAAAATCCGTCTCGTGTGTGGATTGCTCTCAGTCCACGTATGTAAATTGTGAAAGTATGTGATACCGTCCCTGGTAAATAAGGACTCATCCGTCCAGAGAATTGTGTTCAAAAAATTTTCATTGTCTAATTGTTTCTCGAGGAGCCACTTGCAAAATTCCATCCTTTTGGGCAAATCGATCGGTATCAGCTCCTGCACTGGTGTGTGATGGTAGGGATGTAAACGGGCTGCCTTTCCACGTAGACACGTTAAATTGCAACGCAATTGTCGAGTACTGATTGATGGGTCAGTTTCCACTGCAAGCAGTATTTCTTCTAGTTTTCCGAATCGTTGTGTATAGTTGTTGAAACATTCTCCGTCCAGGAATCCGTCGATGAGGATATCTCTGTTGATACAAAGATTTCGCCGCTTCTGAACTTCCCCGGCACTCTCCATATACGTACATAATATCTGCATATTCATCATTAGTGTAGTGAGACATTTTGAATTTTTGTTTGATATTTTAGTGATATCTTCTTGTTCGAGTAATGTACCGAAACTCACAATAATTTGAAAGTAGTTCTGTTTTTATAGGGTCTTAATTTTTTTACGTATTCCATTAATGAAGGCGAAGAACTGTACCTAATTTTACCTCTTACATCCAAGTAGGTTCTTCAATTATGCTGAAACTTATTTTCATTTAGGTTCTTTTATTGATAGTTTAAAAAGTAATTAATGGGCATTAAAAAAACTTAAGTACAAATGACAATTTAAACTATTCTTTTGAACGAGGACCACTTAACGGCATATTTTCTTTATAAGCGATATGTATTTTCACTTACTACTTGCGAAATGGTAAAATCTAAGTCATAAATATGTATGAATTTTTTGTAGCCGACAATATGGCCTATCAAAAAATAAAATTCAAATGGCATCTTTTCATTAGATTTTCTGAGAAAAACGACATTGAACACAGAACTTGCGGGGTAGAAGTGCCAAAATTTTGTGTTTTCAAGTAAATATCTCAAAATCAGGTGCAGTTACAATTAAGAATGTTTCACCAAATAGAAGATAATTTGATTCCATCAAAAACAAGCTATAAAACTATGCATTATGATTATAAATTTTTAAGATATAACGATTTAAGTGAGTCAGGGTACAGGTCCGAAACACTTTAATTGGCCACCCTGTAACTCCGCAGATTTTGAAAACCGGACCACCCTGTAGAACAATGTTTCGCTCAAAATATATCAAGGAATGCCTCCTTACAAAAATGTCCACCGAGTACCAGACACCCTGTATATCTATATATATATATATATATATATATATATATATATATATATATATATATATATATATATATATATATATATTTATATATATATTTATATATATATATATATATATATATATATATATATATATATATATATATATATATATATATATGTATATATATATATATATATATATATATATATATATATATATATATATACATATATATAAATATATATATTTTCAATTTTGCATATCTCTTGACGCACCGACTTTTTTGAGCTTTTGGCTGCTCAATTACTTTCTGCTTTCGTAACCTTTTATAGCACCTTCAAGCATACTGGTCGGCTTGGTAACCGGAAGTGGAGGCAATCAGCTCCGCCTCTCAATGCCCCGTGGTCTGTGGGTATTGCGATAAGCCAATAGATAGCAAGTCGTTCACATGCGATGGAATCTGTGGGAGGTCGTTTCATTTTGCTTGCGTCAAATCAGCACGCAGACCGCAGGCATCTTCCACATTTACCTTTCAGGAGTGCAGCGAAATAAAGCCGTGTCACGTCTTGAGGTTTGCTTAATTTAACCTACCAGCGAAACTCTAATGTAGCAAATAGATATTGGCCGAGGCCAGACGAGCCGAAGTCAGACGAGCCGAAGTCAGACGAGGCCGCCAACATGTGGACGGCATTTGACAGCTCATCACGAATCGCCTTGGCTCGTGCTCAACATCCATTCCGATCGGATGTGGCACGAGCGCCTGTGACACCTGTCAAAGTCGCTCGTCTGGACCGCCCACACACTCGGCTCGCCTGGGCTCGGCCAATATCTATTTGGCACGTAAAGGATGATAGCCCTACCATCGTTGGCCTAGTACACGGCATATCTTCAGCTCTCTCACTGTTTTTCGAATCTTTGATTGACATCAGGTCGCATTTGGACGACATAAGATACATTAAAGACAGCATCTCTAGTTTAAATGATAAGTACGACGCTTTTCTCGGTAGAATTAAGAACCTAGAATACAAAACCGGACTGTTGAATGACTCAGTAATAGATTTGCAACCACTGGAACAAGCGAATGTACAGTTTTTGCCACCTACATCTTATAATAACCTACAGTCACTTAATGACAAAGTTGATAGGATCTTTTCGACTCTGAGTGGCTGCGCTACGTCATCTGTAAACATTGCTCGCTGCACTTTTAGTTACCAGACTGACGTTTAAGAATATCCTCACGGCGCTCGTGAAAATAAAAAACCCTGATAGCTTTGACCATAGCAGCTCAATCACAGGTGCCAGAAAAGTATCGAAAAAAGAAAGATGGATAAGGCGCAAGCAGTCTAAAACAATCGACAACACCCCGGCAGGTGTCAAAGAGGTAGAAACAACGAAAATTATTGTTGCAAAAGGATTTGAGAAAGCAAATAAAGAAGGAAATGCGAACTTCCTCACACACGAAGCAAACAGCGCTCGCCCAGTTCCTGCTAGATCCGGAGCTGAAACTTTTAGTTGCAAGCTCAATGGTGTGGTGAAGCCTCGGGTGCTATTCTTATCAAGGCTTGCTCTAACTACTACCCCCGACGATGTTAAAGACAATATCATTGACATCCTACACCACACTAAAAAATTTTTACCTTCTGACTGCATTTCCGTTGCGAAAATTGGTCAGCATCCTCGGGTGTCATTTTTTAAGGTAATCGTTCCGGATTGCTTCTTTTATACCATCACACAGCCTAGTTTCTGGTCTTTGAACGCAATCGTCCGTGAGTTTATACCAAAAAATCATGCTACAGCTAGTAAATCTTTGCCAAAAAAACGACTCGAAAACATGTCAATCTTCTACGCCAACATGAGTGGCATGCGATCTAAAGCTAACGACTTTTACACGTGCAATCTTTCTTGAGACTTTCATGTCGTAGCTTTAACTAAAACTTGGCTCTGCGCGAAGATATTGAATACAGAACTATTTGATTCGCGGTTTTCTGTCTTCCGTAAAGATCGTCATGGACTTTTACTCGACACCCCGGTAGGTGGAGGCGTACTGCTTGCCATGCGCACTTCGGATCGCATATCAGAAGTAATCATACCAAACACCGATAGCTTGGAACTTATCTGTGCTCGTGTGGATCTGGGAATGGCACAACTCTATTTAGCAGTTCTGTATATCCCTCCTAACTCAGCATCGGTTTGTTATGAGCAAGTGCTTAACGCCACTCATCATTTATGTGACCTTTTCGATGTAAATTATGAACTCATCCCCATAATTGACTTCAATCTACCCAGGATTACTTGGAACTTATCTGACGACGGCTTCACATTAGCCCCAGTCTTTTTTCTTGGTAATCGCCCATACGCCAAGGAGTTTATAAATGCAATACTTGCGTGCGGCCTTAACCAAGTAAACAGCATTTTGAACAGTCATGGAAGATTATTGGATCTAGTTTTTACTTCAAACGCCTACCCGTCCGAGGTCAAGCACTGTCCATCATTTCTTTGCAATTCAACACATCATGAACCAGTTCTTATCATCTACGAAATCAATACATCTCGAAGTACTCCCTTACATAACTCACCGTGTCAATTTAACTTTAAGAAAGTCGACTTGGATGTGGGGCATTTCACGTGAAGCGGACAACGAAAAAAAATCGAGGTTCTGGATTTCGTTCATATTGTGCATAATGGTACTTCTAGAAGATATGAATGTGGATGCACAAGTTTTTGTTTCTATGAGGTTTAGTTACCGAGTTATGGGCTTCTGAATAATTGACGAAATTGATAAAAGGTTTTTTTGAAAGCGGATTCTGAGATTCAAAACAAAATCTAAAAAACATTAAACATATTGATTGGTATAGAAAATTAGTTGTTCTTTTTAATTTTGCAATCAGATTTGAAAAACAAATTTTTTTTCCTGTGTGAAACCGGAAGTAGACACTTATACTCGTAATTTGAATAATTTGGACCAGGTTAATTTTGTTTATTTGCATAACAAACCGAAGCTTAAAGTATACTTATTTTATCATAAAAGTTTTAGAATGGGATGGCCAGTAGTTTAGGAGGTAGGTGAATTTCAATACATAAAAGTCGCATGGGGCGTGGTACCGAGAGCTTGCTTAGGGCAGCTAGTTGGCTCGAAAACAAAAATTGATTTGAAATGTGATTAGTAGTGCCATCTTTTATTTGAAAAAGGTTTTATTTTACCATAAAAACCTAATTAAAATATATGACGCATATATAATATATTTGACGCCAGCCCAATTCAAATTTTCCGTTATTTTTCGAGTTACTGCTCAACGCTTGCAATTACTATTACTTTCGTTGATAAGTTGAAGAGTCTTAATTATGTGTATTATGTCTCCGTTCGGCTATCGATGTTTCAAACTATTCGATTTGAAGTTTCATCAGAAGACTAAAGACCTAAGAAAAATGCCAAGAATATTAGCAGAAAATAAATTATGTCGAATCTGCAGGAAAAAACTGATCGTAGAAACACCTCTCGTTATTAAAAAAAAGAACTAGTTTAAGAAACGAGAGTAAAATTGTAAAAATTGTGAAATAAATTCATTTTTCCATACACAAGTAGCTTTTTTTTCACTAAGTAAATCAGCATTAGCAATTTTTAATATTTTATCTTCTATATGTAAGTGATAAAAGTGATATATAATAGTTTTGCTACAAATATTTTGCTTTCACACTCACTGGCTATCATAATCAAGCTCCCGGTACCACGCCCCATGCGACTTTTATGTATTGAAATTCACCTACCTCCTAAACTACTGGCCATCCCATTCTAAAATTTTTATGATAAAATAAGTATACTTTAAGCTTTGTTTTGTTATATAAATAAACAAAATTAACCTGGCCCAAATTATTCAAATTACGAGCATAAGTGTCTACTTCCGGTTTCACACAGGAAAAAAAATTGTTTTTACTAATGTTCGAAGAACAATAGTATTAAACTCGTTTCGCCGAAAATTCATATTTCTTTATTTATATATATATATATATATATATATATATATATATATATATATATATATATATATATATATATATATATATATATATATATATATATATATATATATATATATATATATATATCAGCAAATCGGTTAATAGAAGTAATCTCTGGAGTGGCCGATCCGATTGAGCTGAAATTTTCGGAGAACGTAGATGTATATAGTAGGTAGGTGCACAACTTTCTCAAAATCAGATACTCTAAACCTTTTGGCGGCGGCGAGCGTTTTAGTGAATTTTGAGGTACTCCTATATATCCAAACAGTGTAAATTTTTGTTAAAGAAAAGTATTGGGAATGAAAACTAATTATGTTCTTAGCTCGTCTATGATAAAGAACTGAAAATTTTGAGCCGTGTGTGGGTGCAGGGTGCCTAAAAGTAGGCAAGGATTTTTTTTCAAATTTTGATTTGTCATTACTTCTAAGAAAAGCAATGGATCGTCGTGAGATTTGCAGAGCAAATTAATGTTGACTAAAATTTAGCACACGTTGATTTTCAAGATAGTGCGGGTAACCCTGCAGCTACGGCAGGCTCTTGAAAAAAAAACCTTCAAATCATTGACCTTCCTGAAAAATTTTTGATTTTTGACAAAAAAATCAAATCACTGATAAATTTTAACCTTTGTCCATCATGTCAAATTGAAATTTTTAAAATTCCGATTTGCACAAGAACGGCAACCCATCACCAAATTACCTCTATTTTCAGCACTCGAAAGTTCTGTTCACGAGAACTGACGACCGGATTATCCAATCATAATGAAATTTACAGAACATGTTGGTATTAGCTAGGACCAGGTCTGATAGAAGTGATTTTGAAATGCGGGCAACCCTGTGCCAGTGGTACCATCTTGAAAAATCACTGAGAAAAAAAACCGGTTTTTGGCCTATAACTTCCGATTCAGCCATCAGATTTTGACAAGATTCATCCAGTACTTGGATGTTACTCTATGTAACATTTGATGAAAATTTGGTTGAAAAATTAGAATAGAGTTGCCAGCTATGGTGATTTTTGTCTCCTAAATCTTGCAAATTTGCTCAGCAAAATAAAGCTTTTTTCCCTATAACTTCCGGTCCAGTGTAGAAATCAGAACGAAGTTCACGCAGTAAATGGACTTTAATGTGAACCAAATGTCGTAGAAATTTCGTACCAAAATCATGAAAGGGCTGCCAGCTATGACAATTTTTGTAATTTTGTTTAATTTCTTTACTGAGCGATTATGTCATTAGATTTCCAAATGGAAATGATCCTGCAATGAAAATTAACAAGAAATATTAACGCTTTAAAAATTTGAAAAGTTTTGAAGGTGGTAACCCTAAAATTCTTTTCACCTGTATAACTTCCAGCGCAGTGATTCAATCGAAACGAAATTTACTGGTTGGGTTTAACTTAACGTGAAGCAGATTTGGTATGTATTATGCTTTGCTTTTGACACAGGCTAACCAGCATTAGCCATTTCCGTAAATATTGCACCAACAGATGCTTCAAACAACGTTCTCATATGCGAAGCATTTGCAATAAAAATAAGGAATTCTTTTCTAAATTTTTCGAGTTTTGAACATTTTTTGGATGGCAGCCTCAAACAACGTTTAACCGCTGAAACTTTCGATGAAATCCTGCGAAGAGAACGAAATTCAAACAGGGGCGGTCGTCGTTGTACGCAAAGGAAGCAGTGCTTCCCTTGCTAAATATTCCCTACACAAGAAAAATAGCTTAACAATACATATTGAAATTCAAAGGAAATCAATTGATTTTATATGAATTAGCATCCAACATCAATAATTATAAAATTTACGAAACTCAAAACACTATTTATCTCACACACGAGATAGTTCTCACAGCCAAAGTGCCTTAAAAGTAGTTTTACAGCAACGCGATAGGATATCTTGCGTTTGAGTGAAAACCTCAAGCATCTGGTACCATTCTAAGCCAGAACGCTCAGTTCATTGCAGCATATTGAAATATGCTACACAGAACACTTAAGTGATCTTGCCTCAATACACGTACCGTGATGTGTGCATACACCCCATTGCAAGCATCACGCAATCGATGGTCTTAAACACTTCGTAATGAATGTTCCCGAATAGCAGCGCGGACGCTGCTCAGCTCACCGCGTCTTCCTGAGTAGAGAAAATCAAAAACCCCTCGCTTATTCAGCCGCTAAATGGCTCAGAAATATTTGTGAATGGACGCAGCACAATATGTAGCGTACTCTGTTTGGTTTCTATTTCGCTACAGAACTTGGAGCTGGTATGCTTTGGGTGAATGAATTTAGGATGTTATTTGTATGTATGAATACTGTTATGAATTCGTTGTTTAACACAAGATGTTATTTGCATGTTTCGTTTCTGTACTGGATTTATTACTGAGTTCAAGAGTTAAATGTTTGCTGCAGATTGAAACTCTTTTGATTTGTCTGTTTGTTTCTTTGTGCTGAAAGTGCGTAAGTTAGTATTGTAATGATTAAAGAAAGATAGTGGCTTTTCACTTAAATAGTACAAGAGTATTAACGTTCGGCATACAACGTGAGGTTATTTCAACCCTAAGTCTTAAAGACATGAAGCTGATTTTATGGAAGAGGTATGAAAGTATTTTTACTAATGTTCGAAGAAGAACATTAGTATTAAAATCACTTTGGCCAAAAATTCATATTTCTATATATTTATATATATATATATATATCATCAAAAAATTTCAGTGAAAAAATCTCAGGAACGCGCCATCCGATTGAGCTGAAATTTTCAGGACACATTGGTGTATATGCAGAATAGTGCCAGGTCTCAGAAAAATCTTTAACCCTTTGTCGCCAGCGGCCATTTTAGTGATATTTTTATTATACCTATTATTCCGTACACAAATAAGTTTTGCAAAAATAAAGTTAACAAAATAAATTTCGAACGTGTTTTACATGTGAATCGGATAATTTTTTGGAATTTTTTAACCCCATGTGTGCGCTGGGTGCCTAAAAAGAGATCGGGAAAAATTGAAAATTTTTAAATTGCGATAACTTTTGACAGGGCTTTTCACTCATTACCAAATTTTCAGAACATATTGGTATTATTTAGTTGTAAATTTGTGTAGCTTTTGATGAGCGTGCTGGCAACCCTGAAGCTAGGGCAAGCACTGAAAGTGAAAACTTTCAAATTATCGTTTCTCTTGAAAAAATGCCGTTTCTTCAAAAAAAAGCCACTCATATGTAAATTTCGTGCTTTGGTAACATAGACAAAAAATAAAATTTGATATGGTATAACGGGCACGCCTGGTAACCCTTGCCCAATTTACCTATATTTTTAGCATCAAAAACTTCTGTTCACGGAAACTCACGATCCGATGAGCAGAATTAATTGAAATTTGCAGAATGTATTGATCTTAACTAGGACCAGGTCTGATAGAAGTAATTTTGAAATGCAGGCGATTCTGTGCCAGTGGTGCCATCTTGAAAAATCACTAAAAAAGATAACTGTTTTTAGCCCTAAAAATTCTGATTGAATCGTTCGATTTTGACGAAATTCACACAGTAGCTGGACCTTACTTTAGACCACGTTTGGTAGAAATTTGGCTGAAAAATTCGGTTGGAGCTGCCAGCTATCATAATTTTGGTGTCTTAAATTTTAAAAAATAAAAATTTGGTAGTGAAAACATTCAAATGATCGAATATCCTAAAAATGTCCGTTTCTTACAATAAAACCAATCTTTATACAAATCTTATGCTTTATCTACACGTTCAAAGTAAAACTTTGGAAATCTCATGTCGGACAAGAACGGTAACCCTCTCCCAGTTAACCCATATTTTTAGCATCAAAAACTTCTGTTCACGAGAATTCACGAACCAATAATCAGATACCATTGAAATTTACAGAATGCATTGAACTTAAGTAGAACCAGGTCTGATAGAAGCGATTTTGAATTGTGGGCAACTCTGTGCCAGTGGTGCCATCTTGAAAAATTACAAAGAAAAAAAACTGCTTTTTGCCCTATGAAATGTGAATTAGTAACCAGATTTTCATGAAATTGACGCAGTAGTTGCATCCTACTCTAAACTCTGTTTGATAGAAATTTGGTTCAAAAATTCGATTGGTGCTGCCAGCCATGGTAATTTTGGTGTCTTTGGTTTTGAGAATTCGCTCAGGAAAATAAAACTTTTTGCCCTATAGCTGCCAGTGCAGTCATGAAATCAATACGAATTTCATACAATTAACGGAACCTATTATAAGCATTATTCAGGCCAAATTTGGTTGAAAAGCCACGATAGGGTTGCCAGCTATTGTTGGTTTTGTGTTTAATTGCAATTTCTTTATTAAGCGGTTTTATCGTAGAATTTTCAAATGGTAATGATATTGTAGTGACAATAAACAGCAAATATTAAGCTTTCGATTATTTGAAAAAACTTCCTGTAGGTAACCCTAAATTTCTTTATACACCTATAATTCGAATGTAATATAACAACGTGAAGCAGATGTGATATATTCTTGGCTTTGATACTGGCAGAAGGTTGCCAGCACGAGTCGGTTGTGCTACTTTTGTCTCAATAAATGCTTACAGTTAGTATTCATACCGGAAACATTTACAATGAAAATAAATAACCAATGTTTCAATTCCCAAAGTTCTGCAAATTTTTCGGATCGCAGCCCCAAACGCCAACTTCAGTTACAGTGCTGCAGACACTGAGCATTTTCTTCATTGGTGTTATATGAGATGCTGCTTTCAAAGTTTGGTGAAATAAGCAACTGATAACGAATATAATTAACAAGTGTTTTTCTTTCATAAACTTTGAAACCCATGCCAATGGTAATATCTGAAACCTTCTTCCATATGAGTTATAATGCATTCTTGAGACCAAAGTAAAACGTGGCATTTGAAACAGTTTGGCCGTAATAAGCAGCTCATGTGGTGGAATATGCACTCAAAACCTGCACGATTCTTCTACTGTTCTTCGAACATTAGTGTTTCTAGCGGTTCAGGTGCGCTTGAGTTTTTCAAATCTGATTTCAAAATTAAAAAGAACAACTAATTTTTTATACCAATCAATATGTTTAATGTTTTTTAGATTTTGTTTTGAATCTCAGAATCCGCTTTCAAAAAAACCTTTTATTAATTTCGTCAATTATTCAGAAGCCCATAACTCGGTTACTAAACCTCATAGAAACAAAAACTTGTGCATCCACATTCATATCTTCTAGAAGTACCATTATGCACAATATGAACGAAATCCAGAACCTCGATTTTTTTTCGTTGTCCGCTTCACGTGAAATGCCCCATGTACTAAATGATCTTATCGCAAGGTGTGATTGGTCCACTGTGTTGTTAGAAACGGACATTAATAAGGCAGTGTTTAATTTTCATTCAATTCTTTCTGGATGCTTTACCCAGTTTGTACCAGTCTCTTTCCCTAACGATTGCAATAAAGTTCCATAGAAATCGAAGGCAATACGCCATACAAAAAATTTAAAATCTCAAGCTTGGAAAAGATATTGCTCGTCTCGTTCTGTTTTTGACTTTTTGGTTTTTGTAGAGTTGAAGAATATTTATCACTCCAAGGTCGAAAGTTCTTTCCAAATTCACCTTAAAAATCTTAGTTCTAATTTTCAACAGCAGCCTTAAAGGTTTTGGAATTTTATTAATTCCAAGAGATACCACGTTTAATCCACCACGTTTAACTCAGATGACATGGCCATTTCCGATCCATTAACTAATAGCAATATTTTCGCTAATAATTTCCGTACCGCATACAATACGGAACCTTCTACTAATAGTAATAATTATAATGACAACTTGACAATGATCCCAACTTCTTCTTTGGAAATGAAAGACTTGTTTATAGACAAAGATACCATTTTAGCGTTTTCTAGGAAGTTGGACAATAATTTGACACCAGGCCCTAACAGCATTCCTAGTGCTATCTTAAAATATTGTATCTCCTCCCTGTGTCCTATCATTGCCTACCTATTTAACCTTTCTCTGTCGCTCGGCATTTTTCCTAGTGGTTGGAAATACGCAATTGCCACACCTATTCATAAAAATGGCGATAAAAATGTTGTAGGCAATTATCGTCCCATCGCAAAAATTCCATGTGTTGCTAAACTATTTGAAGCGATAATCAACAATGTTGTAACATTTCATAGTAAATCCATATTATCTAATTTCCAACATGGTTTCATGAAGGGCAAATCCACAGCTACCAACCTACTTGAGTTTTCCAATAATGTTATCCCATCAATCGAGGCAGAATTTCATTTAGACCACTATTTACACTGACTTCACGAAGGCTTTTGATAAGCTGGATCATTCCATTTTATTGTGCTAATTGTCCTCGTTAAACTTTCCTTATACTACTTTTTCTTATATATATAAATGACCTACCATCTGTCGTGAAACATTCATCAATTTTACTATATGCTGATGACACCAAAAATTTTAAAAAGGTATCTAATATTCACGACTGCTTGGAACTTCAAGCTGACCTTAATAACCTCACGACCTGGTGTGACCTTAACAAATTAGTAGTTAATATTGACAAGTGTACCGTTGTTTCGTACACGAGTAAAATTAATCCGTTGAGCTTTGAATACTCTTTGAGTAGTATTCCCTTAAGATTTTCTGACAAAGTACTCGTTTTAGGAGTACTTTTAAACAATTGTTTTACTTTTGACGATTATATTAACGCCATCTTATTAAAAGTTTCATCTACCTTGGGTTTTGTCAGGAGGTGATCCAAAGAGTTTCATGACAAACATCTTTCTAAGATTCTTTTTTGTGCTTTAGTAAGAACAATACTTGAATATGCGTGTATAGCTTGGGCGCCTTATCAGCAGGTTTAGGTGGACCATATCGAGTTCATTCAGAAAAAATTTCTTCGGTTTTGTTTGCGTGAATTTGCTTGGTCAGATCCTCTTCGCTTGCCTCCTTACATTAATCGACTTAACTAACTGACCATGAATACACTTAATAAGAGACGTGAAAATGTCAAAGCTATCTTTGCTGCTAAGATCCTCATGGGTAACATTTCATGTGGAAACCTTTTAGGTTTATTTGGCCTCCATAGCAACTGTCACAGAATGAGACAAGTCAACATTTTATCTGTCCGTGCCTATCGGACCAACTACGCATTTAAAATACGCCTAAAACAAAATATATATATATATATATATATATATATATATATATATATATATATATATATATATATATATATATATATATATATATATATATATATATATATATATATGTATATATGTGTATATGTATATATATGTATAAACATAGAAATATATATATATATATATATATATATATATATATATATATATATATATATAAATGTATATATATTATTATATTTTTAAAGGCGTAGTTGGTCCGATAGGCACGGACAGATAAAATGTGGAGTTTATAAAATTACCTGCCCAGAATGCGACAAAATATACATCGGGCAAACGAAACGGTTAGTTGGTGTTAGACTAAGTGCCTCCGCACACGGGTCGACATTCAATCGACTCGACTGCGACTCGAACTCGAAGCGTCATAGGCGTCACACTCGAAGTAGACAATTGCATCCGCACACGGGTCGACATGCAATCGACTCGACTGCGACTCGAACTCGAAACGGGTCGTTTTCTACGCGAAGTTTTGACAAACAAACAATAGTATATATTATTTATTTAGATATTTATTTTACGAAACAAGGCAAAATACACAACAAGAAACCATAATATAAATCTAAAATACAATTAATCATTATAAATATAAAATAAAAATTGTCCGTAAAAAATATTTCAATACATCACAAATTTTGTAGCATTTACTCTACATTGTTTTAATTAAATTTAGGCTAATAACGATGGAAGTAAAGCGAGTTCGGATGTGGAATGGGCTTTGGACCAGTTATTTTTGAATTTTGATTTGGTAATCTCCGAAGAGTAGTGGCTGCTTATAGAATTGAATAATCCACAGCACCTATTAATGGGCTCATTATATGATAAGTAGTGTGATGAATGAATTCATTGAGCGGATTTGCAAATCTGGTGCGACTTGGTCGGTTATTGAAAGTAATTTTACTAGAGAGATCTTCAATAATATTATATATTTGTATGTTATTAGTATATGTCGCTTTGTCACGTCACCCACTATGGATTACTACAAGTAATAATGATCCGACCTTTATTGAATCCGATATGAAACACTTCCATTAATATTCTGACAAGCATGTCCCAGGGTCCAACTAAATTCAATAGCTATACGCCTCTCTTCCACACTCTAAGTGCAAATTCTTATCCTCGCAGATGGCACTGCTATATAATCTAAGAATGTCAATACCAATCGAATCATTAGCCATTGGCAGCAACAACTAGTGTTCAATAAAAGCTTCTCCAGTAAGTGGAAATTCATCCTGTAAAATTGCAAGCTTGTTTCTTTGTAAGGAAACTATATTATAAACACTTCGCTGATGCTTGAATAAATATATTGGTGCTAAAGTGGAATTGTTTTTGCGGGATGATTAAAATTGAAGATTTCGAACTTTTTTTTGACAAAGTGGTTTCGAAAGTATACACTGATTCTCATCAGACACCAGCGCACACAAACTCGATTGTTTTGCGTTTTGCGGAGATGTTAAAATTTGTCACAGCTAACGTAAATAAAAATTACTGATTTACAACTGCAAGTGGTCACATCAGCCAAGTAAGCACTGTAAGCTGGAGTCTGATGAGAATCAGTGCATACGATCGAAACCATTTTGTAAAAAAAACATTTTCTATAAAATTTTCAATTTTAATCATCCCGCAAAAACAATTCCACTTTGATTCTGCTTTCGACGGCTTATTCCGCAAAACGATCGAGTTTCCCGTATCAATTATGCTCTGCTTTATCTATGCTAATTTATAGACAAGAAGGGAACCATGATCACAAATCAATAACCTTTATGAACATATAGCTGCAACTATTTTGTGGCCAACATAATTAAAATATATGTAGGAAAATTTCATTTATATAACATTACAATATGTAACATTACATTATGCAAACATATAAAAAAATACATACGTGATACGTTTTCAGAAACATTAATATTTTTCAAAGAACCAATAATAATAATACATAAAATAAAATAATTAATAATGCATACATTATAAAAAAAAAACACTTTCATATATTTCGAAAAAAAATATCACGCGTCTTGCTCGACTTTTCCCGTTCCAAACATGTCGAGCGAGACGAGTCGCAGTCGAGTCGCAGTCGCACCGAGTCCGAGTCGAGCACAAGTCGACCCGTGTGCGGGTCTCCATTCATTTACATTGGAAATCGCAAGGAGTTCGAGTTCGAGTCGCAGTCGAGTCGCAGTCGAGTCGATTGAATGTCGACCCGTGTGCGGACGCTCTAACGGAACATAAACGGGAAGCAGCTTCAGCGAGGAAAAAGAATACAACATTAGTACGTTCAGCAGTAGCAAAGCACATATTGGAGGAGGATCACAACATAACTTGGGACAACGTGGAGGTGATCAAGGAGGTACAGCAGGTGCGAAAACTGGATGCGTACGAAAGCCTGCACATATGGAAAACCCCTATGCATAGAAGACTAAACACAGACCAAGGAAACTGTGCATCACCACTGTTCAGGCTAATTTGAACATTCATTTCATAGTGATGAGGATAATTTAATTAATATGGATAATAAAGTAATTAATAGGCAATTAGTTGGTAATTAGTATTAAGTCCATTAATAGACAATTAGTTGGTGATTAGTATAAGTCAATACTTTAAAAGTAAGCTCTATAAGTAGCATACATAAGTTAGATTAAGATTAGACTGATAGACACTGAAGAAGAGGGCAGATTACCCTCGAAATATCGATATTTGTCACAAAATTCAATATATCTAGCTTCTAAAGGAAAAATCGGTTTTTTTATTAAAATATTTTTTTGAGCTAGGATAAAATTGGTACACATTAAATACAATTAAGGTATTTTAATTCTAAATTGCTGGATAGCTCGGAGATTAATTCAATTATATCCCAAACCGAAACTCTTCCATATAAAAATGAAATAGAAGCCATCGAATTCGCGGAACCGAAGGTCTTAATAAAAGATTCAATCCTCCTCTATGTCGTTTGCCTTCCAACAACGGAAACAACCGAATATAATCATGTTCTTATCCGTCCCACTATAAACCACAATAAAATGGTCCATATTAGTTATTCTCAGTTGTTCTTGGCCCGGAAATGAAAGTACGGTATTCTAAAAGAAGGTTGCCCCAGGATCGGAGACGTAACACTTTGCCAACAGCAAAAGCTTCAGAAACTCAATTCAGAAGATTGCCTTACGCAAATTTTAGAGGAAAACAATGCAAAATGTGACTAGGTATTTTACGACAAACCTTTAATTGAAGTGATCGACAATAGCTCAGTTTATGTAACAAACTTTAATGGTAGACTTCTCCATAGGAACAAAACCAAGATTTTAAATGGTACTTTTTTAATTAACATCCAAAATGATACAATTCAGATTAATGATGCAGTGGTTACTAGTTTGGAAACGAGGAAGTTCTATTTTTTACCTCCTGTATTAAGTAATAATTTAACTGAAAAAAGTCTTAAACCTAATCTCGAGTACTTACACAAACTTCATTTGAAGAATCTACAGAAACTAGACAATATTTTCCAAAATAATATTGTTTCCGTCTCTTCCGACATAATAATTATTATTTTAATAATATGTTTGGCTTGCTTCGTTCTATATTTGTTTTACTACCGTAAAAATGAGTTTCAAATCGCACAACCTAATATTTTTCATACTTACCCGGAACACATCAAACTACCATTCTAATCTGTGGGACACAGATTTTAAGGCGGGAAGAGTTATCACATTACCCCTTCTCCCTTTACCTGCAATTTCAATTAATGCTTGCGTACGATTTTTTACCTGGAAACAACAAATTCTTCGATCGATCCGTGGGATTGTATATCAGCATATTTGTATGGACAAATTTCCGGTCGCGAATAATAATTTCTCGCGTAATAAGCATATTTGTTGTCAGGTTAAACATGACCTATTAACTTACGCGTCCAATTGAAATCGGTGATTGCTTAGCTCATGAAATTAAATATACAAAATTGTCAATTCCAAATTTTGCTTAGGTTAAGTTTTTGCAAATTGATAAAAGAGGCAAACAAGGTAAAATTAAGTTGAGTTGTAATTATACGATCGCCGGACGAAGAAATAAAGTTCATTGTTGAAAGTAATTCTGGTGATTTTTTATTTTTCCGCAAAGCGACGCGAGTCTACATAAGTTATATATATATATATGTAGATATATATATAGATATATATATATATATATATATATATATATATATATATATATATATATATATATATATATATATATTTGTATATATATATATATATATATATATATATATATATATATATATACATATATATATATATATATATATATATATATATATATATATATATATATATATATATATATATATATATATATATATATATATATATATATATATATATATATATATATATATATATATATGTATATATATACGTCGGATTTTGTACGTTTATGTGTCTACTATAAGAGAAAAATAAAAATACAATACGACCCAATTTCCACAACTTTTTTTATTAATAGAGA
Source organism: Nemotelus pantherinus (assembly GCA_963978885.1). Taxonomy (NCBI): domain Eukaryota; kingdom Metazoa; phylum Arthropoda; class Insecta; order Diptera; family Stratiomyidae; genus Nemotelus; species Nemotelus pantherinus. Next base: position 122,639,916 of record OZ022264.1, on the reverse strand, counting down.
GGAAAAGGCCTAAACTGGTGGCTTTATGCTGGCTGCGTTCCCGGCAGCCCTTTTCACTAGTCTGATTTAACCTTACCCATCAAAGTACTGATGAAATTTAAAAAGAAAAAATGTTATTTAACTCGGTTGCCTGAATTCATAAAAACTTTGAAGAGTTATCTGCTTATCTAAAACGTGTTGGTTTAAGACAGTATAAATGAAGACGAATTTTATAATTTCTACATCGTTTGGATGAAAAAACTCGGGGTTAATAATGAGACGGATGCTCCCGTGTCGATTAAGAATTTCAAAACACGACCAAATGGGGAAGACATTTTTAGGTGTGGGAGATTAGACCCGTGAGGCTGTTACAATGAAATTTTCGTCATTAATCTCATGATAATAGCTATTCATACCGTGATTTGGCACAGCCTGATTTCGCTGGTGTTGATATGCTGAGTCCTGTCCGTAATCACCCATAATATCGTGGATGTTGTAGTATGTCAAGTTCTTGTCTGTAGGTTACATTAAGAGTGTGTTGTGGTACCCCCAATGTCGGTAGAGGCAGGTTCTACTTTATTTAAATTATGGAATTCCTTAACCAGACCCAGTGGAACGGAAGAAATGGTTACTCTGTGGTTGTTGATTTTAAAACTGCTTATTTTGATTAAAGCGCAAATGGGTATTACCAGAACTCGTATACATTGATTCTGACCTGGGTTACATTGTTCGTTGAGATAGAGGGCGATTACTGAAGTTATAGTTAGGGAACTGATTGAGATTGAAATGATTTTTTTGCTTGACTATGTTTTGTCCTTGAAAGGTTTAACCGGGGTGAGCCATTTGCAGAGAAAGCCCGAAAAACTGGTTGACTGGAGAAATGTATAGGTTGACTTGGACTCAAACTTGGTTGAATGGTATTATTAAATAAATTTGCAGATAGTTTAGGCACTGAATTATTTTGAACTAACGAATTTGGTACACAATGAAAGAGCAGTTGCCAGAGAGTCTGGCTGCATGGCTTTTGTTGTAGCTCGAAAAGGCTTGCGGAGTCCCGATAAAAATGTGTTAATGCACATTCCCGAATAAAGATCCCGTTTGGCATTAATTACATTTTTGATCGTTTTGTGAATTAGAAAATGGTTTATCATGAATGGCAAAAGCTCAGAAATTTCACTTAAGAATTTTTCTACGCTTTTATCATCTTGTCTAGTGTTATGTAAGTCTTTAATCAGTGACGTAATGAAGCGTGAGATTCTTTTTTATCTCAGCCCAAACCAATGAAATTCCATATATTTTGAGAAACTCATCAGCAGGACCCTCAATTTGGTGTCTTATAGCACGTTATAGTACCCTGCCATAAGTGAGTGAAGTAGGGTTTATAATGGACAAAATTTCTTCGACATTATCTATGAAATCTCGGAGCAGCCTCGGATTGCCCTTAAACTTTGGCAAATCTTTGCCTTCATCAGGGACTCTAAATGAGTTCAAAATATCGGCGAAGGTTGCCATTGCTTAATCAATTCCACTAGAATAATCACAAATAGTGAACCAATTTGATAAATTTCCGTAATTCACTTCACTCGATAATTCATATGATTCTTCTTCAATTTTAACACTGAGATCACTTCGTAAATTAGCTTCCGTTTAAGAGATTTTTCTTTAATTATCTCTATTTCTAAATTTGGGGTATGGCCTTAATCTAAATTTGTTTTTTGGAAATGGCATAGGAAAAGAAGGATAAGATAGGAAAATGTATATTTCGATATTCGACTTACTTGCAAATAACTATCGAATTCCCCATCGCTCCACTCGATAAACCGTCGATAACTATTGTTTCGTGCTTCAAAATTTACTCGGTTTTTTTCTCGTTTTTGTTAAATTAATGGTCGAAATTCAGCTGCTCTAGCTATATTCTTTCGGTTTCCATTCACTGGTTCCACTCTGCTGCACCAATTGATGTTCTTTCGAAAGCATCACAAAATTTTACACTCACGTCTTTTTATTTCGTGCAAACTACCGAAATCTTATTTTAACGCGTAGCACAACAAATCCGCCAATTACGATCTGAAATTTGTATCTCTCTAAAAAAAGCAAAACCTAGCGCATCAAAACCGCTAGAACGCTAGAAACACTAATGTTCGAAGAACAGTCGAGGATTTGTGCAGATTTTGAGTGTGTATTCTACCACTACTTACTTTTCCTACTTAAAACTATTACACCCTAAGCAATAAAAGAATCTAAGCTAATTTTAATTTCGGTGACTTCATCGAAAGTTACAGCGATAGCAAAGTGTTTGGGGCAGCCATCCAAAAAATGTGCAGATCTGGGAAAATTTTAACATTCCTTACTTATTTTCATTGCAAATGTTTGCGATGAAAATACTTGATGCAAGCATTTAATAGAACGAAAATAACAAAAAGGCCTAGTGCTATCAGCCCGTTGCTAGCCCCGAAGGAAAAAAAATATGTCGCTTCTGCCTTACGTTAAAGTCAACCTGCTCTGCGAATTTCGTATTGATCCGATGACACATTGGAATCTCTAGGGATACAAAAAAATTTAGGGTTTCAATTCGAAAAAGTTTTCAAATTTTCTAGATCTTAATGGGTGGTGTTTATTTTCACTATAAAATCAGTACGATTTGAAAATTCTATGTTCAAATCGCTTGCTAAAGGTATGCCAAAAAATACAAAAACAACCATAGCTGGCAGCCCTATCATTGTTCTGAAATTTAATTTCTACTGAATATTGCCTACAATAAGCTGAATTTGCCGTTTGAATTTGGTTATGATTCATTGACTGTACTGGAAGCTTTAGGTTAAAGAGCTTCATTTTCCTCAGGAATGTCCAAATTTTAAACACAAAAATTACCATAGCTGGCAGCTTCAACCGAATTTTTCAACCACATACTTACCAAACGTGGTTTAAAGTAAGGCTCAGCTACTGTGTGAATTTCGTCAAAATCGAATCTCTGAATCGGAGTGTATAGAGCCAAAAGCAGTTATTTTTCTTAGTGATTTTTCAAAATGGCACACTGGCACAAATTTGCCCGCATTTCAAAATCACTTCTACCAGACCTTTTTATATTCTTTATTAATACATTCTATAAATTTCAACTAATTCTGATTATTGGATCGCGAGTTTCCGTGAACAGAAATTTTTGATGCTTAAACAAAAGTAAATTTAGAAACTGTTACCAGACGTGCCCGTTATAAAATAAAAAAATTTTGACTTTGGCTATGTAGGCAAAGCACAAAATTTATATATCCAAGAAGCAGAACTTTTTCAAAAGAGTCGATGATTTGAAAGTTTTCAATTTTAGCGCCTGCCCAAGCTACAGGGTTGCTTAAAAGCTACACATATTCACAACTAACTAATACCAGTACTATCTGATAGTTTTGTAATGATTGAAAAAGCTCTGTCAAAAGTTATAGCAATTTAAAAATTTTCAAATTTTCCCGATATATATATATATATATATATATATATATATATATATATATATATATATATATATATATATATATATATATATATATATATATATATATATATATATATATATATATATATATATATATATATAAGTAGATAAGCTATGGGAGTTCGAGCGCAATTTCCTGTGTATTTTTAAAGGGGCCTCTAAATTCTCAAAAGTGTATAAAATTGATAGAAAGAGATAGCATTATATGGGTTGCTCTATTTGCCTCTCTCTCACTCCCACACATGGAAAACGGTATGGTGTTATAAAAGAGCCTCTTCAACCCCCCCCCCCCCCCAACTTGAAACCGTCCCTCTCCATAGGTTAAAGAATAACTTACCGCTGCATTATGCAATGTTGCGGAATACCCACACAAACTTTCCTTTAAATTTATTAAAATAAAATTAGACATTTCCCATTCGCTTCAATGACGAACAAGCTAAAGGCTAAAACCTGCTACCAGGTGATCAGTTTCTATAACATGCAGTCAGAATTCAATGGCGAAATCACGATCTTTACAAATCCAAACGAATGACAAACTCCTTATACAAAACTCTTGTGCAGATATTAAGAAAAACTTGTTTTTACTGGTTTATTTAGCTGAAACGTTGCTTCTCCATAGCGTTCGCTGCATTTATAGCAATTTATGAATGGACGACAATTTCGCATGCATAATTTTCCTTTAACGATATAACTAAGGCGAAGAGTCAAAGTGTGCTATGAATATGAGTTAAAAGAAACGGTAAGAGAAGATGATTATATTATATGACGTCAGGGAATCTCTTGAATATCTTGATTGGATTTTGGTTATTTGCAGGTGGTTTAGATGTGTCTGATTGTATCTTTCATGAATAAGCACGTTGGACTCTGGGTTTGTAAATTAATACAGTAATAAAGGCATATGAACAAATATATACGACTCAAGATGAAATTGATTGCATTCATAGCAATTATTACTCAATTGAGTTACTGAAACTTTGTGCTCCTGTTATTATAGTATTAGGCTGACCTCAGAAAGGAAGTATTTATAATTATTTAGTTTATCGAATTCTGAAGATTAATGCAATAAATAAGTAAATGTATTCTCAACACACATATCAACTTTGTATTTTACACTTTTAATTATTAACTGGAAGCTTGTAAATAGCATACCTCATCCTAAGTCACATCATTAAACAAGTATCTACCGTACGACACAGTTCATAGAGTGCTATAAAAAATTATGAAGTATTAAATATGAATGTGAAAAATTTAGTTGAAAACATGCAAAATGCATTTATCAATGCTAACAATAACCGCGAATTAATAAGTGCCGTACATAAAAAGCTGAGTAATTCTTTACGAAAGCTCAATAATTCTTTGAGGCGGAACAACAACGTAAGTAAAAAGACTCAACTGATGACAGCTATTGGTCTATTAAAAGGAATGCGCATTCAACTAAAAGTGCAAAACTTCTTGTCAGGAGGTGGACACAACTTACGCCGTTCTAATTGGGCTTCTTCCCGAGTTAAATGGGAGGATGTACAGTCCGCGTTCAATGATCGCATTAGGACAGGAGCAATTATTAACTTAACACATAAAGAGCCAAAGAAGTTCCTTAAGGACTGTGTTGGTTTCTTTCAACACCGCATAAATAACGCGCTTAAAAAGGAAGCCACTCTCAAAGTCAACACCGTTTTCTGTGCAGAATTTAAGATCGCGCGAGGTGATGAGGAGATATTTGAATTTAAGTATATGAACACAAAAAATGCCCCCTTTTACCGCGATACAAATATAAATGCTTGGTTTGAGCAAAACATTCAAGAACCAGTTTTGAAGAAACTGGAGGAGTTCCAGGAAAAAGAAAGTGGGTGGGTGTTATCAGCTATTATTAATTTAACAACCAATATGAACAAATATACTCCGCTGCTTGGAACACCTGATATTGAGCTGCCGCCACTAATAAAACGTCATGAAGCATGTGTAAATGTTCAAAATAGTGACAATGCATGCTTTGCATGGGCGGTAATATCAGCCCTACATCCGGCAAAGAAGGATCCACAACGTGTAATAAAATACCCCCACTACTCTAATGTCCTGAATCTTAAGGATATTACGTTCCCGATGACCATCAAACAGATCTCCAGGTTTGAGCAACAAAACAATCTTTCAATTAATGTATATGCTTTGGAAAACATGGGCCACACGGTCAAAGACAACTATAAAGTTCTACCGACTTCTTTAACCAAGGAGAAAAAGGAGAAGCATGTAAACCTACTTATGATTCAGAACATCTACTTTATCGAAGATATGAGGAGGAAGAAAAATCGGATTATGAGCCCATCAGATCACACTTTGTTTGGATTAAGAATTTATCTAGACTTCTTTCAATGCAAATTTCTCAACACCATGGCCGAAAATACATTTGTGACCGCTGTCTCCACTACTTTTACTCATCGATTGCACTAGAGCGTCACTTGAAAGACTGCAAAGTACTGAATCAATGCAAGATCCGGCTACCATCCGAAGACCAGAAGCAGCTTAAATTTAAGAATTTTAGAAATAAAATAGAAGCTCCATTTGTAATATACTCGGACTTGGAATGTTTGTTAGTAGAATGTAAGAATGAAAATAAGTATCAGCAACATGTGCCTTGTAGTATAGCATACTACGTTAAATGCTCTTACGACCCCACATTATCATTTTTTAAGTCTTATCGTGTCGCGGATTATATAAAGTGGTTTGTGTGCGAATTAAATCAATTTGCTGAAGACGTGGAAACCGTTTTCCTTTGCCCTCTACCCATGAATCAAATGACTGCTGACGAAATAGCGTACTTCGAGACCGCCACACTCTGCCATATTTGCGAAAAGCCGTTCACAGACGATGATAAAAAGGTGCATGATCACTGTCACCTAACAGGTAAATATCGGGGCTCAGCACATGAGGGATGTAATATTAATTTTAAAATTCACTATCCCAGTGATTTTCCATAACATTAGCGGCTACGATTCCCATTTTATAATTAAAGATATTGCAACTGATTTGGAAGGCCGCGTTGATCTTCTTCCTATAAACAAAGAACGATATATTCCATTTACAAAAACCTTAGACAAATATTCTATCAAATTCCGCTTTATTGATTCCTTCCGCTTTATGGGATGTAGCCTTGAAACTCTTGCTTCATATCTAACTTCACTACCCATTTTGAGATCCCAGTTCCCAAATTTGGCTGATCCGAAATATAATTTACTAACTCGTAAGGGAGTTTACCCTTATGATTATATTAATAATTTTAATAAATTTTTAGTCTTCTCTTCCTAATATTTCAAACTTTTATAATAAATTGAACGATTCTAATATTAGTTATGAAAATTATAATCATGCTTGCAATGTCTGGAATGAATTCGACATTTCAAACCTAGGTGAATATTCCGATCTGTATTTAAAAACAGATTTACTTCTTCAAGCGGATGTTTTTGAACAGTTTCGTTCAAGTTGTCATGTGACTTATGGATTAGATCCCGCACACTACTATATACTTCCGGGTTATACTTGGGATGCTATGCTCAAACATACTGGTATAACTTTGGAACTATTGACTGATATTGATATGTTAATGTTTGTTAAGCGTGGTATCCGAGGTGGCCTCAGTCAGTGCTCTAAACGTTACTCCAAGGCAAATAATAAATATATGGCTGACTATGATCCAAATATATCATCAAAATTCTTACAATACTATGATATTAATAACCAATAAGGTTGGGCAATGTCCCAGCCCCTACCTTACGGTGGCTTCAAGTGGGTAGATAACGCGAACAACGTTAAGATTGAAGAGGTGTTGGATGATTCACCCACTGGCTACATTTTAGAAGTAGATTTGGAATATCCACAAGAGCTTCACGATCTTCATAAAGATCTACCTTTCTGCCCAGAGCATTGCAGCGCCCCCAATTCAAAACAGAAAAAACTAATGGCCAGTCTCCACAATAAGCGCAAATATATAATTCATTATCGCAATTTAAAACAAGTTCTGCTTCATGGATTAAAATTAACAAAGATTCATCGATTTCTCCAATTTAATCAGTCTATATGGCTGAAATCTTATATTGATCTTAGCACGCGTCTTCGAGCATTGGCGAAAAACGATTTCGAGAAAAATCTCTTCAAATTGTTGAATAATGCCGTTTTTGGGAAAACGATGGAGAACGTCCGGAAACACAGTGTCGTTAAACTGGTTACCAAGTGGTTGGGGCGATATGGAGCCGAAGCCCTCATTTCGAAGACTGAATTTAAGGCTTCAACAATTTTTATGAAAACTTAGTAGCCATTGAACTTAACAAGACAGCGATTTATTTGAATAAGCCAATATATGTAGGTATGTGTATTTTGGATTTAGCTAAAACAACCATATATGATTTTGATTACAGCTACATGATCCCTCAATTTAGATCCAATTGTACTGTTTGTTATGTCGATACAGATTCCTTGATTTATGAAATAGCCTGCCCCAACATATACAAAATAATTAAACGCGATTGCTATACACATTTCGATACCAGTGACTATCCTTCCAATAATATTTGGAGCATTCCCCTCGTTAATAAAAAAGTGCTGGGTTTAATGAAGGATGAAAACAATGGTCGCATAATGACTGAGTTTGTTGGTCTAAGATCTAAAATATATGCACTCAGGGTAGAAGGTAATGATAAAACAAAAAAGTGCAAAGGTATTAAAAGAAATATTATAAAAAATAGAATAACTTTTGATGATTATATAGAATGTCTAAACAAAAATATTGAAAAGGTAGCTTCACAAAATTTGATTCAAAGTCAAAAACATGACGTATGTACCATCACTCAGTCGAAAATTGCTCTAAACTCACATGATGATAAGCGTTTTTTATTAAAAACAGCTATGCGACGTTACCGTGGGGTCATTATAGCATAATTGATGTAAATTAACCCGCCAGTGCACGGGTTGGGTCTGTGAGACCCATGTGCAAGTACTTCTTTGAATTATCGACACATGGCAAGTGACTAATCCGCGTAATCCTCACTAATGACCTATCTGTTCCCGATCAGTTGCCTTGCAAAGTTTCGAGGTAGTGGTTGTGTTTTTTCTTGTTCTGCGAAAGTTGTTTTTTTCTCCTGGGCCTCACAGACCCAACCCGTGTATTCATGTAAGTTTTTACCAACCCTTGTCTTTTTCGATTTTAGTAATTAAATGAATGGTTGGTGGTTAATTTACAGTATATTGCAATAGTTGTCTTTTATGGACATTTTGTAATAACTATTTTCTTTCACAGCACTATAAATATGTCTTACAACCTACATGATCCCAGGGATTTGGAAAGAGTTCTGACTCTTTTGCAAGAACCTTTATCAGATGACGATATCTCAGATATTCCTGATTCTGAAGCCGATCCTGATTTTATTATTCCAAGCGACCATAACACGGACTCAGAGGATGATGAAGAAGAAGAGATCTTTACTGAAGAAACAAATCAAGATGCGATGATCCAGAACGACGACAATGATCAAAATAAAAAATACTATTGGGGAAGAGATAAAATTACTAAATGGCAGAAAATGCGGCCTGCTTTAAATGCTCGGACTAGACAACATAACATTGTGAAGCACCTGCCAGGAGTTATTGGACTTGCTAAAGAAGCTAAAGAGGTAATAGACTGCTGGAATCTCTTTTTCACCGATGAGATAATTCAAAATATCGTTGCATACACGAACATTTATATTGAGAAAATCTCATCCCATTATCAAGACCCTAGTGACTGTAGAAGTACATCAGTTCGTGAAATTAGAGCTCTTATCGGGCTATTGTATGCCATGGGTTTTCTCCATGGAGGAAGAATGAACATCCACGACTTTTGGTCTACCGAGGGCTTGGGAACACAATGCTTTCCCGTGACTATGGCTCTTAGACGTTTCAGATTTCTACTGAAATGCATCCGTTTTGATGATGTGATGAGCAGGCAACAAAGAAGACAAAACGATAAACTGGCTGCAATAAGAGACCTTATGGATGCATTCAATGAAAACTGCAAGAAAAACTATTGTGTTGGAGAGTTTGTTACATTGGATGAAATGCTCTTGTCATTCAGAGGACGGTGTAGTTTCAGAATGTACATTCCATCTAAACCATGCAAATATGGTATCAAAGTGTTGGCATTAGTAGATGCAAAAATGTATTATGCCTATAATTTAGAGATTTATTGTGGTAAGCAGCCTGAAGGACGATATGAAGACGTAAGTTTTAAGCCAGATGATGTGGTTGAGAGAATGTGCCGCCCTATATCTGGAAGTGGACGGAATTTAACCATAGATAACTGGTTTACATCGTACGACATTATGAAAAAAATGAAACATGTACACAACATTACTATAGTAGGCACAGTAAGGAAAAATAAGAAACAGTTGCCACCCAGTTTTGTTGTAGCTGCTAAACGTCAACCTCGTAGCAGTATGTTCGGTTTTCAGGAGGACATTACTTGTGTGTCTTACGTGCCGAACAAAGGTAAAACAGTAGTTCTGATGTCATCCATGCACCACGATGACAAGATTGACGAGACTACAGGGGAACTGATGAAACCTGATATAATCAGTTTCTACAATTCAACAAAAGGCGGCGTAGATTGTCTTGACGAGAGAATAGCCTTTTACAACGTGGCCCGTAATACCAGAAGATGGACAATGGCAGTTTTCTACGCACTGTTGAATATTGCAGGCTTCAACTCGTATATAGTTTGCCGATTAAATAACCCTGACTCTCCACATGTAAAAAACCGAAGAAGTTTCCTCAAGAAACTTATGTTTGACCTAACAGCAGACGAAATAAAAGAGAGGGCTGTGTCAAAATATATACCGAAACACATTCGCAATGCTGCAAAAAGGATTTCAGTAATAAAGGAAGTGCAACAGCCCGAATGTAGTGAAAATAAAAGGGGGCGGTGTTCATACTGTAAAGACAGAAAGACCCGTTACTCGTGCTGCCAATGCAAAAAGTATTTGTGTTTGGAACACTCGTCATTTTTGTGTATCGACTGCAAAGATGAAATGTGAATGTGCGGAGGGATGTTCTAAGACTAAGGACTATATTTGGACAGTTTTTTTTTGAATATATCCTTAATTGTATGACTATCCGTACGATTATAATCAATGCTACGTCATATTGATATTGATTCCATTATATTAATTATTTGATTTAGTTTTTTGATTAAAATGTAGTAATTATATACCAAAATTTCACTGAAATGTATAGTTTCAAATACATAAGATTCATTAAACAAAAATTTGTTTTATTATTGTACAGTACTTTGATTTAAAACTGGGTCTGTGAGACCCAACCCGTGCACTTATGGAACAAATCACAACCAGTGTACTGGCGGGTTAATGTGTGAAATAAATATGTGTATAAAACAATGTACATTAGTTTATATGAATTTGTAAAATAGATGAATATGTCAAATAAAAGAATGTTTATACCATGATGAAATTTATGTTTTACTTTAAAATCCTAATAATAAGCCCATTTTCAAATCATAGCAACATATTGTTAGAAGTATCGCAACAGAGTGCAATTTGAAAACCAGATTGATGGCTTTTGACATTGCACATGCGCGATAATCGTTTTAAAACGTGAAATGCATTATTTATTTGGATTTTTTACCATGCTCAATTATTTATTATGAATTGGAAAAAATCAAACAAATTATCGTTACCTGCTCTTCTACCAAAATTGATTTGAGAAGAAAATATAAAAATATTTAGTTTTCTACTTCCAATGCAAAGAAATTTATAGGCAACCACAGAACCAGGCGCACATAGCATGCAGATGGTGAATATTTTTACTTCCATATGAAATACAAATTCCCCGCATTGATCTTCGCCAAGAGTACTAGAAGTTAACAGTTGGTTGTACGAGCATTCGTTTTAGTCTCTAGCTATGCATCAAGCATTTGTTTCGTGACCGAACCGGTGAATGATCATTCAACAGAACCAAAGGTAAAATCCATGCGAACATTTTGCATATGTGTATATATATTTTATATTATTAAAGCTAAGCAAAAGTTTGTTTATCCATGCTTTGACTTGAGCGTTTCATTGATAGAGTGTTTCATCTGTAGAAAAAGCTACGTATTTTCAGATTCCGCTAGCCTCATACTCACCGAACGTAAATCGCATCTCTGTAGTGATTTTAATATGCTCTAATATAATCAATTAATAGTAAGTAACATGACACATGATGGCCTTTTTGCAAATAAATCATAATAGTACTTATATATCAATTAAATCGTCCAAACCGTCCAAATTTCTTTTGGTCATGAATGGAATTGATATAGTACGTTTTGTTATTACCAATATGTTCTATTACCAATTATGTATAGTAATTGTAGTTGGTTATAACATAAATAGAAGTGTATTACATGTTGTGATTGACCTTGTTAAAAATGCGTAGTTACAGACAAGACGCGCTTTTATTCATTCAAAGTAATTGAAATCGAAGGAATATTAAGTTATCTATTTGAAAAAAAAAACAACTGCTGCCTAACACATTCTTCTTCAGTGAGGCGACATGTGCAGGATTTTGTTGTTGAAATCAATTTAATGAACAAAATTTTATCTGCTTGGGCGTGCAAAAAACGCACCTATTATATTTATTAATTTCTCACGTACGTAGTTTCTACATTTAAAATAAATTATGCACATATTTTTTTCGCACATGTCTCCGTTCTAAAAAACTGCTTAATTATGCACACAAACAAATATTTTTGTTCTGTTATTCTTTCGTTGTATGTATGTTATATATAAATTTAGGCTGTCCTCTTGGGCCGTTGAGTATTGTCATTTGTATTTCACTCTTTTGTTTTATGTAAATTGTTATGAACGGTACCGATAAAACAAATAAATAAATCATTCAATCCAAATTCAATCATCGCGTGCACTTTTACGAACAATTTATTTCAGAAGGCAATACAAAAGATGCATTGCCAGTTTTAGTAGTAGGCATGCATAAGATATAAGCGGCATTTCACGTGAAGCGGACAACGAAAAAAAATCGACGTTCTGGATTTCGTTCATATTGTGCATAATGGTACTTCTAGAAGATATGAATGTGAATGCACAAGTTTTTGTTTCTATGAGGTTTAGTTGCCGAGTTATGGGCTTCTGAATAGTTGACAAAATTGATAAAAGATTTTTTTGAAAGCGGATTCTGAGGTTCAAAATCTAATCGTAACTATAGTAACTTATGAAAATTAAAACTGTAGTAAATAGAGAATACCAGTTCTGGATCCTCACAAGTGGACGATGACGTAAGCGAGTATCGGTCCGCGCATGAAGTGAATGCTTACCTGATTAACTTGACAGATTCTAAATCTACCTGATTTAGAAGTGTAGTGTGAACGGCATATAACTGAGCTGGTTATCAATTCAAAGATGGTCGTTCACGTCATGCGAAAACCGATACTCGCTTACGTCATCCTCCACTTGTGAGGGTCCAGAACTGGTATTCTCTATTTAGTACAGTTTTAGTTTTCATAAGTTACGCTAAACAGAAATGTCATATTTTTGATTAGATATAGTAAATAAGAATTTAACTTAAACAGATGTTGAATTGTTTTATTTAAATAAAGTAACGATCTCATATTTATATGTAATAAGTATCAATTTTGATGCTCTATGCATTTGCCCCAATTCTATGGTCACCAACCGACTACGGTCTTTCTCGAGCCAAACGAATTAAAATCATTAAATGAAAAACACGGAGATACATTTAGTTGATCATACAATTGTGAATTTTAGTTTCTAATGGTTTAATTTCAATGCATTGTAAAATTTCTTTCGTTTACATGACAATCATTTACTTAAAATGCATCGCCGAGGTTCAAACACACGCCCTCCCAGTTTTGGTTTCAACGCAAGATCTAATGATAAGCCTATAATTATCATGAACAATGACGCTCTTAGATTAGTTTTATACTACTACTGGTTCATTTATTTCAAAAAATCATGTTTTCAACAGCGCGGAGGTTTTAATCCATATCGAATAAGCAGACATTTTTTAGCATTGGAATTTACATGTGAAACACATTGCATATATTATGTTTAAGATGTATAGAGTAACAAAAGTTTTTTATGACGCACACTCATACAGTCAGCTGTTAACTTCAAGTACTTTATGGTGATGATTGAAGAAAAGGTTTAATATGCGCGGTGACTAAAGCACTTGAAAACTTATTTACGCTTTGCATGCACGCATCTAAACGCTGTTTTACACACGGTTCAATGCAGTTGAGCAAAATCTTATTTATCTGTTATATCTTATGCATGCCTACTACTAAAACTGGCAATGCATCTTTTGTATTGCCTTCTGAAATAAATTGTTCGTAAAAATGCACGCGATGATTGAATTTGGATTGAATGATTTATTTATTTGTTTTATCGGTACCGTTCATAACAATTTACATAAAACATAAGAGTGAAATACAAATGACAATACTCAACGGCCCAAGAGGACACCCTAAATTTATATATAACATACATACAACGAAAGAATAACAGAACAAAAATATTTGTTGGTGTGCATAATTAAGCAGTTATTTAGAACGGAGACATGTGCGAAAAAAATATGTGCATAATTTATTTTAAATGTGGAAACTACGTACGTGAGAAATTAATAAATATAATAGGTGCGTTTTTTGCACGCCCAAGCAGATAAAATTTTGTTCATTAAATTGATTTCAACAACAAAATCCTGCACATGTCGCCTCACTGAAGAAGAATGTGTTAGGCAGCAGTTGTTTTTTTTTTCAAATATGACCGTTTATGCTTGATTAACCCATTGATATTAATGTTAATATTGATGATTATCGATAGATAACTTAATATTCCATCGATTTCAATTACTTTCAATGAATAAAAGCGCGTCTTGTCTGTAACTACGCATTTTTAACAAAGTCAATCACTACATGTAATACACTTCTATTTATGTTATAACGAACTACAATTACTATACATAATTGGTAAAAGAACATATTGGTAATAACAAAACGTGCTATATCAATTCCATTCATGACCAAAAGAAATTTGGACGGTTTGGACGATTTAATTGTTATATAAGTACTATTATGATTTATTTGCAAAAAGGCCATCATGTGTCATGTTACTTACTATTAATTGATTATATTAGAGCATATTAAAATCGCTACAGAGATGCGATTTACGGTCGGTGAGTATGAGGCTAGCGGAATCTGAAAATACGTAGCTTTTTCTACACATGAAACACTCTATCAATGAAACGCTCAAGTCAAAGCATGGATTAACAAACGTTTGCGTAGCTTAAATAATATAAAAACTCTAGCGCACCTGAACCGCTAGAAACACTAATGTTCGAAGAACAGTAGAAGAATTGTGCGGGTTTGAGTGGATATTCCACCACATGACCACATGATTAACAAACACATCCACCACATGATTAACAAACGTTTGCGTAACTTAAATAATATAAAAACTCTAGCGCACCTGAACCGCTAGAAACACTAATGTTCGAAGAACAGTAGAAGAATCGTGCGGGGATTGAGTGGATATTCCACCACATGAGCTGCTTATTACGGCCAAACTGTTTCAAATGCCACGTTTTACTTTGGTCTCAAGAATGCATTATAACTCATATGGTAGAAGGTTTCAGATATTACCACTGGCATGAATTTCAACGTTTATGAGAGCAAAACACAGGTTAATTATATTCGTTATCAGTTGCTTATTTCACAAAATTTTGAAAGCAGCGTCTTATATAACATCAATGAAGAAAATGCTCAAAGCCTGCAGCACTGTAACTGGAGTTGGTGTTTGGGGCTGCGTTCCGAAAAATTTGCAGAACTTTGGGAATTGAAACATTGGTTATTTATTTTCATTGTAAATGTTTCCGGTATGAATACTATCTGTAAGCATTTATTGATAAAGAGTAGCACAAACGACTCGTGTTGGCAACCTTTCGCCAGTATCAAAGCCAAGAATATATCACATCTGCTTCACGTTGTTATATTACATTCGAAGTTATAGGAGTATAAAGAAATTTAGGGTTACCTGCAGCGAGTTTTTTCAAATAATCGAAAACTTAATATTTGCTGTTTATTGTCACTACAATATCATTACCATTTGAAAATTCTACGATAAAACCGCTTAATAAAGATATTGCAATTAAACACAAAACCAACAATAGCTGGCAACCCTATAGTGGCTTTTCAATCAAATTTGGCCTGAATAATGCTTATAATAGTTTTCATTAATTGTATGAAATTCGTATTTATTTCATGACTGCACTGGCTCATTAATTGGAAGTTATAGGGCAAAAAGTTTTAATTTCTTGAGCGAATTTTCAAAACCAAAGACACAAAAATTACCACAGCTGGCAGCACCAATCAATTTTTTCAACCCTATTCCCACTTAATAGAGATTAGAGTAAGGTTCAGCTACTGCGTCAATTTCATGAAATTCTGGTAACTAATTCACATTTCATAGGGCAAAAAGCAGTTTTTTTTCTATGTAATTTTTCAAGATGACACCACTGGCACAGAGTTGCCCAATATTCAAAATCGCTTCTATCAAATCTGGTCTTACTTAAGTCCAATGCATTCTGTAAATTTCAGGTGTATCTGGTTATTGGATCGTGAGTTCCCGTGAATAAAAAATTTTTTGATGCTAAAAATATAAGTTAACTGGGAAAAGGTTATCGTTCTTGTGCGACATTAAATTTTCAAACTTTTACTTCGAACGTGTAGATAAAACATAAGATTTGTATACAGATTGGTTTTATTGTAAGAAACGGACATGTTTTTGAATATTCGATGGTTTAAATGTTTTCACTTCCAAATTGTTTTTTTAAAATTTGAGACACCAAAATTATCATAGCTGGCAGCTCCAACCGAATTTTTCAACCAAATTTCTACCAAACGTGGCTTGTGGTAAGGTCCAGCTACTGTGTGAATTTCGTCAAAATCAAACGATTCAATCAGAATTTATAGGGCTAAAAGCAGTTATCTTTTTTAGTGATTTTTCAAGATGGCACCACTGGCACAGAATCGCCTGCATTTCAAAATCACTTCTATCTGACCTGGTCCTATTTGGTCCAATACATTCTGCAAATTTCAATTAATTTTGCTATTGGATCGTGAGTATCCGTGAACAGAATTTTTGATGCAAAAAATATAGGTAAATTGGGCAAGGGTCACCAGGCGTGCCCGTTATACCATATCAAATTTTTTTTATTGTCTATGTAAACAAAAAACAAAATTTACATATGAGTGGCTTTTTTTTGAAGAAGCGGCATTTTTTCAAGAGGGACGATGATTTGGAAATTTTCACTTTCAGTGCCTGCCCTAGCTACAGGGTTGCCAGCACTTTCATTAAAAGCTACACAAATCTACAACTACATAATACAAATAGATCCTGAAAATTTCGTAATGATTGAATAGCTCTGTCAAAAGTTATTAAAATGGCATAAACATTTCAACACAAAATAGTTATGGCCAATAGGGTAAAAAAGCTCAATTCACTTGCAAAAGTCGCAGATCCATATGTCAAATTCAGGACCAGCGCAATCACTATGTGCCCAAAGCCCATACATTATGCACTTGATCCAAGTTTCTCCTTTATTATCCTCGGAAAAAAGTCCTTGGCAAAACATGCATTCCGCATCGGCAGAATCAGGAGATTTTTGGCCTATAAGCTCACCAGGTTCACTCTCTGCGTTAAACTGGATAACAGTCTGTTCCTCAAAGTCTTCTTCTTCAGAATAAGTCTTATTATTCTTTGTTCGTTTATTTCTCTTGTTATTCTTTGTCTTGGCCAATTTAATTTCTTTTGCTTCTCTCTTAATATTTTTACCTATCAAATCATTTTTGTAGAATTATGATGTTATAACTGCTGCTACTGCAGCTTTTCTTCCCCTGTTAGACACTTTTCTTCTTCTGTCTGGCACTGGACATATGGCATACGGAGTCACCAGATCTGGACTACTGGGGCTAAGTCTGGAAGTCGAGGGTTCAGGCTCTGCATTAGGACTTGTGTCTGTTACAGGTATTTCTGTTAAGGCTTGGTCAGTATTAGATCTAAATTCCATAATAGTCATATTGGTTGCACAACAATCTCTGACAGCATTTTGTTCCGCAGCAATGTAGTCAATATCACTGAATACATTTTTATTGAAAGGCCATAGTCCTGTCACGCGAAAGCCATTTGCTGCAATCTCACCTATTTGTGCTTTTAAGTAGGATCTGCCGAATAGCTCCACAATATCATATGGACTTAGAGGTCTATTGTTGTTTCTTATCCACATACGAATTTCTTCACTGTAGTAAGTTTTCAACGGCCCCATAAAATGTTTGTCCAACGGCTGGAGCTTATGAGTTGTATGTGGAGGTAAGGATACAATTTCCACGTTATTTTCTCTCGCGATGTCTATTATATCGATTTTACGAGTGTGACTATAATGGCCATCTAATATCAATAAAACGTTTGACTCGGGAGTCGGGTTGGTGTGTTGAATGAAATGCTTGAACCAATCGGTAAAGATGTTCATTTGAATCCACCTTATGGATGAGCAACCCCAACAGATCCTAGCGGACAGCCTTTCATTAGCTGAGCACTCATATTTTTCCTTGGAAATATAATGAAAGGTGGCACAAAATGACCAGTAGCATTCATGCAAATAACTGTTGTCATAAGAGATCCTCTTTCTGCTGAAGTAAGCGAAGCTATCTGACGTTTTCCTCTGTGCCCGACGATTTGGGGTATCTTGCTTTGTACAATTGTTAAACCAGTTTCATCCACGTTGTATATACGGTTAGGTGGATAGTTATTTTTAGTGTAAACTTCTTCGAGAAGAGTGGAAAAGACGTAGTAGACGTACGTAAAAGACTCTGGAAAAAGACGTACCTTTTGGTTTTCGTATTGAAAGCTTCGTCTTATGACGATTTACAAATAACTTTAACCACTTTTTTCCTGCCATACCTGATTCAGCGAACGGATGCTGCAAGTTGTTACGCTTTGCCAGCATATATGCCATTCTGCGAAGATCGTTTCGCGTCAAACCATAAAACTTGCTTTCCATAATTAAAAGGTACTCTACCAGCTGACATTCAAGTTTTGCACCCAATACTGGCTTTCTTCCTAAAGTAGTAGTTGCTGCCTCTTCTGGGGACTGTTCATCTTTTTGGCATAGACGAAACAAAGTTGTCGTAGGCACTTGAAAATGCTGGGCCACTTCTAAATATCCCATTTTCTTCTTCCGAACGAAGTTTATTGCTTCCGCCATTTTTTCTTCATTCCAGATCTTACGTTTTTTGGTCGATTGTAAAGCCGCCATTCTACAAATACAAATAACATATATTACCAAGAGAAATAATAGCAAGTACCAATCATCTGACATAGTAGGACCTTATTATGGACTATTCCATAATTAGCCACCACCGACTGTCCATATTTGGATTCTCATATGCGTCCAAACTTGTATCAATATTTTTTCAAGTTACGTTATTTCAAATCCAAAAGGCCGCAAAATATTGGTTCAAACATTATATCGACGCTTAAAAGTATAACACTTATGTACCAGTACATACATATTGACCAAAAATATTCACTTATGACATACCTTTCAAAGTTTCGCAGTGGAGACAATACAAAACACTACTATCACAAGCACTTTATTCATTCAACTGACACGCTCACGTGAGTATGATACTAAAGGGAGCAAATGAAATAGATGGAGGTCGCGTGTTGCCTTTGCAACTTATTTGTTCTGAGAAATCAAGGAATTCCATATTAAGATGCTATTCCATATTTGGCTACTTTGGAAATATGAATTTTTGGCCGAATCGATTTCAATACTAATGCTCTTCGAACATTAGTAAAAATATATACACATATGCAAAGTGTTCGCATGGATTCTACTTTTGGTTCTGTTGAATGATCATTCACCGGTTCGGTCACGAAATAAATGCTTGATGCATAGCTAGAGACCACAACGAATGCTCGTACAACCAACTGTTAACTTCTAGTACTCTTGGCGAAGATCAATGCGGGGAATTGGTATTTCATATGGAAGTAAAACAATTCACCATCTGCATGCTATGTGCGCCTGGTTCTGTGGTTGCCAATAAATCTCTTTGCATTGGAAGTAGAAAATTAAATATTTTTATATTTTCTTCTCAAATGAATTTTGGTACAAGAGCAGGTAACGATAATTTGTTTGATTTTTTCCAATTCATAATAAATAATTGAGCATGGTAAAAAATCCAAATAAATAATGCATTTCACGTTTTAAAACGATTATCGCGCATGTGCAATGTCAAAAGCCATCAATCTGGTTTTCAAATTGCACTCTGTTGCGGTACTTCTAACAAAATGTTGCTATGATTTGAAAATGGGCTTATTTTTAGGATTTTAAAGTAAAACATAAATTTCATCACGGTATAAACATTCTTTTATTTGACATATTCACCTATTTTACAAATTCATATAAACTAATGTACATTGTATTATACACATATTTATTTCACACATTAATCTACATCTATTATGCTATAATGACCCCACGGTAACGTCGCACAACTGTTTTTTAATAAATAACGCTTATCATCATGTGAACTTAGAGCAATTTTCGACTGAGTGATGGTACATACGTCATGTTTTTGACTTTGAATCAAATTTTGTGAAGCTACCTTTTCAATATTTTTGTTTAGACTGTAGATACACGAACACCTACACTTAACATTCTCACATTCACTACTCACCACACTACTGGACATCATACACAGTACATCAAAATTCAAAAATCACGTTTAATTTTTATTTTTATTTTTCAATCATTTTTAAACTTAGCCTACTTGATTTCTGAATTTTGGTGTACTGTGTATGATGTAGAGTAGTGTGGTGAGTAGTGAATGTGAGAATGTTAAGTGTAGGTGTTCGTGTATCCACAAGACATTCTATATAATCATCAAAAGTTATTCTATTTTTTATAATATTTCTTTTAATACCTTTGCACTTTTTTGTTTTATCATTACCTTCTACCCTGAGTGCATATATTTTAGATCTTAGACCAACAAACTCAGTCATTATGCGACCATTGTTTTCATCCTTCATTAAACCCAGCACTTTTTTATTAACGAGGGGAATGCTCCAAATATTATTGGAAGGATAGTCACTGGTATCGAAATGTGTATAGCAATCGCGTTTAATTATTTTGTATATGTTGGGGCAGGCTATTTCATAAATCAAGGAATCTGTATCGACATAACAAACAGTACAATTGGATCTAAATTGAGGGATCATGTAGCTGTAATCAAAATCATATATGGTTGTTTTAGCTAAATCCAAAATACACATACCTACATATATTGGCTTATTCAAATAAATCGCTGTCTTGTTAAGTTCAATGGCTACTAAGTTTTCATAAAAATTGTTGAAGCCTTAAATTCAGTCTTCGAAATGAGGGCTTCGGCTCCATATCGCCCCAACCACTTGGTAACCAGTTTAACGACACTGTGTTTCCGGACGTTCTCCATCGTTTTCCCAAAAACGGCATTATTCAACAATTTGAAGAGATTTTTCTCGAAATCGTTTTTCGCCAATGCTCGAAGACGCGTGCTAAGATCAATATAAGATTTCAGCCATATAGACTGATTAAATTGGAGAAATCGATGAATCTTTGTTAATTTTAATCCATGAAGCAGAACTTGTTTTAAATTGCGATAATGAATTATATATTTGCGCTTATTGTGGAGACTGGCCATTAGTTTTTTCTGTTTTGAATTGGGGGCGCTGCAATGCTCTGGGCAGAAAGGTAGATCTTTATGAAGATCGTGAAGCTCTTGTGGATATTCCAAATCTACTTCTAAAATGTAGCCAGTGGGTGAATCATCCAACACCTCTTCAATCTTAACGTTGTTCGCGTTATCTACCCACTTGAAGCCACCGTAAGGTAGGGGCTGGGACATTGCCCAACCATATTGGTTATTAATATCATAGTATTGTAAGAATTTTGATGATATATTTGGATCATAGTCAGCCATTTATTTATTATTTGCCTTGGAGTAACGTTTAGAGCACTGACTGAGGCCACCTCGGATACCACGCTTAACAAACATTAACATATCAATATCAGTCAATAGTTCCAAAGTTATACCAGTATGTTTGAGCATAGCATCCCAAGTATAACCCGGAAGTGTATAGTAGTGTGCGGGATCTAATCCATAAGTCACATGACAACTTGAACGAAACTGTTCAAAAACATCCGCTAGAAGAAGTAAATCTGTTTTTAAATACAGATCGGAATATTCACCTTGGTTTGAAATGTCGAATTCATTCCAGACATTGCAAGCATGATTATAATTTTCATAACTAATATTAGAATCGTTCAATTTATTATAAAAGTTTGAAATATTAGGAAGAGAAGACTAAAAATTTATTAAAATTATTAATATAATCATAAGGGTAAACTCCCTTACGAGTTAGTAAATTATATTTCGGATCAGCCAAATTTGGGAACTGGGATCTCAAAATGGGTAGTGAAGTTAGATATGAAGCAAGAGTTTCAAGGCTACATCCCATAAAGCGGAAGGAATCAATAAAGCGGAATTTGATAGAATATTTGTCTAAGGTTTTTGTAAATGGAATATATCGTTCTTTGTTTATAGGAAGAAGATCAACGCGGCCTTCCAAATCAGTTGCAATATCTTTAATTATAAAATGGGAATCGTAGCCGCTAAGGTTATGGAAAATCACTGGGATAGTGAATTTTAAAATTAATATTACATCCCTCATGTGCTGAGCCCCGATATTTACCTGTTAGGTGACAGTGATCATGCACCTTTTTATCATCGTCTGTGAACGGCTTTTCGCAAATATGGCAGAGTGTGGCGGTCTCGAAGAACGCTATTTCGTCAGCAGTCATCTGATTCATGGGTAGAGGGCAAAGGAAAACGGTTTCCACGTCTTCAGCAAATTGATTTAATTCGCACACAAACCACTTTATATAATCCGCGACACGATAAGACTTAAAAAATGATAATGTGGGGTCTTAAGAGCATTTAACGTAGTATGCTATACTACAAGGCATATGTTGCTGATACTTTTTTTCATTCTTACATTTTACTAACAAACATTCCAAGTCCGAGTATATTACAAATGGAGCTTCTATTTTATTTCTAAAATTCTTAAATTTAAGCTGCTTCTGGTCTTCAGATGGTAGCCGGATCTTGCATTGATTCAGTACTTTGCAGTCTTTCAAGTGACGCTCTAGTGCAATCGATGAGTAAAAGTAGTGGAGACAGCGGTCACAAATGTATTTTCGGCCATGGTGTTGAGAAATTTGCATTGAAAGAAGTCTAGATAAATTCTTAATCCAAACAAAGTGTGATCTGATGGGCTCATAATCCGATTTTTCTTCCTCCTCATATCTTCGATAAAGTAGATGTTCTGAATCATAAGTAGGTTTACATGCTTCTCCTTTTTCTCCTTGGTTAAAGAAGTCGGTAGAACTTTATAGTTGTCTTTGACCGTGTGGCCCATGTTTTCCAAAGCATATACATTAATTGAAAGATTGTTTTGTTGCTCAAACCTGGAGATCTGTTTGATGGTCATCGGGAACGTAATATCCTTAAGATTCAGGACATTAGAGTAGTGGGGGTATTTTGTTACACGTTGTGGATCCTTCTTTGCCGGATGTAGGGCTGATATTACCGCCCATGCAAAGCATGCATTGTCACTATTTTGAACATTTACACATGCTTCATGACGTTTTATTAGTGGCGGCAGCTCAATATCAGGTGTTCCAAGCAGCGGAGTATATTTGTTCATATTGATTGTTAAATTAATAATAGCTGATAACGCCCACCCACTTTCTTTTTCCTGGAACTCCTCCAGTTTCTTCAAAACTGGTTCTTGAATGTTTTGCTCAAACCAAGCATTTATATTTGTATCGCGGTAAAAGGGGGCATTTTTTGTGTTCATATACTTAAATTCAAATATCTCCTCATCACCTCGCGCGATCTTAAATTCTGCACAGAAAACGGTGTTGACTTTGAGAGTGGCTTCCTTTTTAAGCGCGTTATTTATGCGGTGTTGAAAGAGACCAACACAGTCCTTAAGGAACTTCTTTGGCTCTTTATGTGTTAAGTTAATAATTGCTCCTGTCCTAATGCGATCATTGAACGCGGACTGTACATCCTCCCATTTAACTCGGGAAGAAGCCCAATTAGAACGGCGTAAGTTGTGTCCACCTCCTGACAAGAAGTTTTGCACTTTTAGTTGAATGCGCATTCCTTTTAATAGACCAATAGCTGTCATCAGTTGAGTCTTTTTACTTACGTTGTTGTTCCGCCTCAAAGAATTATTGAGCTTTCGTAAAGAATTACTCAGCTTTTTATGTACGGCACTTATTAATTCGCGGTTATTGTTAGCATTGATAAATGCATTTTGCATGTTTTCAACTAAATTTTTCATATTCATATTTAATACTTCATAATTTTTTATAGCACTCTATGAACTGTGTCGTACGGTAGATACTTGTTGAATGATGTGACTTAGGATGAGGTATGCTATTAACAAGCTTCCAGTTAATAATTAAAAGTGTAAAATACAAAGTTGATATGCGTTTTGAGAATACATTTACCTATTTATTGCATTAAGGGGTTACATGGGTTTCAGAGAATGAAAAAAACGCCATTTTTATATGTTTCATAAATAAAAGATAATGTATTAAATAATTATAAATTATTCTTAACACCTAAAGTAACTCTTGAGCTATATGTAAACAAATTTTTAGACAAAACTATTGACAATTCGCCCTTTGACAGCTATTTTACGAAAAGGCCCGAAAAATGCGGTGCCAACGATATCTTGATCTGGATTCATCTGAAACAAAACAATCAAATTGTTTCTGTAAGAGTATGAGTTTGACTTGTACTTGAATGAAGGATTTATAAAAATATTGAAATCTGAACTTTTGGCAACGTCGCGAGTAAAAAATTTAATTTTTGACCGAAAAATTCAATAAATAATGCCATGTGTATTAAATTCCAATGAACGAAACACAATATCCTTCGTTAAAGTACAAGTCACACTCATACTCTAACAGAAACAATTTGATTTTTTTGTTTCAGATGAATCCAGCTCAAGATATCGTTGGTACCGCATTTTTCGAGCCTTTTCGTAAAATAGCTGCCAGAGGGCGTATTGTCAATATTTTTGTCTAAAGTTTTTTTTAAAATATAGTTCAAGAGTTGTTTTAGTTGTTAACAATAATTTATAATAATTTAATACATTATTACTAATGTTCGAAGACGAACATTAGTATTAAAATCACTTTGGCCAAAAATTCATATTTCTATATATATATATATATATATATATATATATATATATATATATATATATATATATATATATATATATATATATATATATATTATTATATATATATATATTTATATATATATATATTATATATATATATATATATATATATATATATATATATATATATATATATATATCTATATATATATATATATATATATATATATATATATATATATCTATATATATATATATATATATATATATATATATATATATATATATATATATATATATATATATATATATATATATATATATATATATATATATATGTATATATATATATATATATATATATATATATATATATATATCTATATATATATATATATATATATATATATATATATATATATATATATATTTATATATATCATCAAAAAATTTCAGTGAAAAAATCTCAGGAACGCGCCATCCGATTGAACTGAAATTTTTAACACACATTGGTGTATATACAGAATAGTGCCAGGTCTCAGAAAAAGTTAAAAATCTTTAACCCTTTGGCGCCGGCGGCCATTTTAGTGATATTTTAAATATACCTATTATTCCGTACACAAATAAGTTTTGCAAAAATAAAGCTAACAAAATAAATTTCGAACGTGTTTGACATGTGAATCGGATAATGTTTTGGAATTTTTTAACCCCATGTGTGCGCTGGGTGCCTAAAAAGAGAACGGGAAAACTTGAAAATGTTTAAATTGCGATAACTTTTGACAGAGCTACTGAATCATTACGAAATTTTCAGGACATATTGGTTTTATTCAGTTGTAAATTTGTGTAGCTTTTGATGAGCGTGCTAGCAATTCTGAAGGAAGGGCAAGCACTGAAAGTGAAAACCTCCAAATTATCGTCTCTCTTGAAAAAATGCCGTTTCTTCACAATAAAGCCACTCATATATAAATTTCGTGCTTTTTTTTACATAGACCAAAAAAAAAATTTGATATGGTATGACGGGCACGCCTGGTAACCCTTGCCCAATTTACCTATATTTTTAGCATCAAAAACTTCTGTTCACGGAAACTCACGATCCGATGAGCAGAATTAATTGAAATTTGCAGACTGTATTGGTCTTAAATAGGACCAGGTCTGATAGAAGTAATTTTGAAATGCGGGCGATTCTGTGCCAGTGGTGCCATCTTGAAAAATCACTAAAAAAGATAACTGCTTTTAGCCCTATAAATTCTGATTGAATCGTTTGATTTTGACGAGATTCACACAGTAGCTGGACCTTACCACAAGCCACGTTTGGTAGAAATTTGGTTGAAAAATTCGGTTGGAGCTGCAAGCTATGATAATTCTGGTGTCTTAAATTTGAAAAAATACAAATTTGGAAGTGAAAACACTCAAATTATCGAATATCCTAAAAATGTCCGTTTCTTACAATAAAACCAATCTGTATACAAATCTTATGCTTTATCTACAGGTTCAAAGTAAAACTTTGGAAATTTCATGTCGGACAAGAACGGTAACCCTTTGCCAGTTAACCTATATTTTTAGCATCAAAAACTTCTGTTCACGGGAATTCACGAACCAATAATCAGATTCTATTGAAATTTACAGAATGCATTGGACTTAAGTAGAACCAGGTCTGATAGAAGCGATTTTGAATTGTGGGCAACTCTGTGCCAGTGGTGCCATCTTAAAAAATTACAAAGAAAAAAAAACTGCTTTTTGCCCTATGAAATGTGAATTAGCAACCAGATTTCCATGAAATTGACACAGTAGGTGCACCTTACTCTAGACTCTGTTTGATAGAAATTCGGTTGAAAAATTCGATTGGTGCTGCCAGCTATGGTAATTTTTGTGTCTTTGGTTTTGAAAATTCTCTCAGGAAAATAAAACTTTTTGCCCTATAACTTCCAGTGCAGTCATGAAATCAATACGAATTTCATACAATTAATGAAACATACCATATACATTATTCAGGCCAAATTTGGTTGAAAAGCTTCGATAGGGTTGCCAGCTATTCTTGGTTTTGTGTTTGTTTGCAATATCTTTATTTAGCGGTTTTATCGTAGAATTTTCAAATGGTAATGATATTGTAGTGACAATAAACAGCAAATATTAAGTTTTCGATTATTTGAAAAAACTCGCTGCAGGTAACCCTAAATTTCTTTATACTCCTATAACTTCGAATGTAATATAACAACGTGAAGCAGATGTGATATATTCTTGGCTTTGATACTGGCGAAATGTTGCCAGCACGAGTCGGTTGTGCTACTTTTGTATCAATAAATGCTTACAGTTAGTATTCATACCGGAAACATTTACAATGAAAATAAATAACCAATGTTTCAATTTCCAAAGTTCTGCAAATTTTTCGGAGCGCAGCCCCAAACACCAACTCCAGTTACAGTGCTGCAGGCTTTGAGCATTTTCTTCATTGATGTTATATAAGACGCTGCTTTCAAAATTTTGTGAAATAAGCAACTGATAACGAATATAATTAACCTGTGTTTTGCTCTCATAAACGTTGAAATTCATGCCTGTGGTAATATCTGAAACCTTCTACCATATGAGTTATAATGCTTTCTTGAGACCAAAGTAAAACGTGGCATTTAAAACAGTTTGGCCGTAATAAACAGCTCATGTGGTGGAATATGCACTCAAAACCTGCACGATTCTTCTACTGTTCTTCGAACATTAGTGTTTCGAGCGGTTCAGGTGCGCTAGAGTTTTTTTTATTTTTGAAACATTTAAAAATGGTGTTTGTTATTCTCTTAAACCCATGTAACCCCTTAATCTACAAAACTCTATAAATTAAATAATTATAAATACTTCCTTTCTGAGGTCAGCCTAATACTATAATAACAGGAGCACAAAGTTTCAGTAACTCAATTGAGTAATAATTGCTATAAAAGCAATCAATTTCATCTTGAGTCGTATATTTTTGTTCATATGCATTTATTAATGTATTAATTTACAAACCCAGAGTCCAACGTGCTTATTCATGAAAGATACAATCAGACACATCTCAACGAAAAAAAAGATATTCAAGGAATCTCTTGACGTCATATAATATAATCATCTTCTCTTACCGTTTCTTTTAACTCATAATCATAACACACATTGACTCTTCGCCTTAGTTATATCGTTAAAGGAAAATTATGCATGCGAAATTGTCGTCCATTCATAAATTGCTATAAATGCAGCGAACGCTATGGAGAAGCAACGTTTCAGCTAAATAAACCAGTAAAAACAAGTTTTTCTTCATATCTGCACAAGAGTTTTGTATAAGGAGATTGTCATTCGTTTGGATTTGTAAAGATCGTGATTCCGCTATTGAATTCTGACTGCTTGTTATAGAATCTGATTACCTGGTAGCAGGTTTTAGCCTTTAGCTTGTTCGTCATTGAAGCGAATGGGAAATGTCTAATTTTATTTTAATAAATTTAAAGGAAAGTTTGTGTGGGTATTCCGCAACATTGCATAATGCAGCGGTAAGTTATTCTTTAACCTATGGAGAGAGACGGTTTCAAGTTGGGGGGGGGGGGGGTTTGAAGAGGTTCTTTTATAACACCATACCGTTTTCCATGTGTGGGAGTGAGAGAGAAGCAAATAGAGCAACCCATATATAATGCTATCTCTTTCTATCAATTTTATACACACTTTTGAGAATTTAGAGGCCCCTTTAAAAATACACAGGAAATTGCGCTCGAACTCCCATAGCTTATCCTCTTATATATCATTATCTATATATATATATATATATATATATATATATATATATATATATATATATATATATATATATATATATATATATATATATATATATATATATATATATATATATATATATATATATATATATATATATATATACATATATATATATATATTTATATATTTATATATATATATATATATATATATATTTATATATATATATATATATATATATATATATATATATATATATATATATATATATATATATATATATATATATATATATATATATATATATATATATATATATATGTGGGACATTTCACGCGTATATATATATTTATATATATATATATATAAATATATATATATATAAATATATATATATATATATATAAATATATATATATATATATATATATATATATATATATATATATATATTTACATATATATTAATATATATATATATATATATATATATATATATATATATATATATATATATATATATATATATATATATGTATATATATATATATATATATATATATATATATATATATATATATATATATATATATATATATATATATATATATATATATATAGATATATATATATAGATATATATATATATATATAAAAATATATTTATATATATATATATATATATATATATATATATATATATATATATATATATATATATATATATATGTACATATATAGATATATATATATACATATATATATATATATATATATATATATATATATATATATATACATATATATATATATATATATATATATATATATATATATATATATATATATATATATATATATATATATATATATATATATATATATATATATATATATATATAAATATATATATATGTATATATACAGTGGCTCACAGCTTATTTGATACAGTGCTTCTTTAAAAAATTAACTTGCAATAACTCAATACATAATAACAATATCAAAAAAAATTGAACACCATTTTGAAGGCAATTGTTTGTTGTTTATTAAACAAGTTTATATTTGTTACAAAGTTGCTGTTTTACATCTTAAAAAACAAAAAAACTAAAAGTAATAACAAATTTCATGTCACAGCTTATTTGAAACAGTTTGATTAAACATTAAAATTGTTGTGAATTATGAGGATTCCAGTTGTTTCCAATACTTTGTATGATAGCCCTTAGACTTAAGCAGAGCCTGGAGCCTATTCGGCATTGAATCGACGAGTTTTTTTGTGATGTCAGGAGTAATTTTTTGCCATACCTCTAGCAGTGCTTTCATCAGGTCTTGTTTATTAGAAATCTTGTGTTTTCTAATGTTGTTATCCAACAAAGTCCACAGATTCTCAATGACGTTCATATCTGGTGACTGTGCCGGCGGAGACATCAAATGAGGGCAATCCCAAATTGGCCAGGACTGCACAATTCCCGACTTGTGGTTTGGATCGTTGTCTTGGTACAACCGAAATTGGTCGCGAACACCCAGTTTTTTAGCACTTTGCAGCAAATTGTTTTTGGGTACATCAAGGTACTTTGTTTGGTTCATTGTTTCCTCAATAAACTTTAAATTTCTGACTCCGGCTGCGGTCATGCAGGCCCAAACTATCACATTACCACCACCATGCTTCACAGTAGCTTTGAGGTTCTCCTTGTTTAGCTCAGTGTTTGCCTTGCGCCAGGCATATGACATTCCGTTGGAGCCAAATAGTTAAACTTGGACTCGTCCGCAAAAATAACCGAATTCCAGAACGCGGATGGCTTTCCCACATGCTCTTTGGCAAAGGCAAATCGGCTTATTGTATTTTTTTTTGGAAATGAAAGGCTTCCTACGAGCTACTCGGACCCTGAAATCATGGTCGCGAAGCACTCGTCGGACGGATTCAGCACTACATGACTTCCTTAATTCACGATGAACCTCAGTAACCAATTTTGGAGCGGAAATCTTTGTGTTTGCTTTCACTTTCCTTACAATGTATCGTTCGTCAGATACGGTGAAAATATTGTTTGGCGCATTTCTCCTCTTATTTTCTACCCGATTTTCGTGTAGGAAGCGCTCAATTTTGTGCTGTACTGTAGAGACACTCAAACTCACACTTTCAGTAATTTTTCAAACACTTTGTCCTTTTGTAAAGTGGTTTAATACCAACTTGCGCTGTTCAATTGTGGTGCGATGACCCATTTTACAATTTTGGCCCATTTTGGCACTTCAGCTTACAAGATCTTGCTAAAAATTACCTTAACCAATGTCTAACACAATCACAAATTCAAGAAACAAAAACAAGACAGATTAACGGCGCGACAAATAGAAGTTTATTCGCATTGAAGTGTCTGTATCAAATAAGCTGTGAGCTGCAATTTTTCTGCGCCAGTGGTATTACTCTTTTACCGGACGCCGAAGAATATTGCTGGAACCTTTTTTGTTTGCATTGTATTCGCTGAACATGCATCTAGTCAAATACGTTTAAATTTTTTGGATAGGGTTCTTAATTTCAAAGTTACAGTGATTTGCATTTTTAAACAGTCACTGTATCAAATAAGCTGTGAGCTACTGTATATATATATATATATATATATATATATATATATATATATATATATATATATATATATATATACATATATATATATATATATATATATATATATATATATATATATATATGTATATATATATATATATGTATATATATATCTATATATGTATATATATATATATCTATATATATATATAAATATATTTTTATATATATATATATATATATATATATATATATATATATATATATATATATATATATATATCTATATATATATATATCTATATATATATATATATATATATATATATATATATATATATATATATATATATATATATATATATATATCTTTATATTAATATATATATAAATATATTTATATATATATATATATATATATATATATATATATATATATATATATATATATATATATATATATATATATATATATATATTTATATATATATATTTATATATATATATATATATATATATATATATATATATATATATATATATATATATATATATATATATATTGTTACCGTTATACCTCTACGGCGGTGTTTAATACCTTTTAGCTCCCTTGAAACCCAAGGGGGTAATTTCAGGGGCCTATGCTCACCGGAGATCGGGGGTGGGCCGGGCACCACTCGCGAGAGGGTGGTGTCACGGTCGATCACGCACGCGAGTAGTACCGGTGAAAGATGAACGTTTTATTTTGTTGATCAATAGCCACGGACACGCTCACGGTATAGGGACGGAGAATGTATGATGTAAACAATGAATAAAGAATACCGAATTGTAAAATAGGCTGTACAGTATGATGTAGGGAATGAATTAATAATAGCGAATCATAGACTTAGTTATAATGTATGATGTAGGGAATGAATAAATAATAGCGAATCGTAGGTTAAGCTTCGAGCCTCAGCAAAGCCTGACAAAAACGGCCAATACCGAAACCAAGGCGCGGATTTGCCAGGACCCGGTATCCCTCGAAGCTTATAGTGCGGCCGAGTCACCCCTTAGTAGTCATGGTAAACAACACCGTCATAGTACTCACCTGACAGACGTTGGAATCGGTATCACTATCATCGAAAGGTTATGCGTTGATGTTCGTTCCGAAAAGGCAGAATTAGTAGTAGTAGCCATGGTTATGTGTTGAT
>OZ022264.1:122600127-122602627 GCA_963978885.1 Nemotelus pantherinus | reverse complement strand
GAAAAGTGCTTACGTAGCAGACGTTTCCCCAACAAGTTTTTTTGCTAAAGGTGCTCCTAGTTTCGCCGACGAGGCCTGGCTTTCTAAGGTGTTGAAGAAAGGGTTAAAAAAGAAAAATTGTATATGCAAAAAATTACCAGCCCGTTTTCGTGGAAACAAGCAAAAATCATTTACTTGCTTCAAATTATCTGTACCAGCTCAATACGCTTGGATATTTTGCAACCACGAGCGTGATGGACATAACTTTTTTACATGGAAAGGAATGAAGTTCAGCCCATGGATTGAAAGAACCAACAAACGACTCTCCTCCGGACGTCAAAAACCAGCTTTACAACGTAATAAAAATAAGCATACTTATTTAGGTAATTTCTCTATCCCTCCTTTACTTCCTCAATCCTTACCTTCTCCTAGCTTGCTTAAAATTGCAAAACAAAATATTCCTTCTTTCACTTCAACATAACTCGCATCTCTTTCCACGTCACACGACCCTCTCACTTCCCACACGATTTCGGGAAAATTCACTTCAAGCAGTAAAACTAAGTCCTCGTGTCCTACTAATTCACAAGAAAGTCAGCCCTCCAGCAGTTCACAGGTAACTGAATCTCTCGGTGCAATCGATCCCGCGCCCAATACTGCTCATATGCAATTAAAACCTACCGAAGCCGTGTCGAAATCAATATATTCTTATTTTGTTCGTGGCGATGATCTGATACCATCTCAATCTGGTGCAATCATTATGCCAAAAACTTCTGTCAATCGACCATCTTCACCCAAATACCTCGACCCACTTGTACCACCTATTGTAAAGCTCACTGCAACCTCTAAAGATGATCTAGAGAGCAGATACCTCTTGTCTCGTTTCAGAGATCATAAGATTTACGACAACGTCCGTCTTTTCCTTGCATACATGCATGATGCACATGAAACCACGTGTTTTGATGGGAAAACGAAGACTAAACTCAAAGTTATGATTCAACAAGAGGGTCTTCCCACTGACCTTGAATCTTTAAGAATTATTTTTAATCGCTATCATGAAGAACTTGGAATGTCTCCGGCGCAAGTCAAACGAGATCTTCTGACTTACCGCTCCTATGTCAATTCCAAACATATTTCTCTTTTACAAAAATCACGCGACGACCAGAAGAAATATTACTCCTAACAACAAAGTTGCTTCTATTCGCCCAAGGTTTCTCTACCACAATTGCGGTGGTATGAGAAGTAAATTAAACAAGCTTTTTCTTGACGCTAAATCTTGCCATTTTAATATACTAACGATCACTGAAACGTGGTTGAACGACTCACATATAAACGAAGAAATTCTTGACACTGATTGGACCATCTATAGAACCGATCGTGACTACCTTTATACTGGAGTTTCAAGAGGAGGCGGTGTACTTATTGCGATTCGCAATATCCTTTCAAGTGAACTTGTTGTGACCAGTTCTTACAAACTTTTTGAACACAAATTCGTCAGAGTCTTATTCGACAAGCATTACCTCTACATTGGTATCGTTTATATCCCACCTCATTCTGATGAAACTACTTACATGGACGTTTGTGCCCTGATATCGTCAGTAACAGCTTCCCTACACGATGACGACAAAATAATTGTTCTGGGGGACTTCAATCGTCCAAAAATCAGTTTCGTTCTCGACGAAAATGATGACCGCCTCCTTCCAATCAACCTTTCTGACTTCAACCTTATAGTTCATTGACTCAACCCCATTGACTTCAACCTTAAAAGTACGTTCTATGGCAACGATTTACAGCAAATAATTCCTATCCCTAACCATAATGGCAATTGGTTAGATCTTATTTGTACTATCTTTTATGACGAAGTGGTGGTTAGCCCAACTATTGACGCCGAGAATCTTTCCTCAAACACTCTCCATCACTCCGCTTTTACAGTTGAGCTTTCCGCTACAAATATTTCTTTCACCCAATCGTACAATAATGAAATTGTATATGATTTGCAAAATGCTGACTACTTAGGCATTAGAAACTATTTGGACACAGTAGACTGGATAATTTCCCTTTCGTTATTAGATTTAGATGAATCAGTGTCTTCCTTTTATAAAATAATTTTCAATGCCATTCACTTATTCGTACCGAAGCTGAAGAAAAAAAACAAACTCTCAGAGCCTTGGCTCGACAATAATTTAAGGCGTCTCAGAAACCGTAGAAATAAATTATATAAAGCAATTAAAAATGAAAGCTTGCTCAATGAGGGTCTAATCAGATTATACGATCAGCTATCCAACGAATTTTCCATCAAATCCCGCGTAGCGTATGAGTTCTATGTTAACTCAATGGGGGAAAAAATCATTAGTGATCCCAGAAAGTTTTACGATTTCGTTAACTTGAAACGTAAAACAACCGGCTATCCCTGTTCGATGTCTCGTGGTAACATGGTTTCTTCCTGCCCACAAGCCATTTGTAACTTTTTTGCTGATCATTTTTAAAATTCTTTTTGCTCGCCAAAAACCTCCACTTCTACTAT
>OZ022264.1:122588490-122594927 GCA_963978885.1 Nemotelus pantherinus | reverse complement strand
TGTACCTATTGTTCCACAGGTCAAACGCGAGGCGGTGGGGTTTTGCTGGCGGTTAGCAACACACTTTCAAGTGAGATTATTGACACCACCCCCAATGTATTGTTTCAACACCTTGTTATTCGTGTTTCTTTGAATAACCATTTCCTTTATATTAGTTTGGCCTATATTCCACCCAGATCGGACGAATCAGTTTACAACCATTTCTGTGAATTAATATCTTCCATTACTACGTCTCTGAATGAAAAAGACAAAATAATATTCCTAGGGGATTTCAATCGTCCCAACTTATGTTTTATCTCCGATGAAAACGACGCATTTCTTCTCCCTGTTAACCTCTCAGATTCTAATGATTTCAACCTTGCGAGTACAACGGCAACGATTTGCAGCAAGTTTTATGGCAACGATTTGCAGCAAGTCTCTCCAACTCCCAACCAAAACGGTCATTGGTTGGATCTTGTGTTTACAAACGCCTATGACGAAGTAGTGGTAAGTCCAATTAATGATGCAGAGCATCTCTTTTCAAATAGTTTACACCACACTGCACTATCAGTTGAACTTCCCACTCCTGATTCTATTTACTTAAAAACGTACAATAATTCAATTGTATACGACTTTCTTAACGCTGACTACGAAAGTATTCACCATGTACTTGACTCTATAGATTGGACGAATACTCTTTCAGCGCTAGATCTTGAGGAAGCCATTTCCACTTTTTACGATTAAAATATTTGACGCCGTTGAAAGATATGTACCTAAGATTAAAAATAAAAAAAAATTGTCTGAACCATGGCTTGATAGGGAACTTAGGCATTTGCGAAATCATAGAAACAAACTATATAAACGATTAAAGGAAAATATTGATGTTAATTCTACTATTCAGGAAGCTTATAATGAAGTAGTTAAGGAATTCTCGACAAAGTCTTGCGATGCTTATGCCAATTATATTAAGAAAACCGGTGAAAGTATAATTCACGACCCAAAAAAATTCTTTGATTTTGTAAATATGAAGCGGAAAGTCACCGGTTATCCATTGTCATTGTCCTATAATAATATCACCTCTGCTTCTCCTAAAGATATCTGCGATTTATTCGCAGATAATTTCCAGAGAATTTTCACTGTATCAGACCCATCTAACTCAAATGTTTCTCCTTCTAATTCAGCACCAACCACTTTTCTCAGCCAAATTAAAATTTCACGCGATGAAATACGTAAAGCTATCTTGGAGCTCGATTGCAACAAAGGCCCTGGTCCTGATCTCCTTCCACCGTCCTTCCTGCGTAGGTGCGTAGAGCAGCTAATAACACCCCTGCATATTTTCTTTGACAGGTCACTTTCATCCGGTGTTTTCCCATCCTGTTGGAAACTTTCATATGTGACACCAATTTTCAAAAATGGCGATAGACGCTGCGTCGAAAATAACAGGGGCATTGCCATTTTATCTTCCATTCCAAAACTTTTTGAAAAGGTTGTATACAATAAACTTTCCCCACTAGTTGACTCCCGTCTGAATGAGCAACAGCATGGCTTTAGAAAAGGTCGCTCAACTATCAAAAACTTGACAATCCTAGTTTCGGACGTTTTGTGTAAAATGGAAAAAGGCTATCAAATTGACGCAGTCTACACTGACTTTAGCAAAGCTTTCGACAGAGTTGACCATTCTATATTGATCCTTAAGCTGCTCAAATTCGGGCTTGCCGGATCTTTACTAAGCTGGCTCAGTTCCTACCTCCACAACCGAATCCAACTCGTTAAATTTCAAGGAATTTTATCAAAAAATATATTTGCTACCTCTGGTGTTCCACAAGGTAGTCATCTTGGCCGACTTCTCTTTAACATATTCATCTCGGATCTATCTGACGTCCTGTCAAACATTCCTCACCTACTTTATGCAGACGACCTCAAACTGTACCACACCATTGAATCTAAATCTGATGCACTTTTCCTTCAATCCAAGCTGATTCTCTTGTTCAATGGTGCAATATAAACAAGCTCTCGCTGAATATTGATAAGTGCCAAATTATAAGTTTAAGCCGTAAATGCACGGTTACGCAGAACACTTACTTTCTCGGCAACAACTTATTAACTCGCGTTGATAGCGTTGTTGATCTCGGTGTTGTGATGGATGTGAAACTTCGCTTCACCTTGCACTACGACAAAATTCTTTCCCGTGCGAATAAGCAGCTCGGCTTTATTAAACGACGTGCCAAGGAGTTCAAAAACTTGTGGGCCACAAGATCATTATACACTGCACTTGTACGCCCTCTTCTTGAATACGCCTGTATTATTTGGAGCCCAGCCTTCGAAATTCACAATAACAGACTCGAGTCCATTCAAAAACAATTTTTACTTTTCGCCCTAAGAGATCTGTACAACCCTTACGATTTTGAAAATTTACCCCCATATGAGTTTAGATTGGGTCATTTAAACTTAACTTCACTTGCATCCAGAAGAATGATGATATCGGCCTGCTTCACATTTGACGTAATTAGAGGCGTTATTAGAGTTGAGTTCCTCAATAGTAAATTTGTGATAAATATCCCCTTAAGTAACACCAGGTCCAATCGTTTACTAAAGGAATATCCACATTCCACCATCTATGCAGCTAATGAGCCAGTGAATAGATGCTGCAGGGTCTTCAATGGCTTAAGCAACCTTTATTCCCCAACGATTTCCAAACTATCCTTCAAGTCTTCCCTTATCCAAGCCATTTGTACACCATAATTTTTAAGCTCTTATTTAATTATCGTTTTTAATTGTTTTTCTTTTATTTCATTGTTATTTTACTTATTTTCAATTTCAAACTTATATGTTTATTCAATTAGTTATTTATTTATGTGTTATTTATTTGTACCGTACACTTGCTTTTTAAAATAATTTATTTGTATGTATTTATATGTATGTATTTATGCCTTGTTTGGCTAATAAATAAATATAATATAAATATAAATATATATATATATATATATATATATATATATATATATATATATATATATATATATATATATATATATATATATATATATATATATATATATATGTATCTCTATATATATATATATATATATATATATATATATATATATATATATATATATATATATATATATATATATATATATATATATAATATATATATCTCTATATATATATATATATATATATATATATATATATATATATATATATATATATATATAT
Organism: Nemotelus pantherinus; assembly: GCA_963978885.1. Taxonomy (NCBI): domain Eukaryota; kingdom Metazoa; phylum Arthropoda; class Insecta; order Diptera; family Stratiomyidae; genus Nemotelus; species Nemotelus pantherinus. The sequence continues at coordinate 122,591,726 of OZ022264.1, read as the reverse complement.
ATATATATATATATATATATATATATATATAAATATATATATATATATATATATATATATATATATATATATATATATATATATATATATATATATATATATATATATATAATATATATACATATATATATAACTCAACTGTACTACAGCCCTCCACGCCATGTACTATAGCTCTCCACACAATCTGCATGGTGTGGAGGACTATAGTGCATGGCGTGAAGGACTATAGTACATGGCGTGGAGGGCTATAAGCATAGCGCCTGCTGCTATGTACTTTTCGCCAGGCATTATGGCGTGTGACGCTATATTTTATCACAATCCCCAAATCGAATATGTACATGGCGCCAGAAGTCTATAAACTATGGCAGCTGGCGCTATGTGTTTTTTCAGTGAAGTAAGCTCAATACAATCATAACATAACATAACATAAAAATAACTTTATTCAAATCCAGTAAATTAAGCATAATTCCATAATTAATTATACCGTATGATATTTAGAGATCAGACAAGGTCTTAACAACTATAAAATATTTGAGTAAGAAACCCTAGTTTGTAATTTGTTACAATGAGTGGCAAATTTGTAGAGGAAAAACAAGTTATAAAACCTCCTGAGACTTAAACTAACTTATGGCTACCTTAAAGTAACTTAGGACTATGTAGAATCGATCTTACAACTGTAAAGGATCTAATTTTGCATGGCTAAAGCTGCAATTAGAGGATTGGTGGCATTTTCACATTTTCTGACAAATTTGTTTCGTATTCTGCGAATATTTAAGGAAATGTTATTGATACCTGCTAATTTGTGAAGGAGATGAGGAGAAAAATAGTATGGTTTGTTTAAAATAATCTTTGAAGAATTTGAAGTTTATTTAGGTGGCATGCTGCACAGCGGCTCCATATGGGCGAGGCGTATAGTATTTTAGACAGGATAATGGCTTTGAATATCAAAATTTTATTAGCTAAGGATAATTTAGACTTTCAATTAATAAACGGGTAAGTCGAGCGAATGCTGTTGATGATTTTGGAACCGATAAAATCAATGTGAGCCTTAAAGATCAATTTGGATTCCAAATGCATACCTAAATATTTTAGGTCTTTGTTCCAAGAACGTTACTGTCAAGGACGTTTATTTGTGCGGAAGGGTGATTTCGCCTGGCGCGCTTTCTCGAGAAGAACACAGCTTGCGATTTCTCGGCATTTACTTTTATCTTCCACTTTTGGCAGTACGAGTTAATTAATTCAAGTTGTCCTTGAAGTTTGTTTACAATAATGATCGGGTCAGAGTGAAAGGAGTATATAGCCGTGTCATCTGCAAACATGGCTAAGTTACAATTTAAAGACTGAGTTATGTCTGAGGTGTAGATGTTGTATAAAGTCGGTCTCAGTACCGAACCTTGAGGGACTCCTGACGAAATATCGTACCTGTTAGATTTGCCTTGGAACTTCACTGTAAATGACCTGGATGATAAGTATGACTGAATTATCTTTGTTAAATAACTTGGCAATGATAGATTGATGAGTTTGTAAATGAGACCATCGTACCAGACAGTATCAAAAGCTTTTTGAACGTCAAGAGCAATTCATCCAGTAGATTGTTTTCCATGGAAGCTTTTGTTGACATGGTTCGATACTCTAGACAACTGATGGCTGGTACAAAACCCCGGTCTGAATTGCTAATCAGGTTGTGGATACACAAACACCTACACTTAACATTCTCACATTCACTACTCACCACACTACTGGACATCATACACACTACATCAAAATTCAGAAATCAAGTAGACTAAGTTAAAAAAACTCTAGCGCACCTGAACCGCTAGAAACACTAATGTTCGAAGAACAGAAGAAGAATCGTGCAGGTTTTGAGTGCATATTCCACCACATGTGCTGCTTATTACGACCAAACTGTTTCAAATGCCACGTTTTACTTTTGTCTCAAGAATGCATTATAACTCATATGGTAGAAGGTTTCAGATATGAATACTGGCATGAATTTCAACGTTTATGAGAGCAAAACACGGGTTAATTATATTGTTGTTATCAGTTGCTTATTTCACATAAGTTTGAAAGCAGCATCTCATATAATATCAATGAAGAAAATGCTCAGTGATTGCAGCACTGTAACTGAAGTTGGAGTTTAGGGCTGCGATCCGAAAAATTTGCAGAACTTTGCGAATTGCAACATTGATTATTTATTTTAATTGTAAATGTTTCCGGTATGAATACTAACTGTAAGCGTTTATTGATACAAAAGTAGCACAACCGACTCGTGCTGGCAACCTTCTGCCAGTATCAAAGCCAAGAATATATCACATCTGCTTCACGTTGTTATATAACATTCGAAGTTAAAGGAGTATAAAGAAATTTAAAGTTACCTGCAGCGAGTTTTTTCAAATAATCGAAAGCTTAATATTTGCTGTTTATTGTCACTACAATATCATTACTATTTGAAAATTCTACGATAAAACCGCTTAATAAAGATATTGCAATTAAACACAAAACCAACAATAGCTGGCAACCCTATCGTGGATTTTCAACCAAATTTGGTCTGAATAATGTTTATGACAGGTTTCATTAATTGTATGAAATTCGTATTGATTTCATGACTGCACTGGAAGTTATAGTGCAAAAAGTTTTATTTTCCTGAGCGAATTTTCAAAACCAAAGACACAAAAATTACCATAGCTGGTAGCACCAATCAAATTTTTCAACCAAATTTCCACCAAACAGAGACTAGAGTTAGGTTTAGCTACTGTGCCAACTTCATGAAAATCTGGTAATTTATTCACATTTCATAGGGCAAAAAGCAGTTTTTTTTCTTTGTAATTTTTCAAGATGGCACCACTGGCACAGACTTGCCCACAATTCAAAATCGCTTCTATTAAATCTGGTCTTACTTAAGTTTAATGCATTCTGTAAATTTTAGCTGTATCTGATTATTGGTTCGTGAGTTTCCGTGAACAGAAGTTTTTGATGCTAAAAATATAGGTTAACTGGGAGAAGGTTATCGTTCTTGTCCGACATGAAATTTCCAAAGTTTTATTTTGAACGTGTAGATAAAACATAAGATTTATATACAGATTGGTTTTATTGTAAGAAACGGACATGTTTTTGAATATTCGATGGTTTGAATGTTTTCACTTCAAAATTTTTTTTTTTCAAAATGAAGACACCAAAATTATCATAGCTGGCAACTCCAACCGAATTTTTCGACCAAATTTTTACCAAACGTGGCT
>OZ022264.1:122510990-122585990 GCA_963978885.1 Nemotelus pantherinus | reverse complement strand
CGGCAAAACTTAAGCACCTCTTGGGGAACCTCTCACTAGGCGATAGACAACCTTCCCAGCTGCTTCGTGATATGAAGCAGTTGGGAGGTTCCGCGGTTGGGGACGACCTTTTGAGGACCCTCTGGCTGCAGCGGCTTTCGGAGCAGACTCAGGCTATTTTAGCCTGCTCTCCGGAGGCCAGCTTGAGGAAGTTGGCGGAGACGGCAGACAAAATAGCGGAGGTTTTTGTCACGCCACAAATAAGCTCAGTCGCCGTTTCCCCCAAGCAGTCAGAGGTGGCCGCTTTGACACAGCAGGTTGCTGCCCTCACGAGGCTCGTCCACCAAACACTACGATCGCGTTCGAGGTCCCAAGGGAGATCTCGCTCGCAGCCACGTCGCCGAAGCCAGTCACGAGGGACTGGTATTTGTTGGTATCACTACAAATTCGGCTCAAAAGCTTTAAAATGCATCTCTCCATGCGCCTTCAAGGCTGGTTCATCTGAACCAAAGAACTTAGTCGCTGTTCTCTTCAGACGGTAAGAAAACGCGACTTGTCACCTAGCCGTCGTCTAATAATTCATGACAACTTGTCTAAACGACACTACTTGATTGACACAGGCGCAGATATTTCGGTGCTTCCAGCACCTGCTACCGGAAAACTTTCACCTTCTGGTATGCGACTTGCCGCGGCAAACCAGTCGACCATTGTAATGATATAACATCAACATGCATGAAATAAATCAAGTCAGAGCAATCAAAACAAATAAATCAAAATAGAACACCATGCAGTTCACTAATATTGTCTACGTAATAGCAGACCACACGCATCATGTAGGTCGGGTACAATGCTATACACTTGCGCTCAACTGACCATATTAGGTTTCGGAGTAGCGACCGTGAATATCCATGCCATATGGTATATTCAAATGCAGTGCAGAGTCATGTTGCGATCGATAATAAATTATGTGTCACCATGGCACGCGACCCAAATATTATGTATGTTGGTTACAGTATGAATGAGCGCACATGGCGATAAATCTTGTACATGTTGATTGAGTGGCGCTAGAAATATTGGTCAAGTGTAGCGTGAGAAAGTAGAACACATGTGATTCATATAGAATATTGTGTCATGGGGAATTCATGCGTTAATGATTTATTTCAGAGCATGCTGAGTTTAGATAATAAAGTAGGTTAAGTTATGTTTGTAATGTTTGTAAGAATCGTATATAAGGAGTTGTAAGAATGTTTGAAGAATAGATTCATTTGAGTAGACGTACAGAACACTGTTGTTTTTACTGAATCTCTGCTCTTGCGAGGTTATACTTGCAAAGCACAATTAAGCACGGCAAATGTCTAAGATTAGCTCAGACATGGTGCCATCACTAACTGCGGCCTCGCTGCTTTGGTAGGTTGTATCCCTGTTCATTTCATTCTCCACTGTTGGGTTAAACCAACTTTTCCTCCACAATAGTAAGGACCCAACGTCAACGCAGAAAGAAAGAGAAGTATCCCAAGGCCCGTCAACAATCATTTTTCCTGACGACCCTAGCGTATTTCACCATCAATACCTATGGACGAAAGGTAATCAAACTAGACCTGGGACTCCGTCGTGAGTTTTCATGAGATTTTAAATTTGCCGATGTCTCTAGACCCATTTTAGGCGCAGACTTTCTCTGCCACTATGGGCTAGTCGTCAACTTGGCGAATGCTATCCTTGTGGATCCTCTTACTTCGCTTTCATCGAAAGGCTCGTACACTTCGTACAAAGGTCCAAAACTAAGTGTTTTGTTTGAGCAAACCTCTGATCCACGGATACATGCCTTTCTCAACAAATACCATGCCATCACGGTCAACACAGGGTTCTCACAACCCTCTAAACACAAGGTGACACACCACATTTTGCCCACAGGCCCGCCAATAGTATCGAGACCACGTCGACTTGCACCAGATAAGCTCGCGGCGGCCAAGAAAGAATTTGATTTCCTGCTACAGCAGGCAATTTGCCGCCCCTCAAACAGCAGCTGGTCTTCTCATCTACACATGGTACGCAAGGCTAATGGGGAATGGCGTCCTTGCGGCGATTACAGACGCCTTAACGCCATAACCGTCCCGGAAAGATATCCGATCCCCATTATTCAAGACTTTTGTCATGAATTACATGTCAAAAATATATTTTCCACCATAGACCTGACTAAGGCCTACCATCAAATTCCAGTCGAGCCGAACAATATTCCAAAGACCGCCATCTGCACACCTTTCGGACTCTTTGAGTTCACCCGAATGACTTTCGGACTCTGCAATGCGGCACAATCGTTCCAACGCTTCATTCATGAAGTCCTACACGGATTAAAATTCTGTTTTATTTACCTCGACGACATTTTGGTAGCTTCCACTTCCGAAGAAGAGCATCTTGTTCACTTAGAACAAATTTTCAAACGATTAGCGGATCATGGTCTTATAATCAATATGGAGAAATGCCATTTCCTTCGACCTTCAATCAAATTCTTAGGTCATGAGGTTTCACCAAAAGGTATTAAGCCCTCATCAGATCGGGTTGAGGCAATATCAACAGCTAAACTCCCCAAGACGGTTAAAGACCTAAGAAGATTTTTGGGGATGGTCAACTTCTATCGTCGCTTTCTTGCTCACACAGCTGACATGCAGCAACCACTCAACGCCTATCTTTGTGGCTCTAGAAAAGATGGTGCTAAGAAAATCGACTGGTCAATAGAAGCTAGCAAAGCTTTCGACCAAGTCAAGACTGGTTTAACAGAAGCCACTCTATTGTCCTTTCCGGACTCAAACACCGAGCTTGGTCTATTCGTAGACGCTTCCGATTCCGCCATCGGGGCTGCTCTGCAGCAAAAATGTCAAGGCTCTTGGCAACCCCTTGGTTTTTACTCGGCCAAGTTAAGCGACGCACAAAGAAAGTATAGTGCATACGATCGCGAACTCTTAGCGGCTTATCAGGGCATTCGTTATTTCCGATACTTTTTGGAAGCCCAAAGGTTCACTCTATACACCGACCACAAACCACTGACTTTTGCTTTTAAACAAAAGCCAGAAAAGGCCACACCTCGTCAACTTAGACATCTAAGTTATATAAGTGAGTTCACTTCTGACATTCGGCATGTCTCTGGTTGCAACAACGTTGTTGCTGACGCACTCTCTCGTCTAGAAGAAATCATTCTTCCCAGTACTCTCGACTTTGCCGCAATCGCCACGTCCCAAACATCGGACGCGGAGTTTCAGAAGATTCTTAAGGACTCTAAATTTCTTTTAAAAAAACAACCAATATTTGGCACCAACGTCGACATTTTTTGTGAAGTGTCTGGCCCAACCATACGACCTTATATTCCTCACACGTTCAGGAAACAGGTGTTCAACTCAGAACATAATATCGCTCATCCTGGTATTCGTGCTACAAGAAAGCACATTGCAACTAAATTCTTCTGGCCTTCGATGAACAAGGACATTGCCACTGGGGCCCGAGAATGTCTATCTTGTCAAAAATTCAAGATAACCAGACATGTGAGCAAACCTCTATCGACCTTTCCTACGGTTTTCGAACGTTTTAAGGTCATTCACATCGACATAGTTGGTCCCCTAACACACTCGCAGGGATACACTTACTGTCTCACCATAATCGACCGTTTCACACGTTGGCCTGAAGCAATTCCTTTAGCCAGCATTACTGCCAATGACTGTGCTACTGCTTTATTAAGCACCTGGATTGCTAGATTTGGAGTTCCCCAATACATTGTCACCGACCAGGGCAGACAATTCGAGTCAGCGCTCCATGCTGAGCTTGGTCGACTCTTGGGCTTCGAACGCAATCGTACCACAGCTTACCACCCTCAAGCCAACGGTTTCTTAGAAAGATCGCATCGTACACTTAAATCGGCTATCACGGCTCACAACGATGCTTCTTGGACTATAACACTTCCCCTAATTCTTCTTCGATTACGATCTCTAATCCGAAAAGAATTCACAGCATCACCGGCACAACTCCTGTACGGAGAAAACCTGCGTCTTCCTAGTGATTTTCTTCAAGAAAATCCTAGGAAGATTAGCCAATCAGATTTTGCCACAGAACTAACGGCTACAATGGCAAAACTTCGACCGGTTGATGCTAAACATCACACAACTCCGAAGATATTCATCTTCAAGCAACTCGACTCTTGCTCCCATGTCTTTGTCAGAGTCGATTCTGTTCGTCCACCACTCATTCCACCGTACGACGGTCCTTTCAAAGTCCTAGCCAGCCATATTAACTATTACACTCTGGAAATCAGAAACAAATCCGTCAATGTTTCCATTAACAGGCTCAAGCCTTGTTACACGTCATCCTCTACGGAACCTGTTGACAATTCTTCCAGAAACCAGCAAGCATCAGCAACCTCGACTGCACCATTACTGTCTCCAGCTCCCGAAAAGAGACCAGCGAGGAAAGTTACATTCGCTCCGTACGTCTCTCTAGCTGGGCGAACCATAAAGGTGTCACTCTCCTACGCCTCGCGATAACGCGTGAAACGCTGGCAGGGGAGTATTGTGGATACACAAACACCTACACTTAACATTCTCACATTCACTACTCACCACTTTACTGGACATCATACACACTACATCAAAATTCAGAAATCAAGTAGACTAAGTTAAAAAAATGTCAATGTAAAAAATAAAAAATAAAATGTCAATATAGATTTGTAGTGGTGAAATGACAGGGTTTGATTAAGAGAAGATTGTTTTAACGATTTGTTATGCTCAGTTTTGTAATTGCGTTAACTGTGATTCACATTATTAACAATTCAATAAAAATCCAATAGTTGTTAAAAAGTAAGTATTCTCCTTTTATATTGAAAGCATTAAATAACATTTTCATTCTCAACTTCAACAGGAAGAAATATATACTTCCTATAGGGTATTATTCCGTCACTGTCAAGTTTGAGCTGGATACGGGTTAAAATAACTTTTTCAAAGATTTTGCTTAATGAAGTTAAAAGGCTGATAGGGCGTTGATTTTGCGGTAGCTTTGGATTTTAACCAGGTTTGGTTATAGGTATGGTGATGGCGCTTTTCCAGCAATCAGGGAAATAATTTAGTTTAAGGCAATAGTTATTTATGTGGGTTAATAGTACTTTAGCTTTACTAGGAAGATTTTTAAGCAGGATGTTGGGTATTTGATCGTCACCAGCAACTGATTTTAGCTTTATTTTTTTTAAGATTTTCCCTATTTCGTCAGGGCTGCAGAAAGCATTTGGACCAAAATCATTGGGTAGTTGAGCAAACTCTTTAATTTTTCGATCAACAGTATTATTTGTTTCTAAGTCGCCGAGATTCTGAATTAAAGAGTGAGATTTTTGAAAATTTATAGCTAGTAGCTCAACTTTGTCACGGTTATTGTACGTAATATTACCGTCTGGTGATTGGAGCGGAGGTATGAAGTGCGACTTATTTTTCAAAGCTTTGTGAAGCTTCGATAGCTTTAGGGAGCCTTTACTTTGTGATGAGAGCAGCTTATTCCATCTATCATTACGCAGATTTAAAAAAGCAGTGCGAATTTGGTAGTTTAAATCATTCAAATGGTTTTTCAGAGAGGGGAGGCGAGTACGTTGCCACTGTCGTCGAATTTTATTTTGATGATTTCTTAAGGCTGCTGTTGATGGATCTACTTTTAGGTGCTCTAGCTTAGCTACAATATTGGGAGAAGATATATCGCAGACGATTCTAATTGTCTCAATCAAGTTAGATAAGAGGGAATCGATTTGTTCGTGGGTGTTTACTGTTGAATAGTCTAGCTCAGATAGATTTATGTTAGAGTTTAAAAACTCTCGGAATTTTGTAAGCGAAAAATGATTTCTGAGCTATTGTGATGCCAGTCTCAATATCAAACCTAACAGGAAGATGGATGGAAGATAGTTCATTTGTGACTACCGGTTGTGATAAAGGTACTAACCCGTTACTGATGACGAGATCAAGAGTGAATGGAAAGCCTCGGGGGGGATAACATGTTGATCCATCGGGGGCATGAACAAACAAGTTGTTATGGATGGCAGCGTCGTATAAAATGTTACCAGCTTTGTTGGCTCTGAAGCAGTTCCAGTGACGATGGCGGGAATTCAGGTCACCACATAATATAAATTTATTTTTGTGCCTCGTAAGCAGCCTGAATAATTTTAATTTTTCGTTGTTTAGATTGGCGCCACTAAAGTAAACTACTATTACATCAATATTGGGTTGAATAATTTTAATTGCGACGGATTCAATAATTTTAGTAGGGAATGGTTTTATGGCTGCATATGAAATACCTTTTTTAATAAAAACAGCTACACCTCCTCCAATTGAGTCTTACAATATAGAGCCTATCAGCTCTTACAATATTATAAGATTGGTTCGAAAGTTTGTCTCCTTCTCTGAGCCACAATTCACACAATAAAAATAAATCAATTTCATTATCTATTAGATAATTAAGAGTCTCTTGTGATTTGTTTCGAAAGCTTTGGACATTCCAAAGTAGACATTTGATTTTATCAATCATGGATAAACCTGATTGCTAATTCAGTAAGTGCAACGAATTGATCTTCGCGCGTCTTACAGAGAGTAAGCTTCGTGATAAGCTCTTTGGCTAGTGAGAGCATTTCATCTGCTGAAAATAATGATGACTGCGATGAGCTTAGAAGGGAAGACAAACGATGAGGAGAATTAATGTTACGCTTATCTAATACACCTCGTAAAGCAGCACTGTACGTTGGCTTGGATGATGATGTGGTTGCACTAACATGGTTGTGTTCGACTGCCTGTTTAGGCAGTAATGGATAGTTGTCCTGCGTTGGGGATGGAGCGACGTGGGTCGCGACTGCTGCATACGATACCTTGTGTGGATGTCTTTGTGAGGACCGTTTGCGATTTTTTATGTATTTCGTTCACTTAGGGCAAAGCTTGTCATTGGCAAGGTGATTACCGAGGCAATTCGAACACTTAATTTGTGATGAAAACTTTGAGGGGCATTTATCTTTGTTGTGCTGATCGCCATAAATTAAGCACTTCTCAGGAAGAAAAAAATGTGAAGAGCCGTGGCCGTATGCTTGACAGTTTCGGCACTGTGTTACACGAGCTTGCGGTGTCTTCCGCTGGTGACTCCAGTGGACACGAATGCTCATGACTGTGTTGATTTTAAGAAGGTTGGAAAGCTTTGTCGTGCCACGTAAGAAGTAAAGTATGTACGTAGCGTGCTCTCGGTAGCGACGAGTTTCATTCGGAAACACTATTTTCTTTAAGTCAATGCACTGAAGATTATGCACTTCTTCAAGGTGGTTTTTCAAAGTATCGCACTCCTTATTGTGCAAACCACTTAATATAAATTTTGCCATACGTTGGTCAGAACGTGCATACGTAAAGAATGACACTCTCTTAGCGATCAAATGGGATCGAACTGTCTCGAATTTCTCGGTTGATTTCGAAAATAGCTTTTTGTCGATACTAATGTGCTGTATTTCATAGTCGTGGATGTTTAGCTCTTTCATCATTGCAACAATAGACTCCCTGTCAATGTTCATGATGACAAGTGGTGGTATGTTAGCTTTTTTGAGAGCAGGCAATGCTGTTGTCAGTACAGGTTTTTAGACCAGCCAGAGGCTAAAACCGGTTACTATAATTTGCCATCAAGGAGATCTCGTGTGTTCTAGGGATTTTTAAACGATCCCGCAGTAGAATGTCGGGGGAAATATTCTCCCGTTGCCTTTTAACACTAGTCACTGCCGAAGTAATTTTCAGATTCCAGAAGATGAGCAGGGAAACACTAAGGGAAATACTAAACCGTAATAAATATGCTTTGCAGCCAACTGTCACTTCGACTTTACTCACTGAAGGTCTGAGAGAGACACCCCAATACAATCAATTCAAATTGACAGCAAATATATACGTTTTGATAATTTAAAAAGGTTTGAGGTTGGTTACCCTAAAGTTTTTTCACCCGTACATTTTACAGTGCATTGATGCAATCGAAACGAAATTCACAGGGTGAGTTTAACTCAACGTGGAGCAGATTTAGTAAGGATTTTGCCTTCAGCATCAAACACTTTCGTAAATATTGCACCAACAATTGCTTTAAATAACAAACTCATATGCAAAGATTTGCAATAATAAAATAAAAACAATTTTTTAATTTTTCGATATTAGAAAATTTTTCGGATGGCAGCCGAAATAACGTTTAACCGCTGAAACTTTCGATGAAATCCTGCGATGAGAATGAAATTTAAAGAGTAAGTTGATTTAAGTATGAGCTTGTTTTGGTAAATTTATTTCTGCTTCGTTGAAAAAGTGTTCCCAGCACTGAGCATTTGCATCATCTCCGTTTATATGACCCTACAAATAAGTAAGTAACATCTTTCCTAATTTTTTAATAATGTTCAAAGAAAAACATTAGTATTGTAATCACGTTGGCCAAAAATTCATTTTTCTATATATATATATATATATATATATATATATATATATATATATATATATATATATATATATATATCTATATATATATATATATATATATATATATATATATATTTATATATTTATATATATATATATATATATATATATATATATATATATATGTATATATATATATATATATATATATATATATATATATATATATATATATATATATATATATATATATATATACATATATATATATATATATATATATATATATATATATGTATATATATATCTATATGTATATACATATATATATATATATATATATATATATATATATATATATATATATAAATATATGTATATATAAATATATATAAATATGTATATATATATATATATATATATATATACATATATATATATCATCAAAAAATTTCAGTGAAAAAATCTCAGGAACGCGCCATCCGATTGAACTGAACTGAAGAGGATACATTAGTGTACAGGCAAAATAGTGTCAGGTCTCACAAAAAGCTAATAATCTTTAACATTTTGGCGCCGGCGGCCATTTTAGTGATATTTTAAATATACCTATTTTTCTGCCAAAAAATGACTCTTGCAAAAATAACGTTTATGTAAAGAATTCTGAACGTATTTTAAATGTGAATATGATCATGTTTTTGGAATTTTGAACCCTATGTGTGCGCTAGGCACTTAAATTGAGATTGAGATAATTTGAAAATTTTTGAATTGCCAAAACTTTTTACTAGATTATCAGGTCATTATAAAACTTACAGGACATGTTAAAGGTTTTAAGTTGCACACTTGCATACTTGTGTGATGAATATGCTGGCAACCCTGTAGCTACGGAAGTCACTGAAAGTGAAAACGTTCAAACTATCGAATCTCTTAAAAATTATCCGTTTCCTACAATAAAAACAAACTTGTATAAAATTCTTTTTCTTTGCCTACGCAGTCAAAGTAAAACTTTGGAAATTTCAAGTTGGAAAAAGACGATAACCTTATCCCAATTTACCTATATTTTTATCATCAACAACTTCTGTTCACGGGAACTCACGAGTCAATAATCAGATTCAATTGAAATTAACAGAGTACATAAGACTTAAATAGGACCAGGTCTGATAGAAGTGATTTTGAATTGTGGGCAGCTCTGTGCCAGTGGTGCCATCTTGAAATATTACAAAGATAAAAAACTGCTATTTGCTCTATGAATTCTGATTTAGTTACCAAATTTTCATGAAATTGACACAGTAGCTGAACCTTACGCTCAGGAAAATGAAGCTTTTTGTCATTTCACTTCTAGTGCAGTCCTGAAATCAATACGAACTTCATACAATTAATGGAACCTATTATAGGCATTATCCAAGTCGAATCTAGTTGAAAAGCCACAATAGATTTGCCAGCTATTGTTGGTTTTGTGTTTATTTGCAATATCTTTATTAAGCGATTTTATTGTAAAATTTTCAAATGGAAATGATATTGTAGTGACAACAAAAAGCAAATATAAAGTTTTCGATTATTTCAAAAATGTTGCGGCTGGTTACCCTAAATTTCTTTATACTCCTATAACTTTGAATGCAGTTATAGGATCGAGACGAAATTCGCAGGGTAGGTAAGCTTCAACGTGAAGCAGATGTGATATATTTTTGGCTTTGACACTGGCTTAAGGTTGCTTGCATGAGTCGGTAGTGCTATTTTTGTATTAATAAATGCTTACAGTAAGTATTCATACCGGAAACATTTACAATGAAAATAAATAACCAATGTTTCAGTTCCCAAAGTTCTGCAAATTTTTCGGATCGCAGCCCCAAACACCAATTTCAGTTACAGTGCCGCAAGCACTGTGCATTTTGCTTCATAAATATTATATGAGATGCTGCTTTCAAAGTTTTGTGGAATAAGCAACTGATAACGAATATTATTAACACGTGTTTTGCTCTCATAAACTTTGAAATTCATGCCAGTGGTAATATCTGAAACCTTTCCACCATATAAGTTATAATGCATTCTTGAGACCAAAGTAAAAAAAATGCGTTTGAAACAGTTTGGCTGTAGTAAGCAGCTCGTGTGGTAGAATATGCACAAAAAATCTGCACGAATCTTCTACTGTTCTTCGAACATTAGTGCTTCTAGCGGTACAGGTGCGCTTGAGTTTTTTTGTCGCTTAAAGGCAATATCGCTATATCAATTTTCATCTCGTAGACGTTTTGGGAGAGCAGATCTTGCGCTGCCACACAATGTTTGAGATTCAACTGGATAAATCTCATTTTCTGTTGCTGAGAGCTCTTTTGAACACTGGACATCTAGCGCTGCCAGCAACATGATTTGTGTCGGCTCCCTTTGCCTGAGAGCAGAATAGACACTTTGGCTCTTTCACTCAATCCTTTGCAAAATGGCCTTTTTCTCCGCAGTGTCGACACATTTCCGACCTATCCTGGTCACCTTTACATGCCCTAGCGAAGTGCCCATATTCCAGGCACTTGAAGCATATTTTCAGCTGGATTTGCTCTCTAAGTCGACAAGCGACCCAACCGATTCGTATCTTTACAGCTGCAATCACCATTTTTGCTTGTACTGCTGGAATGCTCATCGTGGCCACCTGCGTTCCACCATGCGACTTCCTTAACGAAAGCGCCGACTCTTCCTTCAGGCCATTCAGGTTGAAATGTTCCTGGAAAGCTTTGCAGATGTCAGCTTTCGTTGTGATTTCATCCAGGTCCCTGATGTCAATCTTCGTCATATCACATCTGGATGTGAGTTTGGCTTTCCCGTTTAATGCCTCCACCATTTGCTTTTGGAGTTTGAGCACTACGTCTGGAACAGATGATCTCATCTGTAGCAGCAATTCACCCTTCCGCGTTCTGCGGATGCGGGCCACTCCTTCGCCTACTTCCTTCAGCCTTCATCTGGCGTAGGATGTCTGCAAATGTCACATCACCTTTCGTGGAAATAATCATGACGTCCGGACGATTTCTCTTTACAGGGGGCATCTTTTTACTAATGTTCGAAGAACAATAGTATTAAACTCGTTTCGCCGAAAATTCATATTTCTTTATTTATATATATATATATATATCAGCAAATCGGTTAATAGAAGTAATCTTTGGAGTGACCGATCCGATTGAGCTGAAATTTTTGGATGTCGTAGATGTATATAGTAGGTAGGTCCATGACTTGTTAGAATTCAGTTATCTTTAACCTTTTGGCGGCGGCGGGCATTTTAGTGAATTTTCAGGTACTCCTATATTTCCAAGCAGTGTAAAATTTTTGTAACAAAAAGTATTGGAAATAAAAATTTATTATGTATTAGGTTTGCTCATGACAAAGAATTGGAAATTTTGAGCCGTGTGTGGGTGCTGAGCGCCTAAAAGTGGGCAAGGAATTTTTCTCAAATTTTGATTTGTCATAACTTCTGACAGGAACATTCGATCATCGTGAAATTGATAGAGCGTATTGATGTCGGCTAGAACTTAGCACACATGGATTTTAAAGACAGGGTGGGTAACCCTGTAGCTATGGCAGGCTCTTAAAAAAAAATAATTCAAATCATCGACCCTCCTGAAAAATTTTTGCTTTTTGCCAAAAAACTCAAATCATTGATAAATCTAAATCTTTGTCCATCACGTCAGATTAAAATTTTCCAAATTCCGATTCGCACAAGAACGGCAACCCATCACCAAACTACCTCTATTTTCAGCACTCGAAAGTTCTGTTCACGAGAACTGACGACCGGGTAATCCGATCATAGTGAAATTTACAGGACATGTTAATATTAGCTAGGACCAGGTCTGATAGAAGTGATTTTGAAATGCGGGCAACCTTGTGCCAGTGGTACCATCTTGCAAAATCACTAAGAAAAAAAACCGGTTTTTGGCCTATAACTTCCGATTCAACCATCAGATTTTGACAAAATTCTAACAATACTTGGATCTTACTCTATGTAACATTTGGTGAAAATTTGGCTGAACAATTAGAATCGAGTTGCCAGCTATGGTGATTTTTGTTTCCTAAATCTTGCAAATTTGCTCAGCAAAATAAAGCTTTTTTCCCTATAACTTCCGGTCCAGTGTAGAAATCAGAACGAACTTCACGCAGTAAATGAACCTTAATATGAACCAAATGTCGTAGAAATTTCGAACGAAAATCATGAAAGGGCTGCCAGCTATGACCATTTTTTAATTTTGTTTAATTTCTTTACTGAGCGATTATATCATTAAATTTGCAAATGGAAATGATCCTGCAATGAAAATTAACAACAAATATTAACGCTTTAAAAACTTGAAAAGTTTTGAGGGTGGTAACCCTAAAATTCTTTTCACCCGTATAACGTCCAGCGCAGTGTTTCAATTGAAACGAAATTTACTGGTTGGGTTTAACTTAACGTGAAGCAGATTTGGTATGTGTTTTGCTTTGCTGCTTACACAGGGTAACCAGCATTAGCCATTTCCGTAAATATTGCACCAACAGATGCTTCAAATTACGTTCTCATATGCGAAGAATTGGCAATAAAAATAAGAAACCAATTTCGAAATTTTCCGAGTTTTGAACATTTTTCGGATGGCAGCCTCAAACAACGTTTAACCGCTGAAAATTTCGATAAAATCCTGCGATGAGAACGAAATTCAGAGGATAAGTTGATTTGAGTATGAGTTTGTTATGGTAAACTTATTGCTGCTTCGTTCGGACTGCCGAACGGACGCTTCGTTCGGACTACTTCGTTCGGGTTGCCAGCACTGAACATTTTCATCATTTGTGTTATAGTTGAGTTTTGTTGCTTTGGATAAGGAATGGTTGATATGATTCTACAAAACAGTGTTTTACGTCTTTCCACACTTTTTTGTCACTCAAAGAAAATTTCTTCGAAAATTAGTTTTCTAGCGGTTCAGGTGCGCTAGAGTTTTTTCCTTTCTTGGTCACGTTAATCCATGGAACCTGGGCCTTTTCTTGCAAGTACTCCTTCTGCGCGGGGATTTTGGTTGGCGTCTTAACCATCTTCTTTTTGGGGATCTGTCCAAAGGTTTGTACTTCGGTTTCCGCTTCTCTATATCGCTTCTGCATTTTGACCTCGGATGGTTCTGATGCACTAGACTTTGGATCATTATGTCTATGGAAAGGTTCAAACACTGAACATAAAATTGTACTATTTTTTTTATTATAGGCCTTTGTGACTTGTTGATTTGGTGGCAGATGTTGGCTGTCGAAGTCAGTTAGTAGCAAAAATCACTACGATGACATGATTTGTTGGACCATGTTATAAAAAATCAGCCGCTTTATTTACTGTTTCAAGTTTCTCACCAACGAGTGAACAGTTAACGAGAAACTTCTATGGGTAAAACCACATTGCTGCTATCTGCCGAGTAAAAGACACAAGTTGGATGCTAAAAGGCATAATTCCCCTTGAATGGCGAAATTCGGAAACCTTCTTAAGCAAATGGTGGATACGTGATTCGACTTAGGGTTATTTAGAAATAAATTTCACACATCGTTCTGCCCATGTTTTTATAAAAGGATATTTAATTTTTATGGCGAAATAGCTTTGGGTGTTTTTACTTATTTTCGAAGAAAATTAGTATTAAACTCGTTTCGCCGAAAATTCATATATCCTAATACATATATATATATATATATATATATATATATATATATATATATATATATATATATATATATATATATATATATATATATATATATATAGATATATATATATATATATATAGATATATATATATATATATATATATATATATATATATATATATATATATATATATATGTATATATATACATATATATATATATATATATATATATATATATATATATATATATATATATATATATATATGCATATATATATATATATATATATATATATATATATATATATATATATATATATATATATATATATCAGCAAAATGATTAAGGCAAATAATCTCTGGAGGGGCCAATCCGAGTGAGCTGAAATTTTTGCTAAACGTAGATGTATATAGTTGATAGGTCCATGACTTGCTAAAATTCAGAAATTTTAAACCTTTTGGAGGCGGCAAGCGTTTTAGTGAATTTTGAGGTACTCCTATATTTACAAGGAGTGAAAATTTTTGGAAAAGAAATGTTTGAGAATGAAAACTTGTTATGTTTAAAGCTTGCTTATGTTAAAAAATTAAAAATATTGAGCCGTAGGTGGTGCCAAGTGCATATAAGTAAGCAAGGTTTTTTTTTTCAAATTTTGATTTGTCATTACTTTTGACAAAACCTTTGGATCATCGTGAAATATGTAGAGCGTATTGATGTTGACTACAATTAAACACACATGGATCTTCAAGATAGTGCGGGTAACCCTGTAGCTACGGCAGGCTCCTGAAAAATGACAAATTGACAAATTTGACAACTAACTCTAATCATTGATAAATTTTGACCTTTGTCCATCATGTCAAATTGAAATTTTGAAAATTCCGATTTGCACAAGAACGGCAACCCATCACCAAATTACCTCTATTCTCAGCACTCGAAAGTTCTGTTCACGAGAAATGACGACCGGATTATCCGACCATTATGAAATTAACAGAACATGTTGGTTTTAGCTAGGACCAGGTCTGTTAGAAGTGATTTTGAAATGCAGGCCACACTGTGGCAGTGGTACCATCTTGAAAAATCACTGAAAAGAAAAATAGCTTTTTGGCTTATAGCTTCCGATTCAGCCATCAGATTTTAACAAAATTCAAACAGTACTTGGATCTTACTTTAGATAACATTTGTTGAAAATTTGGTTGAAAAATTAGACTAGAGTTGCCACTGAAAGTTGAAAATTAGCTCAGCAAAATAAAACTTTTTTTCCTACAACTTCCGGTCGAGTCATGAAATAAAAACGAAGTTCATGCAGTAAATGGACCTTAATGTGAACCAAATGTCGTAGGAATTTCGTACAAAAATCATGAAAATGCTGCCAGCTACGACCATTTTTGTAATTTTGTGGAATTTCTTCACTGAGCGATTATGTCATTAGATTTGCAAATGGGAATGATCCTGCAATGAAAATTAACAACAAATATTAACGTGTTAAAAACTTTATAAGTTTTAAGGGTGGTAGCCCTTAAATTCTTTTACCCGTATAACTTCCAGCGCAGTGATTCAATCGAAACAAAATTTACTGGTAAAATTTAACTTAACGTGAAGCAGATTTGTATTTTGCTTGCCGCTGACACAGGGTAACCAGCATTGGCCATTTTCGTAAATATTGCATCAAAAGATGCTTCAAATAACGTACTCATATGCAAGCATTTGCGATAAATATGAAAAACCAATTTTTAAATTTTCCGAGTTTTGAACATCTTTCGGATGGCAGCCTCAAACAACGTTTAACAGCTGAAACTTTCGATGAAATCTTCCGATGAGAACGAAATTCAACGGATAAGTAGATTTTAGGATGCGCTTGTTATGTTTAGCTTATTGCTGCTTCGTTAGGAAAGTGCTGCCAGCACTGAACATTTTCATCATATGTGTGATAGTTGAGTAATGTTGCTTTGGATAAGGAATGGTTGATATGATTCTACAAAAATAAGTATTGCGCCTTTCAACATTTTTGGTCACTCAAAGACAATTTCTTCGAAAATAAGTTTTCTAGCGGCTCTGGTGCACTAGACTTTCTTGAACATTCACGCGAAGACAATCGGTGTCCGTGTAGTGCTGCCATTTTCCATACGAAGTTCTTACTGAATTTCGAAGAAAATGTAGTATGAAACTCGTTTTGCCGAATATTCATATTGGTTGATATAAAGAAATATGTATATATATATAGATATATATATATATATATATATATATATATATATATATATATATATATATATATATATATATATATATGTATATATATATATATATATATATATATATATATATATATATATATATATATATATATATATATATATATATATATATATTTATATATATATATATATATATATATATATATATATATATATATATATATATATATATTTATATATATATATATATATATATATATATATATATACATATATATATATATATCTATATATATATATATATATATATATATATATATATATATATATATATATATATATATATATTTATATATTTATATACATACATATATATATATATATATATATATATATATATATATATATATATATATATATATATATACATATATAAATAAATATATATAAATACATATATATATATATATATATATATATATATATATATATATATATATATATATATATATATATACATATATATATATAGATATATATATATATATATATATATATATATATATATATATATATATATATATATATATATAAATATATATATATATATATATATATATATATATATATATATATATATGTATATATATATATATATATATATACATATATATATATAGATATATATATATATATATATATATATATATATATATATATATATATATATATATATATATATATATATATATATATATATATATATATTATATATATATATATATATATATATATATATATATATATATATATATATATATATATATATATATATATATATATATATATATATATATATATATATATATATATATATATATATATATATATATATATATATATACATTAACATATGCATATTATTCACACATTCACCACTCACTCAATTGATTGGGATATCGTTAAAGGTTCTTATAGAAAAGTTGTATTGATTTGATTTAAATACAAATAAAGAAAAAGATAAATTGACATAAGGTAATCTGTTAATAACTACAGCTATTTCTTTTATAGAACCCTAGAAGAGCCCCGGCAATATTTTACAGAAATAAAGCGAGAAAAATATTTTGTAATAATATCTTAATTGGTGACCCCGACAAAGGCACGTACGCCTATTCCCAAACAGGAGCTGCCGATATGGCTGGAGCGGTCATTTATTCCGAGAAGTAATGACAGCAGTGTGAGTGATATCAGCTCTTCGCGAAGCAGTCCCAGATTTCGATCAAGTTCAAGAAGGTGATACTCATCGAGTTCATCTTCAACAGCAACAAATTCAACGAGGTTACGCAAAAGCCAACGACACCAGCAACAATTGCAGTAACAACGACAACAGCATCAAATCCAACGACGTTACGCAAAATGCAACGGTACCAACAACAATTGCAGCAACATCGACAAATAGGACAATAAAGGTAATTACTTTTGGGATCCATTAATATGTGTGTCCCGTCCATGGCTGCAATTAATCGATTATCCAAACAAAATCGAGTTTTTCGTGCGCTTAGCCTGTTTAGCGATTTGCAGTAGTATTTCAAAACACTTCAAGTAATTTAAAGCTTGCCAGTTTCTAAATTTCATGAAGATCTTATGGTTTTAATACGATTGAATGAATTTGCGAACAATCTGAAAGATCGAAACTAATTTGTGAGAAGTAAGTGTCATTGACATTGAGAATTGGAAAAAGGAAAAACAACCACGAATATTTAAACTCAAGAAAAAGTATCTGCAAATCTAGCTAGTTTTGAATAAGATCTAATCAACTACTTGTGTTGCAGAAAGATTTCTAAGCTACAACTATTCATACATATACTGTCTGTGACAAATGATAAACTATTTTCGCATGGAACAACTGGAATCTGCAATTTTGGTATAGATAATTATTTTTATTACTATTATTATAATTACACATAATACTTCTATATATATTCAAACACTAATTTCAGCCACCCTATTTCCTTGCCACGTTCCGTTTCTGTTCGTCCCGTCGTGTAACTCCGATAGAATGTCGTTTGACAAAGAGGGTGTGGTTCCCTCAGGTGCGTTCATTGTACTGCAAATTCGTGCGACATCCATCAAACCTCCCGCAAGCAGAGCCAGCTTTGTGGTTCAATCAATTAGAGAGCCAGTTTGTGAATACTCAAATTAAGTGTTCCCAAACTAAATATCACTATGTGATTTCCTCGCTGGGTCCTGAACAGCTAAAGGTGATCAGGGACGGGGTTGCGAGCCCGGACCCTGACACGCCTTACAAAATCCTCAAGAGGGCGCTTATATCGCGGCTTTCAGCCAGCGATTTGGCAAAGCTGAACACCGCTTGGGGAATCTCATACCAGGTGATAGACGACCTTCCCAGCTGCTTCGTGATATGAAGCAGTTGGGAGGTTCCGCGGTTAAAGACGACGTTTTGAGCACCCTCTGGCTGCAACCACCTCCGGAACAGACTGAGGCTATTTAAACCTGCTCTCCGGAAGCCAGCTTGAATAAATTAGCGGAAATGGCGGAAAAAAATAGCCGAGGTTTTTGTCACACCACAAGTGAACTCAGTCGCCATTTCTCCCCCAGCAGCCAGAGGTGGCCACTTTGACAAAGCAGGTGGCTGCTCTCAAAAGGCTCGTCCATCAACGATTACGATCGCGTTTGAGGTCCTTTGGGAGATCTCGCTCGCAGCCGGGTCGCCGAGGCCAGTCACGAGGGACTGGTGTTTGTTGGTAACATCAACACCCATGGGCGAAAGGAGATATAACTAAAACTGGAACTCTGTCGTCTGTTTTCATGGAATTTCGTTTCATGACTGATGTCTCTAGACCCATTTTAGGCGCAGACTTCCTCTGCCATTAAGGGCTAGTCGTCAACTTAGCAAATGCTATCCTTGTGGATCCTCTTACTTCGCTTTCACCTAAAGGCACGTACGCTTCGTGTAAAGGTCCAAAACTTAATGTTTTGATTGAGAATTCCAATGAATCACGGATAAATGCCCTTCTCGCTAAAAACCATGCCATCACGGTCAACACAGCGTTATCACAACCCTGTAAACATAAGGTGATACACCACATTTTGACCACAGGCACTCCAGTAGTGTCGAGACCACGTCGACTAGCACCAGATAAGCTCGCGGCGGCCAAGACAGAATTCAATTTCCTGCTACAGCTGGTCTTCTCCATTACACATGGTTCGCAAGGCTAATGGGTAATGGCGTCCATGCGGCGATTACAGACGTCTTAACGCCATAGCCGTCCCGGATAGATATCCGATCCCCATTATCCAAGACTTCTGTCGTGAACAACATGGCAATAATATCTTTTCCACTACACACCTTACTAAGGCCTACCATCAAATTGCAGTCGAGCCGAACGATATTCCAAAGACCGCCATCTGCACACCTTTTGGACTCTTTGAGTCCACCCGAGTGACTTTCGGGCTTTACAATACGGCACAATCGTTCCAACGCTTCATTCATGAAATAATACAAGTATTAAAATTCTGTTTTATTTACTTCGACGACATTTTGGTAGCTCTGACTTCCGAAGAAGAGCATCTTGTTCACTTAGAACAAATTTTCAAACAATAAGTGGACTATGGTCTTATAATCAACATGAAGAAATGCTATTTCTTTCGACCTTAAATTACATTCTTAGGTCATGAGGTTTTGCCCAAAGGCGTCAAGGCCTCCCCAGATAGGGTTGAGGCAATATCAATAGCTAAACTTCCCAAGACGGTTAAAGACCTAAGAATATTTTTGGGGATGGCCAACTTCTATCGTCGCTTTCTTCCTCACACAGCTGACATGCAGCAAGCACTCAATGCTTATCACTGTGGCTTCAAAAAAGATGGTGCTAAGATAATCGACTGGTCAATGAAGCCAGCAAAGCTTTTTACCAAGTCAAGACTGGTTTACCAGAAGCCACTCTATTGTCCTTTCCGGACTCAAACGCCGAGCTTGGTTTATTGGTAGCAGCAAAAATTTTAAGGCTCTTGGCAAATCCTTGGTTTTTACTCGGCCAAATTAAGCGACGCACAAAGAAAGTGTAGTGCATACGACGGCGAATTCTTAGTGGCTTATCAGGGCATTCATTATTTCCGATAATTTTTGGAAGTCCAAAGGTTAACACTATAAACCGATCACAAACCACTGACTTTTGCTTTCAAACAAAAGCAAGAAAAGGCCACACCTCGTCAACTTAGGCATTTAAGTTACATAAGTGAGTTCACTTCTGAAATTCGGCATGTCTCTGGTTGCAACAACGTTGTTGCTGACGCACTCTCTCGTCTAGAAGAAATCATTCTTCCAGTATTTTTGACTTTGCCGCAATCGCCTTGTCGCAAGCATCAGACATTGAGTTTCAGGATACTCTCAGTGAATCTAAATTTTTTTAAAGAAATAGCCAATCTTTGGCAGCAACGTCGACATTTTTTGTGAAGTGTCAGGCCCAACTAATCGACCTTATATTCCTCATACGTTTAGGAAACAGGTGCTCACCTCAGAACATAATATCGCTCACCCTGGTATTCGTGCTACACGAAGCACATTTCAACCAAGTTCTTCTGGCCTTCGATGAACAAGGACATTGCCACTTGGGCCCGAGAATGTCTATCTTGTCAAAAATTCAAGATAGCCAGACATGTGAGCAAACCTCTATCGACCTTTCCTACGGTCTCCGAACGTTTTAAGGTCATTCACATCGACATAGTTGGTCTCCGAACACACTCGCAAGGATACACATACTGTCTCACCATAATGAGAAACTTATAAGGCTAAACCACATTGCTGCTATCTGCCGAGTAAAAGACATAAGCTGGATGCTTAAAGGCATAATTCCCTTTGAGTGGCGAAATTCGGAAGCCTTCTTAAGCAAATGGTGGATACGTGAATCGACTTAGGGTTATTTAGAAAGAAATTTCAACACATCGTTTTGGCCATGTTTTCATAAAAGGATATTTCATTTTTATGGCGAAATAGCTTTGGGTGTTTTTACTAATTTTCGAATAATTGAATAGCTTTGGGTGTTTTTACTAATTTTTTAAACTCGTTTTGCCGAAAATTCATATTTCTTCATACATATATATATATATATATATATTTATATATATATATATATATATATATATATATATATATATATATATATATATATATATATATATATATATCTATATATATATATATATATATATATATATATATATATATATATATATATATATTTATGTATATATATATATATATATATATATATATATATATATATATTTATTTATATATATATATATATATATATATATATATATATATATATATATATATATATATATATATATACATATATATATATATATATATATATATATATATATATATATATATATATATATTTATATATATATATATATATATATATATATATAAATATATAAATAAAAATATATATATGTGTATATATATATATATAAATATATCTGCAAAAAATTAAGGGAGATAACCTCTGGAGGGGCCGATCCGAGTGAGCTGAAATTTTTGCTAAACGTAGATGTATATAGTTGATAGGTCCATAGCTTGCTAAAATTCAGATATTTTAAACATTTTGGAAGCGGCAAGCGTTTTAGTGAATTTTGAGGTACTCCTATATTTCCAAGCAGTGAAAAGTTTTGTTAAAACAAATGTTTGAGAATGAAAACTTGTGTTGTTTAAAGCTTGTTTATGTTAAAAAATTTAAAAATACTGAGCCGTGTGTGGGTGCTAAGTGCCTAAAAATAGGCAAGGTTTTTTTTTCAAAATTTGATTTGTCATTACTTCTGACAAAACCTTTGGATCATCGTGAAATTTGTAGACCGTATTGATGTTGACTACAATTAAACACACATGGATCTTCAAGATAGTGCGAGTAACCCTGTAGCTACGGCAGGCTCCTGAAAAACAATCCTTCAAATCATTGATCCTCCTAAAATTTTTTTGATTTTTGACAAATAACTCTAATCATTGATAAATTTTGACCTTTGTCCATCATGTCAAATTGAAATTTTGAAAATTCCGATTTGCACAAGAACGGCAACCCATCACCAAATTACCTCTATTCTCAGCACTCGAAAGTTCTGTTCACGAGAACTGACGGTCGGATTATCCAACAATTATGAAATTACCAGAACTTGTTGGTTTTAGCTAGGACCAGGTCTGTTAGAAGTGATTTTGAAATGCAGGCAGCCCTGTGGCAGTGGTACCATCTTCAAAAATCACTGAGAAGAAAAATAGCTTTTTGGCTTATAGCTTTCGATTCAGCCATCAGATTTTAACAAAATTCACACAGTACTTGGATCTTACTTGTAGCATTTGCCATTTCGAATTTTTCCTAAATTCACGGCAAACAACTTCTGATACGTAATGTATCAGAAGTCCTCTACAAAATGACCTCTCACGGCATCTTGTTTTCGAGAAAAATTATTAAAATTTCAGACTGAGGAAATATTAAAATATTAAAATATAAATAACGAAATACAATAATACAATAAATAACGTAATACATTGTACTGCAAATTCGTGCGACATCCATCAAACCTCCCGCAAGCAGAGCCAGC
Organism: Nemotelus pantherinus; assembly: GCA_963978885.1. Lineage (NCBI taxonomy): Eukaryota > Metazoa > Arthropoda > Insecta > Diptera > Stratiomyidae > Nemotelus > Nemotelus pantherinus. The sequence goes on along the minus strand of OZ022264.1, from coordinate 122,563,147 downwards.
TTTGTGGTTCAATCAATTAGAGAGCCAGTTTGTGAATACTCAAATTAAGTGTTCCCAAACTAAATATCACTATGTGATTTCCTCGCTGGGTCCTGAACAGCTAAAGGTGATCAGGGACGGGGTTGCGAGCCCGGACCCTGACACGCCTTACAAAATCCTCAAGAGGGCGCTTATATCGCAGCTTTCAGCCAGCGATTTGGCAAAGCTGAACACCGCTTGGGGAATCTCATACCAGGTGATAGACGACCTTCCCAGCTGCTTCGTGATATGAAGCAGTTGGGAGGTTCCGCGGTTAAAGACGACGTTTTGAGCACCCTCTGGCTGCAACCACATCCGGAACAGACTGAGGCTATTTAAACCTGCTCTCCGGAAGCCAGCTTGAATAAATTAGCGGAAATGGCGGAAAAAAATAGCCGAGGTTTTTGTCACACCACAAGTGAACTCAGTCGCCATTTCTCCCCCAGCAGCCAGAGGTGGCCACTTTGACAAAGCAGGTGGCTGCTCTCAAAAGGCTCGTCCATCAACGATTACGATCGCGTTTGAGGTCCTTTGGGAGATCTCGCTCGCAGCCGGGTCGCCGAGGCCAGTCACGAGGGACTGGTGTTTGTTGGTAACATCAACACCCATGGGCGAAAGGAGATATAACTAAAACTGGAACTCTGTCGTCTGTTTTCATGGAATTTTGTTTCATGACTGATGTCTCTAGACCCATTTTAGGTGCAGACTTCCTCTGCCATTAAGGGCTAGTCGTCAACTTAGCAAATGCTATCCTTGTGGATCCTCTTACTTCGCTTTCACCTAAAGGCACGTACGCTTCGTGTAAAGGTCCAAAACTTAATGTTTTGATTGAGAATTCCAATGAATCACGGATAAATGCCCTTCTCGCTAAAAACCATGCCATCACGGTCAACACAGCGTTATCACAACCCTGTAAACATAAGGTGATACACCACATTTTGACCACAGGCACTCCAGTAGTGTCGAGACCACGTCGACTAGCACCAGATAAGCTCGCGGCGGCCAAGACAGAATTCAATTTCCTGCTACAGCTGGTCTTCTCCATTACACATGGTTCGCAAGGCTAATGGGTAATGGCGTCCATGCGGCGATTACAGACGTCTTAACGCCATAGCCGTCCCGGATAGATATCCGATCCCCATTATCCAAGACTTCTGTCGTGAACAACATGGCAATAATATCTTTTCCACTACACACCTTACTAAGGCCTACCATCAAATTGCAGTCGAGCCGAACGATATTCCAAAGACCGCCATCTGCACACCTTTTGGACTCTTTGAGTCCACCCGAGTGACTTTCGGGCTTTACAATACGGCACAATCGTTCCAACGCTTCATTCATGAAATAATACAAGTATTAAAATTCTGTTTTATTTACTTCGACGACATTTTGGTAGCTCTGACTTCCGAAGAAGAGCATCTTGTTCACTTAGAACAAATTTTCAAACAATAAGTGGACTATGGTCTTATAATCAACATGAAGAAATGCTATTTCTTTCGACCTTAAATTACATTCTTAGGTCATGAGGTTTTGCCCAAAGGCGTCAAGGCCTCCCCAGATAGGGTTGAGGCAATATCAATAGCTAAACTTCCCAAGACGGTTAAAGACCTAAGAATATTTTTGGGGATGGCCAACTTCTATCGTCGCTTTCTTCCTCACACAGCTGACATGCAGCAAGCACTCAATGCTTATCACTGTGGCTTCAAAAAAGATGGTGCTAAGATAATCGACTGGTCAATGAAGCCAGCAAAGCTTTTTACCAAGTCAAGACTGGTTTACCAGAAGCCACTCTATTGTCCTTTCCGGACTCAAACGCCGAGCTTGGTTTATTGGTAGCAGCAAAAATTTTAAGGCTCTTGGCAAATCCTTGGTTTTTACTCGGCCAAATTAAGCGACGCACAAAGAAAGTGTAGTGCATACGACGGCGAATTCTTAGTGGCTTATCAGGGCATTCATTATTTCCGATAATTTTTGGAAGTCCAAAGGTTAACACTATAAACCGATCACAAACCACTGACTTTTGCTTTCAAACAAAAGCAAGAAAAGGCCACACCTCGTCAACTTAGGCATTTAAGTTACATAAGTGAGTTCACTTCTGAAATTCGGCATGTCTCTGGTTGCAACAACGTTGTTGCTGACGCACTCTCTCGTCTAGAAGAAATCATTCTTCCCAGTATTTTTTACTTTGCCGCAATCGCCTTGTCGCAAGCATCAGACATTGAGTTTCAGGATACTCTCAGTGAATCTAAATTTTTTTTAAAGAAATAGCCAATCTTTGGCAGCAACGTCGACATTTTTTGTGAAGTGTCAGGCCCAACTAATCGACCTTATATTCCTCATACGTTTAGGAAACAGGTGCTCACCTCAGAACATAATATCGCTCACCCTGGTATTCGTGCTACACGAAGCACATTTCAACCAAGTTCTTCTGGCCTTCGATGAACAAGGACATTGCCACTTGGGCCCGAGAATGTCTATCTTGTCAAAAATTCAAGATAGCCAGACATGTGAGCAAACCTCTATCGACCTTTCCTACGGTCTCCGAACGTTTTAAGGTCATTCACATCGACATAGTTGGTCTCCGAACACACTCGCAAGGATACACATACTGTCTCACCATAATGAGAAACTTATAAGGCTAAACCACATTGCTGCTATCTGCCGAGTAAAAGACATAAGCTGGATGCTTAAAGGCATAATTCCCTTTGAGTGGCGAAATTCGGAAGCCTTCTTAAGCAAATGGTGGATACGTGAATCGACTTAGGGTTATTTAGAAAGAAATTTCAACACATCGTTTTGGCCATGTTTTCATAAAAGGATATTTCATTTTTATGGCGAAATAGCTTTGGGTGTTTTTACTAATTTTCGAATAATTGAATAGCTTTGGGTGTTTTTACTAATTTTTTAAACTCGTTTTGCCGAAAATTCATATTTCTTCATACATATATATATATATATATATATATATATATATATATATATATATATTTATATATATATATATATATATATATATATATATATATATATATATATATATATATATATATATATATATTTATATATATATATATATATATATATATTTATGTATATATATATATATATATATATTTATATATATATATATATATATTTATGTATATATATATATATATATATATATATTTATTTATATATATATATATATATATATATATATATATATATATATACATATATATATATATATATATATATATATATATATATATATATATATATATATATATATATATATGTATATAAATATATAAATAAAAATATATATATGTGTATATATATATATATATAAATATATCTGCAAAAAATTAAGGGAGATAACCTCTGGAGGGGCCGATCCGAGTGAGCTGAAATTTTTGCTTAACGTAGATGTATATAGTTGATAGGTCCATAGCTTGCTAAAATTCAGATATTTTAAACATTTTGGAAGCGGCAAGCGTTTTAGTGAATTTTGAGGTACTCCTATATTTCCAAGCAGTGAAAAGTTTTGTTAAAACAAATGTTTGAGAATGAAAACTTGTGTTGTTTAAAGCTTGTTTATGTTAAAAAATTTAAAAATACTGAGCCGTGTGTGGGTGCTAAGTGCCTAAAAATAGGCAAGGTTTTTTTTTCAAAATTTGATTTGTCATTACTTCTGACAAAACCTTTGGATCATCGTGAAATTTGTAGACCGTATTGATGTTGACTACAATTAAACACACATGGATCTTCAAGATAGTGCGAGTAACCCTGTAGCTACGGCAGGCTCCTGAAAAACAATCCTTCAAATCATTGATCCTCCTAAAATTTTTTTGATTTTTGACAAATAACTCTAATCATTGATAAATTTTGACCTTTGTCCATCATGTCAAATTGAAATTTTGAAAATTCCGATTTGCACAAGAACGGCAACCCATCACCAAATTACCTCTATTCTCAGCACTCGAAAGTTCTGTTCACGAGAACTGACGGTCGGATTATCCAACAATTATGAAATTACCAGAACTTGTTGGTTTTAGCTAGGACCAGGTCTGTTAGAAGTGATTTTGAAATGCAGGCAGCCCTGTGGCAGTGGTACCATCTTCAAAAATCACTGAGAAGAAAAATAGCTTTTTGGCTTATAGCTTTCGATTCAGCCATCAGATTTTAACAAAATTCACACAGTACTTGGATCTTACTTGTAGCATTTGCCATTTCGAATTTTTTCTAAATTCACGGCAAACAACTTCTGATACGTAATGTATCAGAAGTCCTCTACAAAATGACCTCTAACGGCATCTTGTTTTCGAGAAAAATTATTAAAATTTCAGACTGAGGAAATATTAAAATATTAAAATATAAATAACGAAATATTAAAATTTCATTTTTCACAAATGAATTTACCGTATTAACGGTAAATTGTTTGTGTAAAATTTCGAGACCGGCACTGGGCTGTGTGCTGGCAGCGATAAGCTCGAGACAGTCGGATCTCATTTGTGGCGGAGGCCAGACGTGGTGACGGCGAGGTGCTTGTTAGTCGCGTTACAGGTGTTGTTAGTTTAATTAAAATACAACGATTCCAAGCCTTGTACCTGTATAATTAAGTCACAATACCGTCGCAATATTGTTGCCGTTCGTCATCTAAGAATTTCGGTTTGAACGGTCGCAGAGTCGGTAGTTTGCGCACTCCGTCGCATAGTGAAGTTAATACAACGTGGTAACAAACGCGCCAACGAACCGCCCAATATTCGATAACGTGTCTCAGTAATACACAATGAGAACCTGAATGTGAATCGGACAAGAACCTAGGCGGAATTCGGAATAGCTTTACCGCGATATCTCGTGAGTGCCAGCCAAATATAAATTGTTTATTGTCCAAGAGGAGATTTATGATACTGTCGTCAGTATAATATGTTTTTTTTGGCATTTTTCCGTGTGAAGGTGATGTGAAAGGTGGCAAGCATTTGGCATAAATAACACGACTCCATCAAGATGCTTCTCGGGCGTCGCAAACAGTCTTTGGTTTTGTGCATTTCATTTCGGGTCGCAAACAACCGACTAAATTGTTCAAGTACCGGCGGCGCAGATCGCAACCGGCGAATCCCTAATTGCAAATTCCCAGCAATTCTTATCTGACTTGCTGAGGCCTATCCGGAGACCAGAGCTATCGTCAGCTGTCCAGGGTTGCTCGTTTTCAACTTGCGCGCAAAGCTTCTACAAACGTGGCGAGCGCAGGTGCGTGAGCGTGTGTATCATTCCTGGTAGGGTATGCGACGTCGAACGAGAAGAAAGTCGCATATCATCCCATGCTGTATTGTGGACTACATTTGCTAGTTAATTTGAGCTTGCTGTAAGTTGCCAGGAAGAGTACGTGGAAACCGCGACTGGAAATGAGGTAAGTAGACAGAAGGTTCTAGGTGGCTCCCAAAACAACTTTTTTTAGACGCAGAGGCGATAGTCCAAAGTGGGGCTATAATCCGTGGTGCTTTGGCGAACGCCTGTGATCAGGCCCCTTTCAAACAAGTTAGCAGGACGTCGTTGTACATGAGATGATTGCGTATCATTGGAGATTGAGCTATCTTGGTCTGTTTTGTTTATGATCGAAACATTCACTCAACTAACAGCACCGATGGGTAGTTACTATTGTATGTTGATTCATTAAACTAGTACAGGATGTTCAACAAAAACCGCGCAAATGAAGTTCCAAAATGCAACTATGTATACGTTCAAGTGTGCAAGCTTGACCACCAACAGATTTCGAGCTTTTCTGATTCGTGCGATCGGTCGGATCGTCTATAGAACGACATGAAAGCATCAACTCTTAACAAAAGCAAGGTGGGCAATGGTGAATCCAAATATGTAAGTCAACATAAACACTTTACTACCAGTGCAACAAGTGACCTTTTCTAACAATGAAATCACAATGGAAAAAGATGCAAGTTGGTTTGAAAATTTTAAAGAAATTAGTGTAGAATTAACTGAAAATATTAAAACCGTAGGCAATAGTTTTAACAAGATAAGTGTAGCATTACATAATATCGCATCAATATTGGGAAATATTAGCTCGAAATAGAAAAGCTAGTTGAATATGAATCTCACATTTACCAACTTTGGTATCAATTTTATCAGACGATGGCAAATGAAATAATATAAAATATTTGTTCTCTGAATTTCTGGTGCAAGAAAAATAATTAGAAGCTATAATTCTATTGCATTTATCTGGTTCAATTTTTAAGCTTGCAAAACGAAACTTTTTAGCTTATAAATCGAATTTTGGCCTCGAAAAGCTAGATATATTTCTTTATTTTGAGTAGTATCGATATTTCGACGCCAATCTGCACAATTTTTAGTGCTCTTTGTTTTCGGTAGCTACTTTGATTTACTCTTGAACTCTTCATAGTGAGTAGTAGAAAGAACAGGTTATGATTCCCAGTATTAACCAACTAACTGAACTAACTAATAGAAAAACACACTTTCCTTACTAATATACTCGACACTGCACATTTGATTGATATGGTTGTTTGAATCCGAATATTAAGGCCAATAAATTGAGTTCCTCTAGCTATGAATAGATAGCTGGACGAAATCAGGGGTCAAGTGCGTCGGGGAATTAATCCCTCCACATTAGTACATTATTACTAATGTTCGAAGAAGAATTACTAATGTTCGAAGAAGAACATTAGTATTAAAATCACTTTGGCCAAAAATTCATATTTCTATATATATATATATATATATATATCATCAAAAAATTTCAGTGAAAAAATCTCAGGAACGCGCCATCCGATTGAGCTGAAATTTTCAGGACACATTGGTGTATATGCAGAATAGTGCCAGGTCTCAGAAAAAGTTAAAAATCTTTAACCCTTTGGCGCCGGCGGCTATTTTAGTGATATTTTTAATATACCTATTATTCCGTACACAAATAAGTTTTGCAAAAATAAAGTTAACAAAATAAATTTCGAATGTGTTTTACATGTGAATCGGAAAATGTTTTGGAATTTTTTAACCCCATGTGTGCGCTGGGTGCCTAAAAAGAGATCAGGAAAAATTGAAAATTTTAAAATTGCGATAACTTTTGACAGAGCTATTCAATCACTACGAAATTTTCAGGACATATTGGTATTATTTAGTTGTAAATTTTTGTAGCTTTTGATGAGCGTGCTGGCAACCCTGAAGCAAGGGCAAGCACTGAAAGTGAAAACCTCCAAATTATCGTCTCTCTTGAAAAAATGCCGTTTCTTAAAAAAAAAGCCACTCATATGTAAATATCGGGCTTTGTTTACATAGACAAAAAATAAAATTTGATATGGTATAACGGGCACGCCTGGTAACCCTTGCCCAATTCACCTATATTTTTAGCATCAAAAACTTCTGTTCACGGAAACTCACGATCCAATGAGCAGAATTAAATGAAATTTGCAGACTGTATTGGTCTTAACTAGGACCAGGTCTGATAGAAGCAATTTTGAAATGCGGGCGATTCTGTGCCAGTGGTGCCATCTTGAAAAATCACTAAAAAAGATAATTGTTTTTAGCCCTATAAATTCTGATTGAATCGTTCGATTTTGACGAAATTCACACAATAGCTGGACCTTATTTTAAACCACGTTTGGTAGAAATTTGGTTGAAAAATTCGGTTGGAGTTGCCAGCTATAATAATTTTGGTGTCTTAAATTTGAAAAAATCTAAATTTGGAAGTGAAAACATTCAAATCATCGAATATCCTAAAAATGTCCGTTTCTTACAATAAAACCAATCTGTATACAAATCTAATGCTTTATCTACACGTTCAAAATAAAACTTTCGAAATTTCATGTCGGACAAGAACGGTAACCCTCTCCCAGTTAACCTATATTTTTAGCATCAAAAACTTCTGTTCACGGGAATTCACGAACCAATAATTAGATACCATTGAAATTTACAGAATGCATTGGACTTAAGTAGAACCAGGTCTGATAGAAGCGATTTTGAATTGTGGGCAACTCTGTGCCAGTGGTGCCATCTTGAAAAATTACAAAGAAAAAAAAACTGCTTTTTGCCCTATGAAATGTGAATTAGTAACCAGATTTTCATGAAATTGACACAGTAGCTGAACCTTACTCTAAACTCTGTTTGATAGAAATTTGGTTGAAAAATTCGATTGGTGCTGCCAGCTATGGCAATTTTTGTGTCTTTGGTTTTGAAAATTCGCTCAGGAAAATAAAACTTTTTGCCCTATAGCTCCCAGTGCAGTCATGAAATCAATACGAATTTCATACAATTAATGGAACCTATTATAAGCATTATTCAGGCCAAATTTGGTTGAAAAGCTACGATAGGAATGCCAGCTATTGTTGGTTTTGTGTTTATTTGCAATATCTTTATTAAGCGGTTTTATCTCAGAAATTTTAATTGGTAATGATATTGTAGTGACAATAACAGCAAATATTAAGCTTTCGATTATTTGAAAAAACTTGCTGTAGGTAACCCTAAATTTCTTTATACTCCTATAACTTCGAATGTAATATAACAACGTGAAGCAGATATGATATATTCTTGGCTTTGATACTGGCAGAAGGTTGCCAGCACGAGTCGGTTGTGCTACTTTTGTCTCAATAAATGCTTACAATTAGTATTCATACCGGAAACATTTACAATGAAAATAAATAACCAATGTTTCAATTCCCAAAGTTCTGCAAATTTTTCGGATCGCAGCCCCAAACACCAACTTCAGTTACAGTGCTGCAGGCACTGAGCATTTTCTTCATTGATGTTATATGAGATGCTGCTTTCAAAGTTTGGTGAAATAAGCAACTGATAACGAATATAATTAACAAGTGTTTTTCTTTCATAAACTTTGAAACCCATGCCAGTGGTAATATCTGAAACCTTCTACCATATGAGTTATAATGCATTCTTGAGACCAAAGTAAAACATGGCATTTGAAACAGTTTGGCCGTAATAAGCAGCTCATGTGGTGGAATATGCACTCAAAACCTGCACGATTCTTCTACTGTTCTTCGAATATTAGTGTTTCTAGCGGTTCAGGTGCGCTAGAGTTTTTTTCTCTTAAATCGAGTTGCTTGATATTTGTCCGGTACACCGTCAAAGGTAAATCAATGTAGGAAAAGATTAGGAAGAAGAGAAAAAGAAAAAGAAAAAATATTATAAAAAAAACTCTAGCGCACCTGAACCGCTAGAAACACTAATGTTCGAAGAACAGTAGAAGAATCGTGCAGGTTTTGAGTGCATAATCTACCGCATGAGCTGCTTATTACGGCCAAACTGTTTCAAACGCCACGTTCTACTTTGGTCTCAAGAATGCATTATAACTCATATGGTGGAAGGTTTCAGATATTACCACTGGCATGAATTTCAACGTTTATGAGAGCAAAACACGGGTTAATTATATTCATTATCAGTTGCTTATTTCACAAAATTTCGAAAGCAGCATCTCATATAACACCAATGAAGAAAATGCTCAGTGCCTGCAGCACTGTAACTGAAGTTGGTGTTTGGGGCTGCGATCCGAAAAATTTGCAGAACTTTAGGAAATGAAACATCGGTTATTTATTTTCATTGTAAATGTTTCCGGTATGAATACTAACTGTAAGCATTTATTGATACAAAAGTAGCACAACCGACTCGTGCTGGCAACCTTTCGCCAGTATCAAAGCCAAAAATATATCACATCTGCTTCACGTTGTTATATTACATTCGAAGTTATAGGAGTATAAAGAAATTTAGGATTGACTGCAGCGAGTTTTTTCAAATAATGGAAAGCTAAATATTTGCTGTTTATTGTCACTACAATATCATTACCAATTGAAAATTCTACGATAAAACCGCTTAATAAAGATATTGCAAACAAACACAAAACCAACAATAGCTGGCAACCCCATCGTGGCTTTTCAACCAAATTTGGCCTGAATAATGCTTGTAGTAGGTTCCATTAATTGTATGAAATTCGTATTGATTTCATGACTGCACTGGAAGTTATAGGGCAAAAAGTTTTATTTTCCTGAGTGAATTTTCAAATCCAAAGACACAAAAACTACCATAGCTGGCAGCACCAATCGAATTTTTCAACCAAATTTCTATCAAACAGAGTTTAGAGTAAGGTGCAGCTACTGTGTCAATTTCATGAAAATTTGGTTACTTATTCAAATTTCATAGGGCAAAAAGCAGTTTTTTTTCTTTGTAATTTTTCAAGATGGCACCACTGGCACAGAGTTGCCCACAATTCAAAATCGCTTCTATCAAACCTGGTCCTACTTAAGTCCAATGCATTCTGTAAATTTCAATGGTATCTGATTATTGATTCGTGAGTTCCCGTGAACAGAAGTTTTTGATACTAAAAATATAGGTTAACTGGGAAAGGGTTACCGTTCTTGTCCGACATGAAATTTCCAAAGTTTTACTTTGAACGTGTAGATAAAGCATAAGATTTGTATACAGATTGGTTTTATTGTAAGAAACGGACATTTTTAGGATATTCGATGATTTGAATGTTTTCACTTCCAAATTTTTATTTTTTCAAATTTAAGACACCAAAATTATCATAGCTGGCAGCTCCAACCGAATTTTTCAACCAAATTTCTACCAAACGTGGTTTGAAATAAGATCCAGCTACTGTGGGAATTTCGTCAAAATCGAACGATTCAATCAGAATTTATAGGGCTAAAAGCAGTTATCTCTTTTAGTGATTTTTCAAGATGGCACCACTGGCACAGAATCACCCGCATTTCAAAATCACTTCTATCAAACCTGGTCCTATATAGGACCAATACATTCTGCAAATTTCAATAAATTCTGCTCATTGGATCGTGAGTTTCCGTGAACAGAAGTTTTTGATGCTAAAAATATAGGTAAATTGGGCAAGGGTTACCAGGCGTGCCCGTTATACCATATCTTTTTTTTTTTTTTGTTTATGTAAACAAAGCACAAGATTTACATATGAGTGGCTTTTTTTTGAAGAAACGGCAGTTTTTCAAGAGAGACGATGATTTGAAGGTTTTCACTTTCAGTACCTGCCTTAGCTACAGGGTTGCCAGCACGCTCATCAAAAGCTACACAAATCAACAACTAAATAATACCAATATGTCCTCAAAATTTCGTAATGATTCAATAGCTCTGTCAAAAGTTATCGCAATTTAAAAATTTTCAAGTTTTCCCGTTCTGTTTTTAGGCACCCAGCGCACACATGGGGTTAAAAAATTCCAAAACATCATCCGATTCACATGTAAAACACGTTCAAAATTTATTTCGTCAACTTTATTTTTGCAAAACTTATTTGTGTACGGAAAAATAGGTATATTAAAAATATCACTAAAATGGCCGCCGGCGCCAAAGGGATAAAGATTTTTAACTTTTTGTGAGACCTGGCACTATTCTGCATATACACCAATGTGTCCTGAAAATTTCAGCTCAATCGGATGGCGCGTTCCTGAGATTTTTTCACTGAAATTTTTTGATGATATATATATATATAGAAATATGAATTTTTGGCCAAAGTGATTTTAATACTAATGTTCTTCTTCGAACATTAGTAACAAACATCAGAGCCTTCGTGTCGCTAAGGATAGGCATATTGATTTCTATTGGGTCAATGTAATGCCATTATGTAGTAGTGATGGGAAATTTAGTTACTTTCGCGGAATGACAACTTTTCAGAATTAATATTTCCTAATGTAAAAAGAAAAGAAACTACAATAATATATATGTTAAACTTAGTACATATTGTACTTAAACATAGAACATCTAAGAAAGAAAGAAAAACATATTTTTGTACATTTTAAAGTAGTGTTACTTATCCAATTTGAATTCAAAATCAGAAGTAAAAATCAGTTTATCTGCTAAGGCATAAAACTACATTAAGAACAAGAGAATTACTCAAACCCGGGAATAGTCTGTAAGAGTTTGATAAAAAAAAAAAAAACTATAGCGCACCTGAACCGCTAGAAAACTAATTTTCGAAGAAATTTTCTTTGAGTGACAAAAAAATGTGGAAAAACGTAATATACTTTTTTGTAGAATCATATCAACCATTCCTTCTTCAAAGCAACAGAATTCAGCTATAACACAAATGATGAAAATGTTCAGTGCTGGCAACATTTTCCCAACGAAGCAGCAATAAGTTAACCTTCACACGCTCATACTTAAATCAACTTATCCTTTGAATTTCGTTCTCATCGGAGGATTTCGTCGAAAGCTTTAGCGGTTAACGTTGTTTGAAGCTGCCATCCAAAAAATGTTCAAAACTCGGAAAATTTAAAAATTGGTTTCTTAGTTTTATTGCAAATGTTTTGCATATGAGTATGTAATTTGAAGCATCTGTTGATGCAATAGTTACGAAAATGGCTAAAGCTCATTACCCTGTGTCAGCAGCATAGCAAAATATATACCGAATCTGCTTCACGTTAAACTAAACCCAACAAATAGATTTCGTTTCGATTGAATCACTGCGCTAGAAGTTATACGGGTGAATAAATCTTTAGGGTTAGCACCCTCAAAACTTTTCAAAGTTTTAAAACGTTAATATTTATTGTTAATTTTCATTGCAGGATCGTTCCCATTTGCAAATCTAATGACATAATCGCGCAGTAAAGAAATTCCAAAAAATTACAAAAATGGTCATAGCTGGCAGGCCTTTCACGATTTTTGTACAAAATTCCTATGACATTTGGTCCACATCAAAATCTATTTACTGCATAAACTTCATTTTGATATCATGACTGCACCGGAAGTTATAAGGGAAAAAGTTTTATTTTGCTGAGCAAATATGCAAGATTTAGGAGACAAAAATCACCATAGCTGGCAACCCTATTCTAATTTTTCAGCCAAATTTTCACCAAATGTTACCTTAAATAGGATACAAATTGTGTGAATTTTGTTTAAATCTGATGGCTGAATCGGAAGTTATAGGCCAAAAAGCTGTTGTTTTTCTCAGTGATTTTTCAAGATGGCACCACTGCCACAGGGTTGCCCGCATTTCAAAATTACTTCTATCAGACCTGGTCCTAATTAATACCAACATGTCCTGTGAATTTCATCATGATCGAATAATCCAGTTTTCAGTTTTCGTGAACAGAACTTTCGAGTGCTAAAAATAGAGATAATTTAGTGATGGGTTGCCGTTCTTGTGCGAATTGGAATTTTAAAAATTTTAAATTGACATGATGCACAAACGTTAAAATTTATCAATGATTTGAATTTTTTGTTAAAAATCAAAAATTTTTCATCAGGTTCAATGATTTGAAGGATTTTTTTTCAAGAGCGTGCCGCAGCTACAGGGTTACCCGCACTACCTTGGAAATCCATGTGTATTAAACTATGGTGAACATTAATATGCTCTGCAAATTTCACGATTATCCAATGTTTTTGTCAGAAGTAATGACAAATCAAAATTTGAAAAAAAATCCTTGCCTACTTTTAGGCACGCTGCACCCACACACGGCTCAAAATCTCCAATTCTTTACCATAAACAAGCTTAGAACATAATATGTTTTTACTCCCAATACTTTTTTTGAGCAAAATATCACGCTGCTTGGAAATATAGGAGTACCTCAAAATTCACTAAAACGCTCGCCGCCGCCAAAATGTTTAAGATATCTGAATTTTAAAAAATCGTGGACCTACTTACTGAATACATCTACGTTCTCCGAAAGTTTCAGCTCAATCGAATCGGCCACTCCAGAGATTATCTCCCTTAATCATTTTGATGATATATATATATATATATATATATATATATATATATATATATATATATATATATATATATATATATATATATATATATATATATATATACAGTGGCTCACAGCTTATTTGATACAGTGCTTCTTTCAAAAATTTAGTTGCAATAACTCAAAACATAATAACAATATCAAAAAAAATTGAACACCATTTTGAAGAAAAATGTTAGTTGTTTATTAAACAAGTTTATATTTGTTACAAAGTTGATGTTTTACATCTTCAAAAACAAAAAACTAAAAGTAATAACAAATTTCATGTCACAGCTTATTTGATACAGTTTGATTAAATATTAAAATTGTTGTGAATTATGAGGTTTCCAGTTGATTTCAATACTTCGAATGATAGCCCTTATCCTTAAGTAGAGCCTGGAGCCTATTCGGTATTGAGTCGACGAGTTTTTTTGTGATGTCAGGAATAGTTTTTTGCTATTCTTCTAGCAATGCTTTCTTCAGGTCTTGTTTATTAGAAATCTTGTGTTTTCTAATGTTGTTATCCAACAAAGTCCACAGATTCTCAATGACGTTCATATCTGGTGACTGTGCCGGTGGAGACATCAAATGAGGGCAATTCCAAATTGGCCAGGATTGCACAATTCCCGACTTGTGCTTTGGATCATTGTCTTGGTACAACCGAAATTGGTTTTTTACACCCAGTTTTTCAGTGCTTTGCAGCAAATTGTTTTTGAGTACATCAAGGTACTTTGTTTGGTCCATTGTTTCCTCAATAAACTTTAAATTTCTGACTCCGGCTGCGGTCATGCAGGCCCAAACTATCACATTACCACCACCATGCTTCACAGTAGCTTTTAGGTTCTCCTTGTTTAGCTCAGTGGTTGCCTTGCGCCAGACATATGACATTCCGTCGGAGCCAAAAATGTTAAACTTGGACTCGTCCGCAAAAATAACCGTATTCCAGAACGCGGATGGCTTTCCCACAAGCTCTTTAGCAAAGGCAAATCGGGTTATTGTATTTTTTTTGGAAACGAAACGCTTCCTACGAGCTACTCGGACCCTGAAATCATGGTCGCGAAGCACTCGTCGGACGGATTCAGCACTACATGACTTCCTTAATTCAGGATGAACCTCAGTAACCAATTTTGGAGCGGAAATCTTTGTGTTTGCTTTCACTTTCCTTACAATGTATCGTTCGTCGGATACGGTGAAAATATTGTTTGGCGCATTTCTCCTCTTATTTTTTACCCAATTTTCGTGTGCGAAGCGCTCAATTATGTGCTGCACTGTAGAGACACTCAAATTCACACTTTCAGCAATTTTTCGAGCACCTTGTCCATTTTTAAAGTGGTTTAATACCAACTTGCGCTGTTCAATTGTGGTGCGATGACCCACTTTACAATTTTGGCTAATTTTGGCACTTCAGCTTACAAGATCTTGCTAAAAATTACCGAAGCCAATGTTTAAACATAATCAAAAATTCGAGAAACAAAAACAACACAGATTAACTCCGCGAGAAATAGAAGTTTATTCGCATTGAAGTGTCTGTATCAAATAAGCTGTGAGCTGCAATTTTTCTGCGCCAGTGGTATTTCTCTTTTACCGGACACCGAGGAATATTGCTGGAACATTTTTGGTTTGCATTGTATTCGTTGAACATGCATCTAGTCAAATACGTTTAAATTTTTTGAATAGGGTTCTTTATTTCAAAGTTACAGTGATTTGCATTTTTAAAAAGTCAATGTATCAAATAAGCTGTGAGCCACTGTATATATATATATATATAAAGAAATATGAATTTTCGGCAAAACGAGTTTAATACTACTTTTCTTCGAAAATTAGTAAAAAAAATATATAGTTAAATAGCTACAGAAAATACGGAAAAATAAGAGAAAAGAAAATGTTGATGGAGAATTTTATTATCTTTTCTCTCCTATACACGTATATAAATAATATATACATATTCAAAAATGGTTACAATTTAAGAAACAGAAACAACAAACAAGATCAAATGGGAACAAAGTAATTCGATTCAGATTATATACACCCGCATATACTAAACTTTATTTCCTTGGGTACTTCTTGTTGGTACCGCATAAACCTTGTTTTTTTGTATCCTCTTAACTGAAGTAAGACACTTAAAGACCAACAAAATATTTGTTAAAATTAGATCTGTCGAGTTCAAAAATATAGAAAGAATGGATTGCTATTAATTAAACATAAGGTCTTCTTATTGGGTGAAAGCCCGAGAAGTTCTTTCTCGCTTTTCAGGGTCCGCGCGTCGCCTGGCTGGCCTCAAATTGATTAAATAGTGTTTCCGTGATTTTCAGCATCTTTCAAGGGGGGGATACTGGCCAAACAGTTAGTTTCAGTCGGTCTTAGTTTTTTGGTAGATTTTTGAATTTTTGAAATATATGGCCAGTATCAGAGTGTGGAGGACCCCAGACCATCGGGGTCAGGCCTCCACTACCATCGGGGGCCCGGGGCTGTCTGCCTCGCCCGGGTTCCTTGGAAAAGAGAGGTAGCGCGTTTTCCCTTTCCGTTTTTAGATTTTTCAATTTTATTGGCTCCGTGTTTTGTCACGAGCACTGGGTCTGCTTAGCCAGCCCATGTTGCAGAGCCTGGGTGGTTTCCTTTACGGAACTATGCCCCCTTTTTGGTCCCTGGGTATGTTTACATATCAGTTTGCGGCTACAATTCATGACGGATGAATATACGTAGCATCCCGTTTCTTGAGAGCAAACCAACTCCATTTTCAAGAACCCACCCCAGCCGCAGCGAGCTAGCAAAGCGGCAAACCAGCATCCGTCGGGGTTGGTTAAAGGGTGCTCCGCTAATGCGGACGAGGGGCCTTCACGGCCATTTCTAGGGCACCCTGCTCTCGGGGCAATTCTTTTTTTTTGGTTTTGCCTCTTGAATGGCAGCAGCCATTCCACTTTCTGACCTTAGCACTCTTAGTTCTGGACTTCGGTCTGGTTCTAAGTTGTGCTAAGGCCATTCCCATCATCATAATCGCTACAAATGGGCCCCACGTTGGGCGCCATTTGTAGCGATTATGATGATGGGAATGGCCTTAGTACAACTAAGAACCAGACTGAAGTCCAGAACCAAGAGTGCTAAGGTCAGAAAGTGGAATGGCTGCTGCCATTCAAGAGGCAAAACCAAAAAAAAGAATTGCCCCGAGAGCAGGGTGCCCTAGAAATGGCCGTGAAGGCCCCTCGTCCGCATTAGCAGAGCACCCTTTAACCAACCCCGACGGATGCTGGTTTGCCGCTTTGCTAGCTCGCTGCGGCTGGGGTGGGTTCTTGAAAATGGAGTTGGTTTGCTCTCAAGAAACGGGATGCTACGTATATTCATCTGTCATGAATTGTAGCCGCAAACTGATATGTAAACATACCCAGGGACCAAAAAGGGGGCATAGTTCCGTAAAGGAAACCACCCAGGCTCTGCAACATGGGCTGGCTAAGCAGACCTAGTGCTCGTGACAAAACACGGAGCCAATAAAATTGAAAAATCTAAAAACGGAAAGGGAAAACGCGCTACCTCTCTTTTCCAAGGAGCCCGGGCGACCCTTGTATCACTTTGTCGTGATGCCGTTTGGGTTGTGCAATGCACCCCAAACGATGTCGCGACTCATGGACAAAGTGATACCTCCGCATCTTAAGCACCAAGTGTTCGTATACTTGGATGACTTGTTGGTGATAACCGAGGCCTTCGACGAACACCTGAAGGTACTGCACCAAGTCGCATTCCATCTGCGACAAGCTGGCCTTACCATCAATGTGGAGAAGAGCAAGTTCCTCTTGCGCGAGGTTAAATATCTTGGCCACATTGTTGGTAATGGGACGATTAGGACAGATCCGGACAAGGTGAGATCTATTATGGATTTCCCTCTTCCAACGACCACGAAGCAGCTGCGGAGATTTTTGGGAATTTGCGGCTGGTATCGACGCTTCGTCAGAGAATATGCGTCTTTTTCAACGCCACTGACAGACATGCTTTCGAAGAAGACTCAATTTGTGTGGACCGACGAGAGGCTAAATGCTTTCAAGCAATTGAAAGTGAGCCTTGCTTCGGCTCCAGTGTTGCAAAGCCCCGACTTCAACAAGCCCTTCTCCATCCAATGTGACGCGAGTCAACATGGAGTAGGTGCCGTGCTAGTGCCACGGACGGAAGAAGGAGACGAAGCCCCCGTCGCCTATATGTCCCACAAATTGAATCCCGCTCAGAGAAACTACACCGTCACTGAGCAACAATGTCTGGCAGCGGTGTTGGCAATCAAAAAGTTCCGTGCCTACGTGGAAGGTCACGAATTTGAAATCGTGACCGACCATGCTTCCCTAAAATGGCTAATGCACCAACCAGATCTAAATGGTCGCTTAGCCCGGTGGGCCCTTAAACTGCAAGGGTTTAATTTCACCATCGTCCACCGAAAGGGAAGCCAAAACGTAGTGCCGGACTCTTTGTCGCGCATGTTTTCTGCCGAGGCGTTGATGCCGGCAGAAGGCGAGGAGACTCCAATGGAGCTAGACTTAGAGTCGCCACACTTCAAAAGTGCTTCTTATATGGAGCTAGCGGCTAAAGTCCAGGCAGAACAAGACCAACTGCCGGACCTAAAAGTTGTAGACGGGTTCGTGTACAAGCGGACCGAGTATGCGACCGGAAACGGACTTCAAGACCAGTTGGCTTGGAAGTTGAGAGTGCCGTCAGAAATGACGGCAGCATTAGTGAAGGGAGCTCATGACCCACCCTTGAGTGCGCATGGTGGCGTGGCCAAAACCCTCGGGCGACTACGTCAATGGTTTTACTGGCCACGAATGGCCGCTCAAGTGCGTGAATATGTGGGATCATGCCTCACATGTAAAACCACCAAAGCCCCTTCACACACCCTTCGACCACCAATGACGCTGCAGTCCGTTCCCGAGCGCATATTGCAGCGCTTGTACATCGATATTATCGGCCCCTACCCTAGGTCCAAGTCTGGCAACATTGGAGCTCTCATCGTCCTGGACCATCTTTCGCGGTTCCCATTCATCGAGCCGCTTCGGAAGTTCACTGCGAAAGCAGTCATTGACATCCTGAGGAAGAGGATATTCCATCTTGTTGGAGTCCCGGAAAGTGTCGTGACGGATAATGGAGTACAACTTCGTTCTTCGGTATTTCAAACCTTTCTACAAGAATTCGGGGTCGGACACACCTTTACCGCCGTATATTCCCCTCAGGCTAACGCCTCGGAACGTCTTAACCGTTCCATACTGGCAGCCATTCGGTCTTATATTGATCCTGCTCAAAAGGAGTGGAACGGCAAAATCTCGGACATAACCTGCGCATTGCGCTCAGCACCTCACGCGACGATAGGGACTTCGCCCTATCAGGCAGTCTTCGGGCAACCAATGGTCACCCATGGCCGCCTTTATCATCTATTGCGGCAACTGCATCTTCTGGATGACCCCGATACGACCCTGCCACCTCCTGACCACCTGGCAATCCTACGCCAGTCCATCCGCGACCGAACTACCCAGGCCCAGTCTCGAAATGCAAAGGCCTATAACCTTCGTTCCAGGTTGGTTTCATACCAGCCTGGCGAAGTGGTCTACAGGCGCAACTTCCGGCAAAGTGACGCAGCCGCGCACTACAAGGCAAAGCTGGACCGGAAGTTCTTACCTAGTAAGGTAATTAAGAAGATCGGCGGTGCCTATTACCAGCTGGCCGATCAAAATGGACGATCAGTGGGCGTCTTTCATGCGAAAGACATCACTAAGTGATATACCCACTGAGTTCACAAGTTCACGATTTGTTTCCAAACTTTATTTGGAGATCGTCCATTTGCGCCTATTTTAGGTGTCACTCCTGCTCCATTGGAAAAGTATCTATAGATGTTCACATCGTTCACCATTTCCTCTACCAAAGATACTTTCCTTATTGATTCAGTATACGTTGCTCACGATATTTCCTCTCATTAAAAAAATTACCCCTTTCTTTCTGTTCACCTTATTCACGATTTTCTCAAAGGATTGGATAGTAAACGACATGATCACCTGTTCAAGTCATTATATTTCACATATTACATCCATCCTTCAGCTCTTTCCACGCACTTGCCCTTGTAGAAAGATCTGTGTTGTAGCATTTGCCATTTCAATTTTTTTCTAAATTCACGGCAAACGACTTCTGATACGTAATGTATCAGAAGTCCTCTACAAAATGACCTCTAACGGCATCTTGTTTTCGAGAAATCGAAACACAAGCGATGTCGTATAAAAATTTCATTTTTCACAAATGAATTTACCGTATTAACGGTAAATTGTTTGTGTAAAATTTCGAGACCGGCACTGGGCTGTGTGCTGGCAGCGATAAGCTCGAGACAGTCGGATCTCATTTGTGGCGGAGGCCAGACGTGGTGACGGCGAGATGCTTTTTAGTCGCGTTACAGGTGTTGTTAGTTTAATTAAAATACAACGATTCCAAGCCTTGTACCTGTATAATTAAGTCACAATACCGTCGCAATATTGTTGCCGTTCGTCATCTAAGAATTTCGGTTTGAACGGTCGCAGAGTCGGTAGTTTGCGCACTCCGTCGCATAGTGAAGTTAATACAACGTGGTAACAAACGCGCCAACGAACCGCCCAATATTCGATAACGTGTCTCAGTAATACACAATGAGAACCTGAATGTGAATCGGACAAGAACCTAGGCGGAATTCGGAATAGCTTTACCGCGATATCTCGTGAGTGCCAGCCAAATATAAATTGTTTATTGTCCAAGAGGAGATTTATGATACTGTCGTCAGTATAATATGTTTTTTTTTGGCATTTTTCCGTGTGAAGGTGATGTGAAAGGTGGCAAGCATTTGGCATAAATAAAACGACTCCATCAAGATGCTTCTCGGGCGTCGCAAACAGTCTTTGGTTTTGTGCATTTCATTTCGGGTCGCAAACAACCGACTAAATTGTTCAAGTACCGGCGGCGCAGATCGCAACCGGCGAATCCCTAATTGCAAATTCCCAGCAATTCTTATCTGACTTGCTGAGGCCTATCCGGAGACCAGAGCTATCGTCAGCTGTCCAGGGTTGCTCGTTTTCAACTTGCGCGCAAAGCTTCTACAAACGTGGCGAGCGCAGGTGCGTGAGCGTGTGTATCATTCCTGGTAGGGTATGCGACGTCGAACGAGAAGAAAGTCGCATATCATCCCATGCTGTATTGTGGACTACATTTGCTAGTTAATTTGAGCTTGCTGTAAGTTGCCAGGAAGAGTACGTGGAAACCGCGACTGGAAATGAGGTTAGTAGACAGAAGGTTCTAGGTGGCTCCCAAAACAACTTTTTTTAGACGCAGAGGCGATAGTCCAAAGTGGGGCTATAATCCGTGGTGCTTTGGCGAACGCCTGTGATCAGGCCCCTTTCAAACAAGTTAGCAGGACGTCGTTGTACATGAGATGATTGCGTATCATTGGAGATTGAGCTATCTTGGTCTGTTTTGTTTATGATCGAAACATTCACTCAACTAACAGCACCGATGGGTAGTTACTATTGTATGTTGATTCATTAAACTAGTACAGGATGTTCAACAAAAACCGCGCAAATGAAGTTCCAAAATGCAACTATGTATACGTTCAAGTGTGCAAGCTTGACCACCAACAGATTTCGAGCTTTTCTGATTCGTGCGATCGGTCGGATCGTCTATAGAACGACATGAAAGCATCAACTCTTAACAAAAGCAAGGTGGGCAATGGTGAATCCAAATATGTAAGTCAACATAAACACTTTACTACCAGTGCAACAAGTGACCTTTTCTAACAATGAAATCACAATGGAAAAAGATGCAAGTTGGTTTGAAAATTTTAAAGAAATTAGTGTAGAATTAACTGAAAATATTAAAACCGTAGGCAATAGTTTTAACAAGATAAGTGTAGCATTACATAATATCGCATCAATATTGGGAAATATTAGCTCGAAATAGAAAAGCTAGTTGAATATGAATCTCACATTTACCAACTTTGGTATCAATTTTATCAGACGATGGCAAATGAAATAATATAAAATATTTGTTCTCTGAATTTCTGGTGCAAGAAAAATAATTAGAAGCTATAATTCTATTGCATTTATCTGGTTCAATTTTTAAGCTTGCAAAACGAAACTTTTTAGCTTATAAATCGAATTTTGGCCTCGAAAAGCTAGATATATTTCTTTATTTTGAGTAGTATCGATATTTCGACGCCAATCTGCACAATTTTTAGTGCTCTTTGTTTTCGGTAGCTACTTTGATTTACTCTTGAACTCTTCATAGTGAGTAGTAGGAAGAACAGGTTATGATTCCCAGTATTAACCAACTAACTGAACTAACTAATAGAAAAACACACTTTCCTTACTAATATACTCGACACTGCACATTTGATTGATATGGTTGTTTGAATCCGAATATTAAGGCCAATAAATTGAGTTCCTCTAGCTATGAATAGATAGCTGGACGAAATCAGGGGTCAAGTGCGTCGGGGAATTAATCCCTCCACATTAGTACATTATTACTAATGTTCGAAGAACATTAGTATTAAAATCGATTCGGCCAAAAATTCATATTTCTTTATATATATATATATATATATCATCAAAAAATTTCAGTGAGATAATCTCGGGAACGCGCCATCCGATTGAGCTGAAACTTTCAGGATACATTGGTGTATATGCAGAATAGGTCCAGGTCTCTTTCAATGTCAGTTATTGTTAACCTTTTGGCGACGGCGGCTATTTAAGTGATATTTTTAATATACCTATTATTTCGTGCACAAATAATTTTCGCAAAAATAAAGTTAACGAAATAAATTTCTAACGTGTTTTACATATGAATCGGATAATGCTTTGGAATTTTTTAACCCTATGTGTGCGCTGGGTGCCTAAAAAGAGGACGGGAAAATTTAAAAATTTTAAAATTTCGATAACTTTTGACAGAGCTATTCAATCATTACGAAATTTTCAGGACATATTGATATTATTTAGCTGTAGATTTGTGTAGCTTTTAATGAGCGTGCTGGCAACCCTGTAGCTAGGGCAGGCACTGAAAGTGAAAACCTCCAAATCATCGTCTCTCTTGAAAAAATGCCGTTTGTTCAAAAAAAAGCCACTCATATGTAAATCTTGTGCTTTGTTTACATAACCAAAAAAAAAAAAAAGATATGGTATAACGGGCACGCCTGGTAACCCTTGCCCAATTTACCTATATTTTTAGCATCAAAAACTTCTGTTCACGGAAACTCACGACCCGATGGGCAGAATTATTTGAAATTCACAGAATGTATTGGTCTTAACTAGGACCAGGTCTGATAGAAGTGATTTTGAAATGCGGGCGATTCTGTGCCAGTGGTGCCATCTTGAAAAACCACTAAAAAAGATAACTGTTTTTAGCCCTATAAATTCTGATTGAATCGTTCGATTTTGACGAAACTCACACAATTGCTGGACCTTACTTTAAGCCACGTTTGGTAGAAATTTGGTCGAAAAACTCGGTTGGAGCTGCCAGCTATGATAATTTTGGTGTCTTCATTTTGACAAAAAAAAATTTGGAAGTGAAAACATTCAAACCATCGAATATTCAAAAAAATGTCCGTTTCTTACAATAAAACCAATCTGTATATAAATCTTATGTTATATCTACACGTTCAAAATAAAACTTTGGAAATTTCATGTTGGACAAGAACGGTAACCCTCTCCCAGTTAACCTATATTTTTAGCATCAAAAACTTCTGTTCACGGAAACTCACGAACCAATAATCAGATACAGCTAAAATTTACAGAATGCATTGGACTTAAGTAAGACCAGATTTGATAGAAGCGATTTTGAATTGTGGGCAAGTCTGTGCCAGTGGTGCCATCTTGAAAAATTACAAAGAAAAAAACTTCTTTTTGCCCTATGAAATGTGAATAAGTTACCAGATTTTCATGAAATTGACACAATAGCTAAACCTAAATCTAATCTCTGTTTGGTGGAAATTTGGTTGAAAAATTTGATTAGTGCTGCCAGCTATGGTAATTTTTGTGTCTTTGGTTTTGAAAATTCACTCAGGAAAATAAAACTTTTTGCACCATAACTTCCAGTGCAGTCATGAAATCAATACGAATTTCATACAATTAATGAAACCTGTCATAAACATTATTCAGGCCAAATTTGGTTGAAAAGCCACAATAGGGTTGCCAGCTATTGTTGGTTTTGTGTTTAATTGTAATATCTTTATTAAGCGGTTTTATCGTAGAATTTTCAAATGGTAATGATATTGTAGTGACAATAAACATCAAATATTAAGCTTTCGATCATTTGAAAAAACTCGCTGCAGGTAACCTTAAATTTCTTTATACTCCTATGACTTCGAATGTAATTAAACAACGTGAAGCGGATTTAATATATTCTTGGCTTTGATACTGGCGAAAGGCTGCCAGCACGAGTCGGTTGTGCTACTTTTGTATGAATAAATGCTAACAGTTAGTATTCATACCGGAAACATTTACAATGAAAATAAATAACCGATGTTACAATTCGCAAAGTTCTGCAAATTTTTCGGATCGCAGCCCCAAACACCAACTTCAGTTACAGTGCTACAGGCACTGAGCATTTTCTTCATTGATGTTATATGAGATGCTGCTTTCAAAATTATGTGAAATAAGCAACTGATAACGAATATAATTAACCCGTGTTTTGCTCTCATAAACGTTGAAATTCATGCCAGTGGTAATATCTGAAACCTTCCACCATATGAGTTATAATGCATTCTTGAGACGAAAGACGAGCCTTCGTGTCGCTAAGGATAGGCATATTGATTTCTATTGGGTCAATGTAATGCCATTATGTAGTAGTGATGGGAAATTTAGTTACTTTCGCGGAATGACAACTTTTCAGAATTAATATTTCCTAATGTAAAAAGAAAAGAAACTACAATAATATATATGTTAAACTTAGTACATATTGTACTAAAACATAGAACATCTAAGAAAGAAAGAAAAACATATTTTTGTACATTTTAAAGTAGTGTTACTTATCCAATTTGAATTCAAAATCAGAAGTAAAAATCAGTTTATCTGCTAAGGCATAAAACTACATTAAGAACAAGAGAATTACTCAAACCCGGGAATAGTCTGTAAGAGTTTGATAAAAAAAAAAAACTCTAGCGCACCTGAACCGCTAGAAAACTAATTTTCGAAGAAATTTTCTTTGAGTGACAAAAAAATGTGGAAAAACGTAATATACTTTTTTGTAGAATCATATCAACCATTCCTTCTTCAAAGCAACAGAATTCAGCTATAACACAAATGATGAAAATGTTCAGTGCTGGCAACATTTTCCCAACGAAGCAGCAATAAGTTAACCGCTCATACTTAAATCAACTTATCCTTTGAATTTCGTTCTCATCGGAGGATTTCGTCGAAAGCTTTAGCGGTTAACGTTGTTTGAAGCTGCCATCCAAAAAATGTTCAAAACTCGGAAAATTTAAAAATTGGTTTCTTAGTTTTATTGCAAATGTTTTGCATATGAGTATGTAATTTGAAGCATCTGTTGATGCAATAGTAACGAAAATGGCTAAAGCTTATTACCCTGTGTCAGCAGCATAGCAAAATATATACCGAATCTGCTTCACGTTAAACTAAACCCAACAAATAGATTTCGTTTCGATTGAATCACTGCGCTAGAAGTTATACGGGTGAATAAATCTTTAGGGTTAGCACCCTCAAAACTTTTCAAAGTTTTAAAACGTTAATATTTATTGTTAATTTTCATTGCAGGATCGTTCCCATTTGCAAATCTAATGACATAATCGCGCAGTAAAGAAATTCCAAAAAATTACAAAAATGGTCATAGCTGGCAGGCCTTTCACGATTTTTGTACGAAATTCCTATGACATTTGGCCCACATCAAAATCTATTTACTGCATAAACTTCATTTTGATATCATGACTGCACCGGAAGTTATAAGGGAAAAAGCTTTATTTTGCTGAGCAAATATGCAAGATTTAGGAGACAAAAATCACCACAGCTGGCAACCCTATTCTAATTTTTCAGCCAAATTTTCAACAAATGTTACCTTAAATAGGATACAAATTGTGTGAATTTTGTTTAAATCTGATGGCTGAATCGGAAGTTAAAGGCCAAAAAGCTGTTGTTTTTCTCAGTGATTTTTCAAGATGGCACCACTGCCACAGGGTTGCCCGCATTTCAAAATTACTTCTATCAGACCTGGTCCTAATTAATACCAACATGTCCTGTGAATTTCATCATGATCGAATAATCCAGTCGTCAGTTTTCGTGAACAGAACTTTCGAGTGCTAAAAATAGAGATAATTTAGTGATGGGTTGCCGTTCTTGTGCGAATTGGAATTTTAAAAATTTTAAATTGACATGATGCACAAACGTTAAAATTTATCAATGATTTGAATTTTTTGTCAAAAATCAAAAATTTTTCATCAGGTTCAATGATTTGAAGGATTTTTTTTCAAGAGCGTGCCGCAGCTACAGGGTTACCCGCACTACCTTGGAAATCCATGTGTATTAAACTATGGTGAACATTAATATGCTCTGCAAATTTCACGATTATCCAATGTTTTTGTCAGAAGTAATGACAAATCAAAATTTGAAAAAAAATCCTTGCCTACTTTTAGGCACGCTGCACCCACACACGGCTCAAAATCTCCAATTCTTTACCATAAACAAGCTTAGAACATAATATGTTTTTACTCCCAATACTTTTTTTGAGCAAAATATCACGCTGCTTGGAAATATAGGAGTACCTCAAAATTCACTAAAACGCTCGCCGCCGCCAAAATGTTTAAGATATCTGAATTTTAAAAAGTCGTGGACCTACTTACTAAATACATCTACGTTCTCCGAAAGTTTCAGCTCAATCGAATCGGCCACTCCAAAAATTATCTCCCTTAATCATTTTGATGATATATATATATATATATATATATATATATATATATAAAGAAATATGAATTTTCGGCAAAACGAGTTTAATACTACTTTTCTTCGAAAATTAGTAAAAAAAATATATAGTTAAATGGCTACAGAAAATACGGAAAAATAAGAGAAAAGAAAATGTTGATGGAGAATTTTATTATCTTTTCTCTCCTATACACGTATATAAATAATATATACATATTCAAAAATGGTTACAATTTAAGAAACAGAAACAACAAACAAGATCAAATGGGAACAAAGTAATTCGATTCAGATTATATACACCCGCATATACTAAACTTTATTTCCTTGGGTACTTCTTGTTGGTACCGCATAAACCTTGTTTTTTTGTATCCTCTTAACTGAAGTAAGACACTTAAAGACCAACAAAATATTTGTTAAAATTAGATCTGTCGAGTTCAAAAATATAGAAAGAATGGATTGCTATTAATTAAACATAAGGTCTTCTTATTGGGTGAAAGCCCGAGAAGTTCTTTCTCGCTTTTCAGGGTCCGCGCGTCGCCTGGCTGGCCTCAAATTGATTAAATAGTGTTTCCGTGATTTTCAGCATCTTTCAAGGGAGGGATACTGGCCAAACAGTTAGTTTCAGTCGGTCTTAGTTTTTTGGTAGATTTTTGAATTTTTGAAATATATGGCCAGTATCAGAGGGTGGAGGACCCCAGACCATCGGGGTCAGGGCTCCACTACCATCGGGGGCCCGGGGCTGTCTGCCTCGCCCGGGTTCCTTGGAAAAGAGAGGTAGCGCGTTTTCCCTTTCCGTTTTTAGATTTTCCAATTTTATTGGCTCCGTGTTTTGTCACGAGCACTGGGTCTGCTTAGCCAGCCCATGTTGCAGAGCCTGGGTGGTTTCCTTTACGGAACTATGCCCCCTTTTTGGTCCCTGGGTATGTTTACATATCAGTTTGCGGCTACAATTCATGACGGATGAATATACGTAGCATCCCGTTTCTTGAGAGCAAACCAACTCCATTTTCAAGAACCCACCCCAGCCGCAGCGAGCTAGCAAAGCGGCAAACCAGCATCCGTCGGGGTTGGTTAAAGGGTGCTCCGCTAATGCGGACGAGGGGCCTTCACGGCCATTTCTAGGGCACCCTGCTCTCGGGGCAATTCTTTTTTTTGGTTTTGCCTCTTGAATGGCAGCAGCCATTCCACTTTCTGACCTTAGCACTCTTGGTTCTGGACTTCGGTCTGGTTCTAAGTTGTGCTAAGGCCATTCCCATCATCATAATCGCTACATACTTGAGATAAAATTTATTGAAAATTTGGCTGCAAAATTAGAAAAGAGTTGCCGCTATAGTGATTTTTGTCTCCTTAATCTTGAAAATTAGCTCAGCAAAAGAAAACTTTTTTCCCTACAACTTCCGGTCAAGTCATGAAATAAACACGAAGTTCATGCAGTAAATGGACCTTAATGTGAACCAAATGTCGTAGGAATTTCGTACAAAAATCATGAAAATGCTGCCAGCTACGATCATTTTTGTAATTTTGTGGAATTTCTTCACTGAGCGATTATGTCATTAGATTTGCAAATGGGAATGATCCTGCAATGAAAATAAACAACAAATATTAACGTGTTAAAAACTTTATAAGTTTTAAGGGTGGTAGCCCTTAAATTCTTTTACCCGTATAACTTCCAGCGCAGTGATTCAATCGAAACAAAATTTACTGGTAAAATTTAACTTAACGTAAAGCAGATTTGTATTTTGCTTGCTGCTGACACAGGGTAACCAGCATTGGCCATTTTCGTAAATATTGCATCAAAAGATGCTTCAAATAACGTACTCATATGCAAGCATTTGCGATTAATATGAAAAACCAACTTTTAAATTTTCCGAGTTTTGAACATATTTTGGATGGCAGCCTCAAACAACATTTAACCGCTGAAACTTTCGATGAAATCCTCCAATGAGAACGAAATTCAACGGATAAGTTGATTTTAGGATGCGCTTGTTATGTTAAGCTTATTGCTGCTTCGTTAGGAAAGTGCTGCCAGCACTGAACATTTTCATCATTTGTGTTTTAGTTGAGTTTTGTTGCTTTGGATAAGGAATGGTTGATATGATTCTACAAAAATGTGTATTGCGCCTTTCCACAATTTTTGTCACTCAAAGACAATTTCTTTGACAATTAGTTTTCTAGCGGTTCTGATGCGCTTGACCTTTTTGAACATGGACGTGAAGACAATCGGTGTCCGTGTAGTGCTGCCATTTTCCATACGAAGTTCTTACTGATTTTTGAAGAAAATGAAGTATGGAACTCGTTTTGCCGAAAATTCATATTTGCTGATATAAATAAATAAATAAATATATATATATGTATATATATATATATATATATATATATATATATATATATATATATATATATATATATATATATAAATATATATATAGATATATATATATATATATATATATATATATATATATATATATATATATATATATATATATATATATATATATATATATATATATATATATATATGTATATATATATACATATATATATATATATATATATATATATATATATATATATATATATATATGTATATGTATATATATATATATATATATATATATATATATATATATATATATATATATATATATATGTATATATATATATATATATATATATATATATATATATATATATATATATATATATATATATATATATATATATACCTATATATATATATATATATATATATATATATATATATATATATATATATATATATATATATATTGTTGTGACTGATCGCGAAAACTAAACGTCAAAATATGAGTGACGCTAGCGACGCGGCGCGGCGCGGCGAGCAGCGCAACTAGTAACAGCTGTATAGCGACAACAGCGTTAAACAGCGTTAATACGACAAAAGCAATAAACGTAACTATTAAGTATTAAAAACACCCGATCCATATAGAATAAGTATAACTGTAAATATTTTAGCTATATAAGTAGGAGACGAGTGTTAATAAAGCAGTCTGATATCAGGAGCCATACCAGATAGGCACTGCAGACCAAGGAGAATTGAAACCAAGTGTTTTATTTCATTCCTTTATAGTAATACTGGGAGTCTATTGCAAAGCGGCGACTTGTTTGCCAAGCATTAGACGAAAAGTATACAACTCGCGAACAATGTTCGATTATCATTACATGACGATCCTGCCATCCTAGAAACCAAATTGACGTACGATCCGGACATTTTCTTAAAGAAAGAAGAAGAAGACCTGCAGATGAGCAGACAACAAGGAGGACTACCGACGGAAGGAGCACCACTGCCTCGAGAACACCCCAACCTCATAAAGGCCAGGAAAGAAGAGTAGAAGTTGACAGCAATCCCGAAGATAGAAATACCCATAAGAAAGAAGCGAAGTGGTAAAAGAGTCTTTCTGAGAAGACTGCGAGCAACGCTACGAAGAATTGCCACCAACACAGACAATCCTCCGCCTTGGGAGCGACAGACGGAGCTTTATCAGCAGATTGAACACATCGAAGCGCAACTTAACAACAATTCGACAAGGCCAAATTTAGAACGAAGCGTATATCGAGTAATGGAACGACATATTTCGATTGATGGACCTAACAATTTATAACCGAGCAACGGACATCTATATAGAAAGTATTACACGACGATCTTGCTGTTGACGTGAACCACAATCTTACAAATAACGAACCTTCTATTTACGATGTTGACAATATTGAATCCTGCAGATATCGATTTCAGCCGATTTCGGAACCATGATCCAGTCAACTTTGAAACCACGATCAAGCGAATTTCGAAACCGTCCGAGGACAAGTAACATCAATAATGGAAAAAAAATACGAAAAATAACTTATGTAAAATATTAATAAACTAAACGCCTAGAAAGTTACATAATCGAAAACAAGATTTAAAAAAAATTAGGGGCCCTATTCTCAGTCACCTCACATGACGAATGAGGTGACGCTCATGATTTCGTATTCTGATAGTCACGTGAGGTGTTGTTATTTCACCCCAAGTGACGTTTTCGATCTGTTGGCTATTCTGAGAGTCACGTGAAGTGACGAGCGTCACGTAAATTAAGATTTTCAGTCACTTGATAATATCAAGTGACTGTGGTCAGAAATGATATAAATTGATATTTTGAATAAAAAGAAGAAGGATTTTCACGAAGTTTGCATCGTGAACCATAAAAAAAAGTAAACAAATCTTATTTTGAAGATAGTGCGGTTAAACTCAACGACGTGTTCGCCATAGCCGTTAGCCGTTTTCTAATAAATTTTTGGCTCGTATGTTTGTTATTTTGTATTTTTGTGTCAATTTTTAGGGAATTTTATGTTTGATTGGTTGTTTTTGTTTCTGTGGCTTTGAAAATGCAGATGGCATTGATACATGTCCACAATCATTTCACGCCAATTTAGTACGTGCAGCTCATTTTTTCGAGCTAAAATGGGACATTTGGTGTTTGAATTTGAAAATTGAATTATGTTAATGTGTTTTCAATAAGAAAATCGATCGGAAATTGACCTGTAAAGTACCAGTTTTAAAAAATAAAGGGTTGCACTGAGATACTCGTGAAGTTAAATATTTACAATTCTCTATTATCTCGTCATTCTTTCGAGCGAAAATTTTAACAATGGAGAAAAACAGATGCACAGCTTATTCCTGACGGATAAAATGTGAAGGATATCAATTTTTGATCTATTTTCTAATTGGAAAGACAAGCAACAATTTGAATGCCTTATTGGACTGATGAAAAGTCATCCACAAAGCCTGAAACTGCACAGCGAACACATAAAAACCACTTCTAGTATTCACCAATACTTCTTACTAATCACTATATTTATAATCGTGTATAGCAAGTTTAAGTATACCTGGTACACTTGTAAATACCGTCCTCTTTTTTATTTCCCAAATCATTTGCTTATCCCTGGAACTTTCCTGTTTGCGTTCGATTTTCCTTACTTTCTATTTGACTTTTATTTTTTTAATAATTCCACTCCCTCCAAAGTAAGCCGAACTTATGATATAAAGGTATGAAAAGTTTGTGCGCGCCAACGATGTGCAAGCCGTCCCCCATCTAAGTACTGACCAAGCCCAACACAGCTTAACTTCGGTGATCGGACAAGAAACGGTCGATGCCAGTGTGCTATGGACGTGGTGAATTTCGAGCGATGATAAATTTCAATGACATGATAAATTTCAAACGCTCAAGCGTTGCCATTCAAACACAAATTCATAGTCACCTTACCTAGAGTCATGTCACGTGACTCTCAGAATACCGATTCGTAAGTGACGTGACTTTCCAAGTGACGTGAGATGACTCTCAGAATAGGGCTCAAGGATTTGATGATTTAAAATAAACTTTATAACATCATGAAAGTAAACAACAAACATACAACGGGTTAAACATACAACGGCGTTAATGTTATTAAGCTAATCAAAAAAAAAAAAATTGAAGTATGTAGACATATTAATCAGCATTGAAATATTTTAAATAGGTATTAAATGAAACAATTTACATAAAAATTAAATATTTTTGTATAGTATAAAGTAGGTAAACTCAAAATAATTCGAATGATTCGCTATAAATCAAATGCAGTAGAATACAGAAAAAACTGTACATGGTCCGTGGTATCACAAAAAAGCACGAATGAAAGTAAAATAGATTATAGCGTAGTTTTTAAAAAATATAGCTAAATGCTTATTTTTGAAAATTTTGAAAATAATAAGATGAGTAACTTAGATGTTGAGCTTGCATTAGAATGCATACCAGTTTTCAATGGAAGTGCAAAACAATCAGATTCCTTTTTAACCATATTAGGATTGATCAACGAAAACCTCAATAAAAACGGGAAACAGAATTTACAAAATTTTACGAAAAATGTCCAATTGGGGTCTAGCGTCAAAACTCAACTGTTGAGTACTAGAATAAGCAGCTATGCAGAATTATAAAAAGTATTAAGAGATAGATTCAAGAGTAGAAAAAATCCACAACAAATCCATACACAGCTAGCTCACTTATATCAAAATGGAACAGTTGAAAAATACAATGAAAAGATATTGCAGCTCATTAGCGAATTGATTCAAATCCAAATTTATAGCTTAGGACAGAGTCCATCTGCAGCAGAGAAAGTAGCGATACAGAAATCTAACGACTCTTATGCGCTCACTATTTTCAAAAACGGTTTAGACGAGTCACTTAAGCCCACCATTTTTGCGGCACAGCCAAAAACACTAAAAGAACCGATTCAAATAGCAACGGACTTAGAATCGAGCTATAATGCGACCAAAAATGCTAGGTACATAAATAAAAGTTACAACAGTAATCGGCAATTAAAATACAGTTATAGATGCTAACCAAACAATACAGAAAATGTTTATAATAGTCGCACAAATGATAACAGTACTAATGGTTATAGAAATACGAGAAAAAACGATGAAAACAAGGATATGAAAAACAAAAATGATTTTAGAAGTTATTATAATAATATAAAAAGTGCTAACACAAATACTTTGAAAGAAACTGCACTTCAAATATACATAGGCAACTCAATAATCACAAAACAGAGTGTAAAACACAGCGAAATATTAAACAAGAATAAAGAAGGAAAATTGATCGACAATATTAAGACTGAAACTGAATCAATAAATGAATACCAATTGATTGAGGTCGGAAGTTAGACAAAGGAAATATTGAAAGATGCAGAAATAATCAAAGTTCAAAGCATTGGCATGATAATAAGATAATGGCAAGAGTGATAATAGAAAATAATAAAACCACAGTTAGATGCAGTGATGATCCATCGAAATTAGTTTTGGCATTGGAGAAGCTGACATCACAAACAACTGAGAAGAAAATAGGAAAAGAGTGCAGAAACAAAAGTTATTAGATTCCCAATATTTTAAGTATGAAGAAAATTATAAATACGAGTATGCTCAATCAAATGCGACATGCCAAACAAATACAGAATAAAGAACCCCTGAAGATAATTATACAAAAAATTCCAATAAGAATACTTGAAAGTTTAATAAAATTTAATTATACCAACGAGCTACAAATAAGACTAAGAAACAGTATTAGTTCAGTCCGTGATAGAATTCAAAAAGTAAGAGATAGGAAGGAAATCAGATTAGATTATAAAATGAACTCGTTGAATTTTAAAAAAGTTTTTGTTAGAAACATTTGAAACACAAAAGAACTCTAGCGCACCTGAACCGCTAGAAACACTAATGCTCGAAGAACAGTAGAAGAATCGTGCAGGTTTTGAGTGCATATTCCACCACATGTGCTGCTTATTACGGCCAAACTGTTTCAAATGCCACGTTTTACTTTGGTCTCAAGAATGCATTATAAATCATATGGTGGAAGGTTTCAGATATTACCACTGGCATGAATTTCAAAGTTTATGAGAGCAAAACACGGGTTATTTATATTCGTTATCAGTTGCTTATTTCACATAAGTTTGAAAGCAGCATCTCATATAACATCAATGAAGAAAATGCTCAGTGCCTGCAGCACTGTAACTGAAGTTGGTGTTTGGGGCTGCGATCCGAAAAATTTGCAGGACTTTGGGAATTGAAATATTGGTTATTTATTTTCATTGTAAATGTTTCCGGTATGAATACTAACTGTAAGCATTTATTGATACAAAAGTAGCACAACCGACTCGTGCTGGCAACCTTCTGCCAATATCAAAGCCAAGAATATATCACATCTGCTTCACGTTGTTATATTACATTCGAAGTTATAGGAGTATAAAGAAATTTAGGGTTACCTGCAGCGAGTTTTTTCAAATAATCGAAAACTTAATATTTGCTGTTTATTGTCACTACAATATCATAACCATTTGAAAATTCTACGATAAAACCACTTGTACACTTTTTATTTTCAAAATAATAATAATCCAGCTACACTAAGTATTGAAGCACAAAAAAAAGGCGTGGTTGTTAGTATTACTATGTATTTATTTCTTTATCAAAAAAAGGTCTGACTCTCATGACAGTCGGTCACTAACTAACTACTATTCAGAGTATGCATTCAAATTATACATTTTTTACATCATTGGTAATTATACAAATCAAAATTATTACATCAATAAAAAATACATTTTATACATAATATTCAAAGTATGCAAAAGAAAGTCCGTGATGCTATGTTAATTCATAAATGCAAGAGCATGGTACACGCGCTGCCACATCAGAAGAGAACAAATCAAGAATCGTTGCGGTCTTTTCAAAGTATCAGCCTTTCTCCAACATACTCCCCCCGATGAGATATCCGATATCTCAGTGTTTGCTCTGGTTTCTCATGACTAATCGTGTCCCTTTTGTTTTTAAACGGTTAAACGTTGTACTGCTCGGCAAGTGTCTGCATATATGATGGCGTGGGAGGGGATAAACTTAAAAATGACATGGCAAAGAATCAAGGAAGGAAAATTCAAATAGTATGTGCATGTCGTGCTAAACTCATTGCTATTACTGGGTGCTCTGATTGTAATATTGGTGCTGCTAGTGTTAATCTTGATCTCCGTACTGGTTTTATTAATTGCGTTATTATGTACTTGAAATTTGAATAGGTAGAAGTGCAATGTTTGAAATAGCTAGTTTATATGATTTTCCATTTGCAAATATTGTTACCACTCGAATAAGTCCATCTTTACCAGGATGTATTTCAGAGATTCTAGCAAGTGGCCAACGATAGGATGGTAAGTGTTCATCTTTAAGAAGGCATAAATCACCAATCTTTGGATTTAATTCACGAGTAAGCCACTTAGGTCTACATTGTAATCTACTCAAATATTCGGCCTTCTACTTTTTCCAAAATTCTTGTGTCAATCTTTGTAACAACTGCCACCTATCTAGACGATTGATATTTGTATCGAGTAAATTTAACTCTGGGGGTGCTAGTAATGTATCTCCTATTAAGAAATGTCCTGGTGTTAGAGCTGGTGGGGTCATCGGTAAGGGGACATAATGGTCTTGAATTTAAACATGCTTCGATACGTATCAAAATTGTGCTTAATTCTTCATAAGTCAGAGCAGTCATTCCCCCTGTTCGGTGTAAGTGTTGTTTAACAGATTTAACGCCTGCCTCCCAAAGCCCACCAAAATGTGGTGATGCAGGAGGGTGGAAATGCTAAGTGATGCTTTCGTTCGCAAATATTTCTGCTGCTTCGTTGTTAATGGCTTGTATCCTTTTCAGTTCAGCGTTTGCCCCGACAAAGTTTGTTCCACAGTCTGTATAGATATGACTGCAATACCCACGTCTTCCTATGAAACGACGTTGAGCAGCTAGAAATGATGGAGTCGATAAATCGCTGACGACTTCAATGTGTAAGGCCTTAACTGCTAAGCAAATAAATATTGCAACGTATCCCTTTGACATTTTAGCGCCTCTTCCTCGTTTATTCTTTATGGTGAATCGTCCACAAAAATCGATACCAGTATGAGTAAATGGCCTTGAGACCGTTACCCTAGCTGCTGGTAGACTGCCCATCAATTGTTTGGAAGTTTTAGCTCTCACCCGAAAGCATTGTACGCATTTAAAAATGAAATGGCTTATTGCCTTACGTCCATCTATCAACCAGAATTTTTTTCTCACGGTTGCAAGCATTAATTGTGTTTGCCCATGCATCGTCGATTGGTGAATCTGATGTAGTAGTAGTTCAGCGAATTTTCCTTTGCAGGGTAGAATGATAGGGTGTTTCTCGTCAAATGCCATCGATGCATTGGTAAGACGCCCACCCAATCGTAGAATTCCCTGCTTGTTTAGGAATGGATTTAATTTATATAATCTACTATTCTTATGGACAGATTTCGAATTGCTTAAGTTCTGAACTTCATGTTGGTATTCATTCATTTGTGCATTTTTAATCCAAAATTCAGATGACCACTTGAGTTCGATTGTGGTTAAGAATGATCGTTTCGATTCAGATTTCGATCCTTTACTAATAAAACGAAAGCAATAAGCAGTAACTCGGAGTAGTTTTGTTATGGTCGAAAAACTTTCTTTTAGGTTATCTAAAAAACTGTTCGTCTTTATACTAGTATTCACTAATAGATTCTTCCTTTTGAATTAATCGTATATCCTTCGTCTTAGGCCAATTTTCAGAGCCGGTTCTCAACCAATTTGGTCCTTCCCACCATAGTTTGCTTAGCATTAATTCTGCTGGTTAGACACCTCGAGATGCTATATCGGTTGGATTATCTATCGAAGGCACATATCTATACGGCAAATTGCTCGTAATGTCCAGAATTTGCGCAGTTCGGTTGGAAACGAACACATTCCAGCGCGATGGATGTCCTTTTAGCCGTGCCAGTACTACTTCCGAGTCAGTACACAACCAAGTAGGGATTTCGTTTAGATTCAGTACAATTGTGACTTCTTTAAGCAAACGAGCTAATAACAATGCTCCACAAAGCTCTAGTCTTGGAACCGTCACTGGTTTGATCGGTGCCACCTTTGTTTTTGCGGTAAGCAAATGGCTGATATAGTGAGAGTCTCTGTGGATTATAATGTAGATTGCAGCTGCGTATGCTCTCTGCGATGCATCACAGAAACCATGTAGTTCATATGTTACATCTTTTGAGTAGCCGATCCATCGTGGTATTCTTATGTTTCCTATTGTTGATAGTTGTTCGTTAAATCTTATCCATTCAGCTTTGAGAATGATGGGCAAAGGTTCATCCCATTCATGCCCATGTAACCATAGAGATTGCATCATTAATTTTGCCGTTATGATAATAGGAGCTAGCCATCCTAATGGGTCGTACAAACGAGCGATGTCAGACAGTATTAATCTCTTGGTGGGGGACTCTTCTTTTTTTCGTGGTTGTATTTTATATGCGAAATGGTCAGTTAATGGATACCACTTTAGTCCTAACAATTTATAACTGATCTTTGAATCTATATCGATGGATTCTTTCATTTCGATATCTTCGGCTGGCACGCCTTCTAAAATACTTTTATCATTTGTGAGCCATTTTCTAAGAGTAAATCCACCAGACTTCAATAGTTCATCGATTTCTTTCCGTTTCTTTATTGTGCCTTCCAAACTGTAGTGTTCAGACAGAAGGTCATCTACATAAAATTCACTTAAGAGTGCCTTACTGGTTTGAGGATAGTTCAGTTCTTCATCTGCTGACAATTGATGTAGAGTTCTAATTGCTAGATATGGAGCACAAGTCATTCCAAACGTTACTGTTTTTAAACAATAATCTTTAATCGGTTGGTCTCTTTGCTGTCGCCAAACTATTTTTTGAAACTTTGCATCATCTCTATGTATATTAATTTGTCTATACATTTTTGCAATGTCAGCCATAAATGCAAAACGATAAAATCTCCATTGGAGTAAGACAGACGTGATATTATTCTGGATTGATGGTCCTGTCAGCAGGATATCATTAAGTGATTTACCTGAACTTGTTTTCCGAGATGCGTCCAAAACCACTCTTAATTTCGTAGTTGTACTATCTTTATATACTGCGTGATGTGGTGGATAGTTTCCTGAAATGCTCAACTCATTTGCTTCTAGTTTATATTCATTTTCAAGTGGTATTTCACACATGTGCCCTAATGTCAAATATTCTTGTATACACGCACTATATTCTTCTTTCAATTTCAGATCTTTACCAAAGCGTTTTTCTAAATTCAGAAAACTGCTAATGGCATTCTTCCTTGATGCACCCAAAATCTTTTTAACCTCTTTCTAACCTCTTTTTAACCTCTAAAACTTCGTAACGACCATCTGGTTGTCTCCTGACATTTTGCACGTAATAACTCTCGCACAGTCCATCTTCCGCTGATAATATTTTACGAGGCTGAACTTCTTCTAATTCCCAAAATCTTTTAAGCTGATTACTAAGCTCAAATTGTTCATTAACTTCTATTTTGAAACTATGGAGTGATTGATTAGTGTTAGTATTTAATTTTCCCGATATGATCCAGCCTAACTTTGTTTTTTGCAGTACCGGACCTACACCAAGTTTGTGAATTTCAGCCATGATGATTTGAGCATAGACATCGGCTCCCAATATGACATCAATGTTGCTCGGCTGATCGAAGTGAGGATCGGCAAGTTCTATGTTTCGAATTTCACTCCATATCGAAGATGAGATTGAATGAGATGGAATAAGATTTGTTAGTTTATTAAGTATGAAAGTATCAACCACTATGCGTTCATTGGTTTTTTGCATTGTTATGACTGTGAATTCAATATTTCCATTGGTTCTTAAATTATCGACGTTTCCAATGCCTGTAATGTTAAAACTAGTAGCCTTTCTTTTTTCTCCTATGAGCTGTGCCGCTGATTCCGTTATCAAAGATGCTTGAGATCCTTGATCCAATAATGCGCGGAGTGTTATATGTCCATAACGTGTTTCTATGGTGATTAAAGCAGTCGCCAGCAAAACTTCTTTTCTGTATGTTGTGTTGATTGTGTTCACGTTCATGTTTGATGGAAGAGAATTCCCACTATGTCCAGTTGTTGACGTTTCTATTGTTGGTGGGTTTGAGAGTCGATGTTCTGATGAGTTTGTTGTAATGGGCTGCTGCTGATTAATGCTTGTAGTTACTGATGATTCAATTTTATGCAATAAAGTGTGATGCGATCGTTTACATTTAAAACACTTTGTTGTGGATGGGCAAGTACCGACTTAATGACCTTTGGTCAAGCAGTTTAGACAAAGACCGTTTCTTTTTACGAAATTGTATTTTGATGGATAGTCAAGATTTTTAAACTGATTACATCTTCTAATATGATGTGACCCCTGGCACAATACACAAATTGGCGAAAAAACATTCTGAGTGGATAGCACATAATTATGTTTTCGCTGAATTTTCGGTCGTTCCACACCTGATGCTTCTAACGCCCTAAATCGTTGCTGCCAAAATTCCTTTAGGTTTGAAAATGTTGCTTGACTATTTGATGTTTGTTGTTGCTGTTCCCATATTTGTCGTGTTTCCTGAGGCAGACGTTGTGTGGTCATGTATATTAATATTGAGTCCCATAAGTTTTCAACTTTCAGGTGTTCTATTGCTTGAACACATTCAACGGTCTTATCTAATGAGAATTGAATTGCCGTTGATGATTCATTTGCATTTGCAATTGAAAGTAACATTTTAAACTGTGTGTTTAACAACACTTGCTTATTGTCGTATCTTTCAATAAGCACTTTCCATGCAGAATTATAGTTTGATTCGGTTATAGTGTAGTATTTTAGAAGCTGTTCTGCATCGCCCGTTAGGCTACACTTTAAGTAGTGTAGTTTTTCGACTTGTGACAAATTCGTTTTGCTATGAATGAGCGATACAAATAAGTCTCTGAACGACGTCCAATCTTTGTAGTTTCCATCGAATTTAGGTAAACTGATACGTGGCAAGCGTACGTCCAACTCGTCATTCGATGAACCGGTTACCGTTCTGATTCCTTCACTTGTTTCTCCTTTTGTGTTTACTATATTCGATTCTAGCTCTCTTTTTATCTCTTCGAGCTCTGTCTCGAAATTTAGATGTAGTTCTTGGAACTCAGTATATCGATCCTCAGTGAAATAACCAAATTGAAGATCATCTGGATTTGTTACCAGCCTTAAAATCTTGCCACGAAGTTCCATGAATGTTTCATGAATTCGTTGGATTTTTGTTTTCAATTTTGTCGTATATACTAGTGTTTTACGTGCTTTCGAGTCCTTTTTGAAGTTCACATATGCCTTCGACATCTGGTCAAAAACAATATTTTGTTGTAAAATTAATCCTTCCATGTCTTTGAATGATAAATTGCTTATATCAATTTTTCAGGTAAATTAGCATACAATATATGCCCGTTAGCTAAATTTGCTTATTTTATGTAAGGTGTATGTAGCGTCGGTATTTCTATTTCAAGTACTTGTATATAAGCACTTTCCAAAATTCTAATTGTGCACAGTTATTTGCGCTTTGCGAAGTACATTTATACCCATTTTAGTTGCATAAGTATTTGGAATTGTCGGCTCTAATGCCTGTATATCGAGTTACTTCACTATTACGCTATTTCAAATTGACCAGTTGCTTATACATAAGCATTTTCAAAATTCTAGCTGTGCACAGATATTTGTGCTTTGCGAAGTACATTTACACCCATTTTAGTTGAACAAGTATTGGAATTGTCGGCTCTAATGCCTGTAAATCGAGTTACTTCACTATTACGCTATTTCAAATTGACCAGTTGCT
The DNA here is from genome assembly GCA_963978885.1 of Nemotelus pantherinus. Lineage (NCBI taxonomy): Eukaryota > Metazoa > Arthropoda > Insecta > Diptera > Stratiomyidae > Nemotelus > Nemotelus pantherinus. Next base: position 122,522,278 of record OZ022264.1, on the reverse strand, counting down.
TATACATAAGCATTTTCAAAATTCTAATTGTGCACAGTTATTTGCACTTTGCGAAGTACATTTATACCCATTTTATTTGAACAAGTATTGGAGTTGTCGGCTCTAATGCCTGTGTATCGAGTTACTTCACTATTACGCTATTTCACATTGACCAGTTGCTTACACATAAGCATTTTCAAAATTCTAGTTGTGCACAGTTATTTGTGCTTTGCGAAGTACATTTACACCCATTTTAGTTGAACAAGTATTGGAATTGTCGGCTCTAATGCCTGTATATCGAGTTACTTCACTATTACGCTATTTCAAATTGACCAGTTGCTTACACATAAGCATTTTCAAAATTCTAATTGTGCACAGTTATTTGTGCTTTGCGAAGTACATTTACACCCATTTTAGTTGAACAAGTATTGGAATTGTCGGCTCTAATGCCTGTATAAGTTAAGCACCGACTCCGACAACTGAATCCTTTCCAAATTCACTCTTCATAAACTGTAATTTTAGTCGATTTTGTTTTGTCTAAGTAATTCTAAATCGATAACTAAATTTTCCCAAAGTAATTTTGCCGACAACTAAATTCTTTCCAAATTCACTCTGCATAAGTAAACTGTAATTTTACTCGATATTGTTTTGTCTAAGTAATTCTTTCCAAATTCACTTTGCAGAAGTACGCTGTAATTGTAGTCGATATTATTTTGTCTCGATTCTGTGTAGCGTATTTTATGTTTGCATAACAAAATTGTAACTTAAGTCGATAATGTTGTGTCTCGCAACGAAATCGAAAACCTTTGCTTGGGGTCGCAAAGATCGCATGAATGAAAGTGCAAGATCTTTTCGGCACTCAAGTACAGACCGTCATAGGTGAAGCACATATAAATAAAATTGTGAAAAATTCGTGCAACTTGTTTTAACTGAAGCACATATAAATAAAATTGTGAAAAATTCGTGCAACTTGTTTTAACTGGCGCCCAACGTGGGGCCGCGTCGAGTCAAATCGTATAGAATCGCGGTCCGTAAAATTAAAATAGTAGCCGTACCCACGGCAGAAGAATCCCCACCGGAGCTACAATAAGGAAAGAGCTACATCTTTATACAACAACAACTTAATCAACAAAACCTTGGGAAACAACCACATCTTTATACAAGCCACATCTTTAGTCAACTCAACCTTGGGAAATAACTACATCCGTATTAATTAGGAATGAGATTCGTAAATTTTGTAATTACGTAAGTAGAGTGTTTGGAAAGGAGAAGTAGTTGCTCAATTTGTGTGTGATTAAAAATTTAGTATTTTTATTAGTGATTCAAGTTCATTATATTTATTAGTGATTCAAATTCATTGCATTTATTGGTGATTCAAATTTTGTTACATTTTTTTTTTTGGTGGATTCCCCGGGAATTTCGTGCCGATTTAGGTATTTTTAACAATACTTTGCCCAAAGGATTATTCCTGTAACACTCGTTTCAACTTAAAAAAAAAAAAAAAATTCGTCTAAATTCAAAATGGACGAAGATACCCTTCGAGCCATAATCTCAACTGCAGTCAAGCTTGCAACAGATCAAACTAAGTTGGCCTTTGAGGCGACTATTTTGGATCTTTCCAAACGCTTACAAATCTTAGACGCTCCAAATGTCGTTGAAAAATACGAGCCCGTATCTTTCGATCCTGCAATCAAATGCGAGGAATCATTAGATTTAGTGAAATCTTTGCCAGAATTTAATGGCGAGCAAGCACGCTACGTTTCCTGGCGGCAAGCAGCTCATGCTGCATACAAGCTGTTTGAAGCGCATGGTGGTAGTTCGAGGCATTACCAGGCAGTGGCCATAATCCGAAATAAGATTGTAGGGTCCGCAGATCTTGTTTTGTCTTCCTTCAATACAGTTTTAAATTTTAAAGCTATCATGGCGCGTCTTGATTTCACGTATGCGGACAAGAGACCGGTCCACATACTTGAGCAAGAAATGTCAACCCTGAGACAAGGGAAATCAACAATATTACAGTTCTACGACACGGTAGAACAAAAGTTGACCCTAATTATTAATAAAGTGATAATGATCCACGAAGGCAACAACGCACTCATTGAATCGCTTTGTTCCAAATATCGAGAAGACGGTCTTAGAGTGTTTATTTCTGGTTTGAACAAGCCCATGAGCGATGTACTTTTTTCATCTCGTCCTAGTGATATGCCGACGGCGTTGGCTTTAGCCCAGGAATGAGAATCAAACCAAGCACGGTATGCTTTCGCGAACTCTTTCTACAATCGCTTTGACAGATCTAACCAGTTCCCTACCAAACAAAATGTTGAACGTTCAAACCAGGGTTACCTCCCGAATTGTCCACACTATAGAAGAGTGGTTGCTCATCCGAATCAACCAAATGCCATCCCGATGGAAGTAGATTCAACAGTGTCCCATTTGAAACAATTTGTAAGGGCTCCCAATCCAAACGCTACACCAAGTGGACAGAGCCAAACCAGATTTTCCTCAAATCAGAGAACTCCTGAGCACTCTGGGCCTAATCCTGTTAGCTCCCACCCCTTAAGTATGCCGTTTAAAAGGCAGATCGATTCCGATCGCAGTACCCTCCCCAAAATTCAACGCAACAACAACTTAAATGAACACGAGGCTACGCAATTTCCAACAACGAGCTCTGAGAAAATAGTCCATGAATCATCCTATCCGTATAGCAATTATTACGATGAAGAATATGACGCTCCTCCGGACGATTGTCTAGAACATTCTGAAGCAGTAACTGATGAGATTAATTTTTTAGGGATAACTGCCTCCTGCCTTACGTTTCTAGAACGTTAGCAGGAGAAACACTAAAGTTCCTCATAGACACCGGTGCGACAAAAAATTATGTTAAAAATTTTACTGCTTTAAAAGGTTTGAAACAGGTGGAAAAACCATTTCTAACCAAATCAATACATGGTACATCACGAGTGGTAACCAAATGTATCATAAATATTTTCGGAAAAAATGCTGAGTTTTTTATCCTCCCTGAGTTAGAAGCATTCGACGGAATTGTTGGGTTTAACTTTCTTCAAAAAATCAACGCGAAAATTAATTTAGAGTCTGGTATTCTTTTTTACGACGGGGGACACGAAAATTTAGACTATTTTAATTGCAGAAACAGCAATAAGACGTCCGCACTAACTATATCTCAAACTAACATCGAGGAATGTTTTGAATTAATGATTGAACGTAATAAGAGCGTATTTGCGGACCCCAATGAAGCGTTGCCATTTACAACTAAAATTGTCGCAACCATCAGAACCACGGACAACACTCCTGTTTACTCTAAAACATATCCATACCCGGTTTCTGCCAATGAATTTGTTAATTCGGAAATCACAAACATGCTCTCCAATGGAATTATTCGACAATCCAGGTCCCCTTACAACAACCCCATATTAGTAGTCGACAAAAAAGGGTTAGATGAAAAGGGTAATAGAAAAATGCGTTTGGTGGTAGACTTTAGGAAATTGAACGAGAAAACCGTAAGTCACAAATATCCCATCCCGGACACTTCGGTTATCTTAGCGAATTTGGGCGAGGCCTCATATTTTTCAACTATCTACTTAAAGTACGGGTTCCACCAGGCAGAATTAACAGAGCACGACAGGGAAAAAACGGCCTTTTCGATCAATAATGGGAAGTATGAGTTCTGCAGACTACCATTCGGATTGAAAAATGCTCCTAGCATTTTCCAAAGGGCCATTGATGATGTGCTTAGGGCAGAAATCGGAAAATCATGCCACGTCTATATTGATGACATTATCGTCTTTTCCAAAAGCAAAAAACAGCATGTGGAAGATGTTGATCGCATTTTGGGGAAGCTCTATAGAGCGAACATGCGGGTCGAACCAGTAAAATCACAATTCTTCAAAACAGAAGTCGAGTTTCTAGGCTTCACAGTTTCCCCTCTGGGCATAAAAACATGTCCCGACAAAGTGAAGGACATAGCTAACTACGCAACCCCTAAAACACTCCGAAGCCTACGTTCCTTTTTGGGTCTCTCTGGATACTACCGGCGTTTCATAAAGGACTACGCGCAAATCGCAAAGCCTCTCACCAAGTATTTGCGAGGCGAGAACGGTAATATAGGTACGTCACGATCTAAACACGTACACATAGAACTAGACGAGGAAGCATTGTTGGCTTTTGAGAAAATCAAGAAAATCTTGTCCTCTGAGGATGTGCTGCTCTTGTATCCGAACTTTGAAAAGCCATTCGACCTAACAACAGACGCATCTTCGCATGCCATTGGCGCGGTTTTATCTCTGGGTGGCCGTCCAATCACAATGATTTCGAGAACCTTGTCTGCTGCTGAAGAGCACTACGCAACTAACGAACGCGAACTCTTGGCAATCGTGTGGTCCCTGCAAAAACTTCGAAACTACTTATACGGAGTAAAGCAATTGAACATATTCACAGACCACCAGCCCTTTACTTTCGCAATCTCTGATAAGAACCCGAATGCCAAAATCAAGCGATGGCGGGCGTTCGTGGAAGAGTTCGCACCTAAGTTCTTTTACAAGCCAGGGAAAGAAAATCATGTTGCTGATGCATTATCTCGACAACACATCAACTCCTTGGCACATTTAACAGAAACAAATGGGTTGACTGTCCACAGCGAAGAATCTTCTACGTACACCATTCCCTTTGTTCCAAATCCGATAAACTGCTTCAGGAACCAATTACTTTTGGAAGCTGGAAATGAGCTCAATAAAGTAACTAAAATTATTTGTAAAAAACAAATTAGGCATACGATAACATTTAAAGACCTAGATAGCCTATACGTAACCCTTCAGGAGACCGTGAATCCAAACGTGGTTAACGCGATTTTTTGTGACCTGACCATCCTCGGTCAAATTCAAAACAACCTAGTAAGAATGTTCCCATCGGTTAAATTTGTTTACGCCAAATGTCTTGTCATGGACATTTTTAATCCTGATGATCAAGTGGAGATTCTAACAGCAGAGCATAACAGGGCTCATCGATCCGTGCAGGAGAACACACTGCAAATTCTGAGAGACTACTACTTTCCACAAATCCGGAAGCGTCTTAAGGAAATTGTTGGAAATTGCACAACTTGCCATGAAGGTAAATACCAACGGCATCCACCTAAACCCAAAATCGGACACTCCCCCATGCCAAGTCGACCGGGGGAATTACTGCATGTTGATATCTATTCTACAGATAAAACGCACTTTCTAACTTGCATCGACAAGTTTTCTAAATTTGCAATTGTTATTCCAATAAAATCTCGCTCGATAATAGATGTCAAGGAACCACTGCTACAAATCCTAAATACCTTTAACGACACTAAAATTATAGTTTCGGACAATGAAAAAACATTCAACTCACATGCGATACAGGCACTTTTCAAAAACTATTTCAATATAGATCACTTTACCACCCCTCCATTTCACAGTGTAACAAATGGTCAGGTTGAAAGGTTTCACAGTACCCTCACTGAAATAGCTAGATGTACTAAACTAGACCGAGGCATTAGCGATACAATTGAACTCACACTTCTTGCCACCGCAAAACATAACCGGACAATCCACTCCGTTACTAAACATAGACCTATCGACGTATTACATGCAATACCAGTGACTTTAAGAAAAGAGATTCAGGACAGACTGACGCACGCCCAAGAATTGGAGTTAGTACGATTTAACAAAGACAGACATAACCAGATATTTAAACCAGGAGATAAAGCCTTTGTGAAGACGAACAAACGGGTAGGAAATAAATTTACCAAACTGTACACCGAAAAAACCATCCAACAAGACTTAGGCTCTACCGTACTAATTAATGGCAAGGAAGTGCATAAATCCAATCTAAGATAACACCTCTTTTAATTTCAGCCTACTTTTGGGTATATCCGTGTGCCTTGCCTCCGGGAAAATCATTGACTACACAAAAGCATACTATGTTCCTACCTTCAGTGGCCGAGTGGCTGTTTACAAGGAGTTCAGCTGGCTATTACACCATACAAATCTTACTGCATATGAGTCCATGGCGCAAGAAACTGAAAATCTATTGCATTTTTTCAATAACACCTCCGCTCAGAGTCTCTTACAAGCCGACGTTGACCAGATTTACCATCTGCTCGGCATACTTCAAATTCACCATCGACACGCCCGAAGCATCAATTTTTTGGGAACAGCCCTAAAGTACGTAGCTGGAACACCAGACTTGGACGACTTTTATGAGGTGAAAACTAAGGAGGAAGCACTTATCGAGGCGAATGAACGCCAAATCCTTATAAATACTGAACTGCAAGTTAAAATTGACCAACTGTCGGACAGAGTAAATACACTACTGCAGACAACAAAAAGTACTATTACGGACTCCGAGCAACTTCTCACACTTGTGTTTAGCAGGAATAAAGCCATTATTAACGACCTTGATAATATCATTTACTCGATTACTCTGGGGAAGGCCAATATTATAAATCCAGTAATACTTGACAATAAAGAAGTTGAAGCAATATTGAAGACCGAACACTCTGCTAACGTAAGCATAAGCGATATTGTCTCCATGTCAACTTTAAAAATAGCTTTAGACGGAAATCAATTATTTTAATTCATTAAATATCCTAAAATTCAATATATTTGTGACCTCATGAAACTATTTCCCGTTATTCAGAATAGAAAAATCATAAAATTTGAATCAGATTCGGTCGCTCGGTGCGGAGGCACATACAAAGTGCTAAGGAATTGTAAGGAAGCAGCATCATCAACCTTTTGTGAGCATGATGCTTACGGCCCCTGCGTTCAGCAGCTTATGCGTAATAACACAGCATCATGCACGTCTGTGTCGGCTGATCACATCGAACCCATAACTGAAGTGGCTCCAGGTGTTATCCTGTTAAAAGACCAGAAAGCCGAAATCAAAGAAAGCGGAAATCTGCCAATGACGGTTCATGGCACCTACCTTGTAATGTTCCACGATAAAATAATCATAAACAACACAATGTACAACAACTTTGAACGAGCCAAGGCGCAGACTCCCGAAGCCCCTAGGGTTCAAAACGTCAACTTCACCGAACACCTGACGGTACTATCCCTACCATTTCTACATAAAGCCAACATCCGAAATCTACAACATATCGCCAACCTAAGAGAAAAGGTAGAAAAACATGATACCCGCTGGATTTTCATGCTGATTGTCATCGCCGTGTCCACATTTCTAATGCTCTTCGCTTTGGTACGCCTCTCGAAGGAGAGATCCCAGCATTCTAATGCAGCCCGCTTATCAAACTTCAACCAGGAAGCGTTTCTACAATCGATCGAGCAAAACTTACAGAACGCCGCGGACGGCTCATCTTTAAGGGGGGAATAGTTAAGCACCGACTCCGACAACTGAATCCTTTCCAAATTCACTCTTCATAAACTGTAATTTTAGTCGATATTGTTTTGTCTAAGTAATTCTAAATCGATAACTAAATTTTCCCAAAGTAATTTTGCCGACAACTAAATTCTTTCCAAATTCACTCTGCATAAGTAAACTGTAATTTTACTCGATATTGTTTTGTCTAAGTAATTCTTTCCAAATTCACTTTGCAGAAGTACGCTGTAATTTTAGTCGATATTATTTTGTCTCGATTCTGTGTAGCGTATTTTATGTTTGCATAACAAAATTGTAACTTAAGTCGATAATGTTGTGTCTCGCAACGAAATCGAAAACCTTTGCTTGGGGTCGCAAAGATCGCATGAATGAAAGTGCAAGATCTTTTCGGCACTCAAGTACAGGCCGTCATAGGTGAAGCACATATAAATAAAATTGTGAAAAATTCGTGCAACTTGTTTTAACTGAAGCACATATAAATAAAATTGTGAAAAATTCGTGCAACTTGTTTTAACTTATATCGAGTTACTTCACTATTACGCTATTTCAAATTGAACAGTTGCTTATGCATAAGCATTTTCAAATCCAACTCCGTATAAACAATTATTTTCACCTTGCAAGCACATTCAAAAAACCCAATTCAATTGCACAATTATTTGAAATGGTTGATCATTTGGGATGTATGATCTGAGAAAGGAATGATTTTAGAAAGGACTCACCAGGTCTATTCGCGATCCGGTTCGAAGGACCAAATTTATGTACACTTTTTATTTTCAAAATAATAATAATCCAGCTACACTAGGTATTGAAGCACAAAAAAAAGGCGTGGTTGTTAGTATTACTATGTATTTATTTCTTTATCAAAAAAAGGTCTGACTCTCATGACAGTCGGTCACTAACTAACTACTATTCAGAGTATGCATTCAAATTATACATTTTTCACATCATTGGTAATTATACAAATCAAAACTATTACATCAATAAAAAATACATTTTATACATAATATTCAAAGTATGCAAAAGAAAGTCCGTGATGCTATGTTAATTCATAAATGCAAGAGCATGGTACACGCGCTGCCACATCAGAAGAGAACAAATCAAGAATCGTTGCGGTCTTTTCAAAGTATCAGCCTTTCTCCAACACCGCTTAATAAAGATATTGCAATTTAACACAAAACCAACAATAGCTGGCAACCCTATAGTGGCTTTTCAACCAAATTTGGCCTGAATAGAGGTACTTCTACACGATCAGTTCAGTTGTCCGTTCAGTTTCAGTTTCAGTTGAATTGTCAGTTCAGTTAATTTTCTGCTATGTTACTACACGATAAGTTACACATCAGTTCAGTTGTCATTTTTGAAAGTGAAACATCGCGAGGTTTTTGTAGTGATCATGGATGAAGATTGCCTTATTGCTGTTGCGCTATGTTTATCACTAGATAAGCCTAGAAAAAAAAGAGCAAAGTGGAGTAGCAAATGGTACCTAAGAAGAAATGTATTATCTCATGTTAACTTGATGAAGGAACTTAACTTTGAACCTTGTGATTGGTCAAACTATTTACGGATGAGTGAGAGTGCTTACAAGGAACTACTGCATTTAGTAACACCGTTAATACAAAAGCAGAATGCTGTTATGAGACAAACCATATCATCTCATGAAAGGCTTAGTGCAACTTTAAGATTTTTGGCCACTGGCAATTCATATAAATGTCTTAGATTTAGTACTGCAATATCAAATCAAAGCCTAAGTATCACAATACCTGAAACCTGCAAAGCCATAAATACGGTGCTAAAAGATTACATAAAGGTAAGCAAATGAAAATCTAGTATTTAATTTTTATACTTTATTCATGAAACTAGTAACAAACATATTTTTATGAGAAACTTTAGCATTACATAGAAGTATTAGCTTGATTGTAATAATCAGCAGTAGACATAAACTGTGTTAGCTGCTCTAAAGATGTAGGAGTACTTACTGCCACATATCTTGTTTCCGGCTCATGATATATAGGATGACAGTTTGTTGAATGGGTTACAATGTGTGAAGTTTTGTTCAAAGATTTAATTTGACCTTGAAATATTGTATCATTAATAATTTTTTGCACAAACGGTATCATATCAGGTGTCATATTGCTCAGCTCTTGTGCAATGTGCATGCCAAGTGATTCGTATTTAGACTTCTCTTTGCTGCTGTTCTGCAGTCGATTAGCAACCAATTGTAAAACTTTTCTATTCGATATAATTTTTTCACTTTCTATCGACCTCTTTCTTCTGGCAGTAAAGGGTGTTGAAGTGCTAGGACATGAGAACTGATGGTCATTAGAGTTTGTTGAGTTTTCTTCAAATGTGCCTTCATTTTCCAGTGTAGTTGATTGTCCTTCCTCCTTCAATGAATATATTTGAATTAAATTAACAATGGAGTAGTGCCAAACCAATTATTTATTGCCTTTTTTCAGATACCCAGCAACAAAAATGAATGGAATACAATAGCAGATGGTTTTAAAGGCAGGTGGCAATTTCGTAATTGCTTGGGGGCTGTTGATGGAAAACATATTCGCATAATACCTCCAGAAGAAAGTGGGTCATTATATTGGAATTACAAAAAATTTAACAGTATTGTCCTCATGGCAATAGCAAATTCGAACTACGAATTTATTATGTGTGACGTCGGAACCAACGGAGGCATATCAGATGGTGGAGTTATTAACAAAACGAAGTTTTATGAAAAGTTACTTAAGAATGATTTAAGATAACCTCCCGATGATACGACAACCTGCAACGACTCTCAGCTGCCATATGTATTTGAAGGAGATGAAGCATTCACTTTGAGGCGGAACTTTTTGAAGCCATTTAATAAGAAGCAATTATGTTATGACCGTATGGTTTTCAACTACAGGCTGTCAAGGGCAAGACGTGTTGTTGAAAATGCATTTGGAATATTAACAAACAGATTCCAAATATTTAATTCTGCTATAAATTTAAAAAAAAATCCATAACGTGGACGATGTTGTCTTGACATGCTGTTATCTACATAATTTTTTAAGAAGAAAATCCAAGCATTCCTACACACCTTCCCAGTTAAATGAGTCAGTCACAGATCCAATAATTGAGGTGCAAGGACTTGAACCACTTCAAGTAAGCAACAGAAATAATATAAATACCAGCGCGGATGCCCAGGCTTCCAGAAATAAATACATGGATTATTTTGCAAACGATGGTAAACTTGATTGGCAGGATGAAATAGTTCAAAGTAGATATATGCCATAATTGCTGTTTTCTTTCATTACATTACATGTAAAAATTTATATGAAATAAAGAAAATAATAAGAATTGACTTACCTCATCTCCCCCATTCTCAGTATCACTGCTATGGTTAGGGTCAATAGTGTTGATACTCGCTCGATTTGTTTGCTGATCATGGAGAAATGAAAAAAGTTCATAATACCACAATGTTGGTGTGTATATTTCGTCAGCTCCGGCAGCACTTTTATCCGAATGCTTCACCTTTTTCCACTCTTTGTTGTAAGCTGAGCGCAAACTATTAATCTTTTTTTTTAACCATGGAAATAGTTGCTTCTTCATTATATTCTTTATATTTTTCAAGTAACACCTGATAAAATGACTCTTTTTTAATTGTGTTTTGATACTGAGGGTCACATTTTTTTCCATAAGCATGGAAAGTTACGATAAATTTTTATGAATTCACTAACAAAGTCATGATCTTTTCGTGACATTTTCACAAAACGATGTGCACACAAACTGAGTAAACAGTAAACGAAACAACGTAACAACAGCAAACGAAACGTGAACGGAAAAGTCTGTCTATATGTCAGTTTCTTATAATTTCAACTGATAACTGAACTGGGCTCCATGGGATTTCCATGGAGCCTCAGTTCAGTTTTCAGTTTGACTTTCCCTTCAGTTTTTGCAGT
>OZ022264.1:122490990-122505990 GCA_963978885.1 Nemotelus pantherinus | reverse complement strand
ATATATATATATATATATATATATATATATATATATATATATATATATATATACATATGTATATATATATTTATATATATGGAAATATGAATTTTTGGCCGAATCGATTTTAATACTAATGTTCTTCGAACATTAGTAAAAACAAAACCACAATCCATATGAAGTATTAATTCAATTCTGAGTTATTAGTTAAGGGAAAATGTAAAACATATCATAATAATTTGTTGAAACCATGTACACCACAAACACAGTAAATCATGTACAAAAAAAAAACATGTAAGAATTTTATTATTTCAAAAACATTATTATTAAATCACAAAACCCACAAAAGTATGTACTATAATTATGTTATAAAACAAAAAGAAATAGTTTTACACTTATAAGCACATGCCTGCAAGAAATAAGAAAAACAAAGACAACAAAATATTCAAATATAAAAATGAATTCGATGAATTTTCTATAAATTTTAATTAAAAACACAAAGAACAGCAAAAAGAATAACACAAAACATACAAAATATAAAGAAATTTTGTTAACTCATATATACTAACAAACAAAAATTGCCACAATCATTTATTAAAAGAAATATCATTAAAGTACCACAAATATGAAAATATCATACAAAAAAAAAGCTAGAATTATATTACAACACTTGCGAACAATTTCTGTAAATAAAACAAACATATATTTGAATTGAAGCAAAAATATGTCTAGGTTTACACTTAATTATAACATAAACACATAGTGTTAAGGCTGGTACTGAGCTAATAGTGAAGCTAAATTTTGACATGTCTTCATTATCTGGTCATTCTTTCGAGCGAAAATTTTGGCAATGGAGAAAAGCAGAGACACTGCTCATTTTTGACGGATTAAATGTCAAGAATTTAACTTTTCGATCGATTTTCTTATTGGAAAGACATTTGCACCGCTCCATTTTCGAATTGAAACACCAAATGTCACTTTTTAGCTCGAAAGAATTAACTGCACAAACTAAATTGTCGTGAAATGATTGGAGACATGTTTCAGTGCCATCTACGTTTTCAACGCGAAAGCAACTTCAAAGCAACTTTTCATGCTAAGAACAGAGTACCACTTGTTACAGTTTTTAAAACTCTCGCACGTCTACGCACCCCTTCTAGCACCAAAAAGTCGAAGGGGGGTTAGTTTCGGGAGCCTGAACTCACCGGAGATGGGGTGGGTGGGCGCCACTCGCTTCCCAATCCCGAAACTAATTATCGTCCGTCGCCCGGAAGCGAGAAGTGTTGCGACGGCTTCTTGCACTAATGGAAAGAAAATAGCCCGAAAGGACACGCCAGCGTTCACAATTCTTTACAACAATTTTATTTCCTCGGGTAGTTCGTAAACCTAGCTCTATTCACAAAATACGAAACGGCGCCGCGTTTTAAACTTATCTAGCTACTTGCTTGCACTGGATATTCACTTAAATTTACCCTATGTACACTTCAAATCTTAGCCTACTTACTCAGGACTCTACTTCTTGCGTCGATCGAAACTCAAGCGCTCGAACATCTACTTCCGGACCAGGTTTTTCGTACAGATGCTTCAGCCTACTCGCACCGCAGCCAATACCTTCGTAATTATCTGTGCCACGATCTTGCGCCAAATTCACTTCTTCTTCCTTCGCCGTTTCGCTACACTATTCACTCCGTCAGTACGTTTAACATCGTTCTGATTACCAGATAACGCCGGAACCCCTTTTGTTTCAGCCTATCGATCTCGCCAACTCGATTTCGCCAACAATTTACTTCAAATTTCGCCAACGATTTCGCCTACCGTTCGTCTGAGATCTTCATACCCATCAGTCAAAAGATTACGACCTTCGCTCCTCTTCCTCTTCGAGCCACGCCAGATACGTGTGTATGAAATTTTTGAAATTTTTCGGTTATAATTTTAGCTCGATAGTCAGATTACATCTGATCCTTACCACGTCCATCCAAAAAGAGAGCGATCCATGCCTTGATCACCTCGCAAGCAACCTCGGCTCCGCTTTCTGATCCCGCTTAGACGGGATCCTAGATTGTCCGTTTGAACAAAATATCCCAATGCATTTCAAATGCATTTCGGCTGTTGCATTCAGTTCCCGGTCATTGCACTTTCTTCATTAATGTGCATTGCCGCAAGTGCAGTCGGTCATTGCACCTGGCATTGCGCTCAATCTAATGAAACATATGTATGGCAACGCCTTGATACGTTCCGGAACGCGGTCCGTTCCTCTGGCGTTCCGCCGAACTGCCCTAGACACTTGAACTGTCAAATCCGTGTTTTGCCTGTCGCCATGGCCGTTGTCGTTGTCGTATTTTGCATCATTTACTGGGTCGGTAATCGCCTTGTGCCGATTCTGTTGAGTGTGCTGATGCTGGACTTGATACAATTGATGATGTTGCTGGCGGGTCATCTGACTATGCTGGCCGCATGCCTGTAGCGCCTTGAAATATGGGGATAAATTGTCAACTGCGCTGTCGAAATGCAGATATCTTGTGACAGGAGCTCCCACTCGCCGGAACAGGTATGTAAACATTTTCCCTTCCACCACAATTGATCGTTTTTATCTGCTTGGAGATTCTGGGAACCCGCATCACTATCTAGTACATCGTTCTGTATGATGTCATTTGTTGCGCTGGCGTTGGAATACGTTGTAGCAGCAATAACACTCGTGTCTTCGCGGCAGGTGAAAAACCGATGCATCTTCTGCGTGAACGGCGACCGTATCTAAACGTTTCGAACTCCATACTTTCGGGAAAGTCCTGAACCTCACCACCAAAATATACAACTGCTGTTATTTCTTCATCTTTGGTCCGTATAATAGGGACACGATACGCAATATCGTTTGCCCGGTCCTGAAATCCAGATACTGCCCACAAACGAAGCGGACCGGCTGCACTGCTTGCCGTACCAAGTCGTCGAAAAGAATATTTATCTTTTACTTCTGTCAGGTGAGTTCTTTGATCATATTGTTTATTCGAGACTGTTATGGAGGCGACTCGGCCCCACCATCAGCTTCGAGGAATACCGGGTCCTGGCAAATGCGCGCCTTGGTTCTGATATGGGCCGTTTTTGACAGGGTTCGCTGAGATTCGAAGCTTAATCTACAATCACAAAGGGAGAGGGTGTTGTGACTGATCGCGAAAACTAAACGTCAAAATATGAATGACGCTAGTGACGCGGCGCGGCGAGCAGCGCAACTAGTAACAGCTGTATAGCGACAGCAGCATTAATACGACAAAAGCAATAAACGTAACCATTAAGTAATAAAAACACCCGATCCATATAGAATAAGTATAACTGTAAATATTTTAGCTATACAAGTAGGAGACGAGTGTTAATAAAGCAGTCTGATATCAGGAGTCATACCAGATAGGCACTGCAGACCAAGGAGAATTGAAACCAAGTGTTTTATTTCATTCCTTTATAGTAATAGTGGGAACTCCGCCGCTCACAAGTCTAACTTGTGATATGCCGGTCCCAAGCCCGGAGAGAGGAGGAGGGTTTGAGGTAACGAGGTAACTCTATCCTCAGTAAAATGTGTATATTTGCAGCCTGATGGCTGTAGTAAGCATGAGGATGAATCCCAAGGATTTTATCTCTGCAGGTGGCAGCTAGACTGAGTCTGGAAATCCACCCGTGCTCAGCACGACAGGGGCTCGGATTCTGCAGGCCCCAACTTCATGTTTGACTGCAATGGAGGACCCTGGTTGCAGTGGAAGCTCACAGGTTACCATCGTGGAAGACTCCATGGCCAGCAAGTTTTCGGACTTATAGCATCCCCCCTGATAGCATCCCCCCTGATCACAGGCTCCGGAAAGGTGAGTACAGCACCAGCTGGAAGTCCGACTACGGCCGTACCAGGGGTAAAGATGTTTCTTCCCGAATCCTCACATAAGAGGAGAAGGGATGCATTAGAGGAGGTAACTCCGACTAGTGCAAATGAGACGCCCGCGGGAAGTACAGATAGTAAGAGTACTCATTCCTCTGAACTCTGGAAACCTGTGGAGGCTCTCAGTCGCAGACAACGTAGGAGACTGCGCAAAAGGGGCAAGCTGCCGCCGAAGGCTGACGGAGAGACAAATGCAGTATTAACTGCAGGTGTTTCCCTGGAGACTGGATGTCAGGCAGCGAAACCTCTGAGCCGACCCGGGGTAGCGAAAGAAAGGTTGGCTGGTGATGCTAAGGTCGCATGTTCGGAGCAGAAATGTTCTGGACCGGCGGCTGGATGCAAAGCTACGCCGACTGGACTTCGTGAACCAGGGAAAGCTCTTAGCCGTCGACAGAAGAGGACTCTGTTCAGGAAATCGTTGATTCCTGATGCATATCGGGATTCAGCGACGACGCTGAAAGGTAAGGAGGGACCGGTCACACCGAAGATCTCCCAGCCGGCCAGCACAGAGGCCAAATCTGCCAGCGGTGGCGCACGAAAGAGACGCAAGGTTGAGGCGAAAGCGGATACCTGCATCTCTGAGCGCAAGGTGCCGAAAGGTGTCAAAATCTGCGAGAGAGATCTTGCAGAGGCTGGCCCTTCTGGCACAAACACACCTTCCACAAGGGTAGGGAAAAGAACGTATGCAGAAGCTGCGTCTTCTTCGCTGGTTGTTGTGATAGGTGTGTCTGGCAAGGGTGGCAAACTGACCGAAGGTCAGTGCGCTATCCTTAAGAACGAACTGTGGCGAGAGATAGCGGAGTCGGGACCAGTTTACAACTTCACGCAAGCGAAGTTTGTGGATGGTCACCTCTAAGTCGCCTGCTCCAATCAAACATCTAAGGAGTGGCTCACACAGATCGTTCTTAAATTGGGTACTGGCAGTCAGCCCAAATTTACCATTTTGGACTCCGACCTGGCCAAACCCTATTATGTCAGTTGTTGGATCCCTGGTCCTCGCAAAAGTGCAGGTGACATCACTGGCATGTTCGGCAAACTGAATCCGGGCATCGATGCGAAACACTGGATCATCAAGTACATGAATCCCAGGAAGAATCCCACCACAGGTGAAGATGGTTTCAACCTGGTGATCGTACTTGACCAGAGAAGTTTCTCGATGCTAGGAGACAGGTACCGGATGGTGCTGAGCTACTTCTTGTTTGCGGTTAAATTTAACCAAATCAGAAAGTGGTGAGGCACGAACTTTTGTGACTGTCTATGGACAGATCGCCAGAGCAAAACGCAGAGATCCAGTGGAAATTCTCTCCCATAGAGTTTCTTTCACTGGTCACGCGGACATTATCTAAGGGTCCCTGCAAAGGGATCCAAAGATTTAAACTCCGGACGTTTCTGTGCCCAAGGTATAAGATTTGTCCAGATCAACTTGCGGCGTGCCAAGGCTTCGTCCTATCTTTTGAGCGAAAAATTGACAAAACTGCAAGCCTCCCCCTACATTGCACTTGTACAGGAACCGTGGGTTCGAGGCAGTAGGATCTACGGACTAAGTCCAACCACGGGGGCCAAGATCTTTTATGATGAAAGGTCAATACGGCCGAGGACTTGTGTTCTGGCTTCTAATCTGCTTGATGCCACCATGCTCAGACAGATTTCAAGCCCGGACCTGTCAGCGGTCGTCGTACAACACCGAGAAAATGGTAGGCTTAAGCGCACGATAGTTGCCTCAGCTTACTTTCCCTTTGACTCCTTACTCCCGCCGCCGATACAGGAGTTAAAGGACCTGGTTTTGTACGCTGAATCGGAGAGACTTGAACTTGTGGTGGGCTGCGATGCCAACTCCCAGCATACCAGCTGGGGTAGCAACAAATGTAACGCGAGGGGTAAAAGTCTCTTTGATTTTATAACTTCTGCCGGGCTGATGATTTTAAACACTGGGACTACTCCCACATTTGTCACCCCAAACAGAAGGGCGGTCATTGATGTATCGCTATGTTCAGCTGGAATAGTTGGATCAATGACTGGATGGAATGTATCAGATGAGGATTCACTCTCTGATCATCGCTACTTGGTGTTCTCTTTAGCCACGGATCTAACACCCGTTGTGGAAAGAAGAAACCCAAGAGACACTGATTGGCCTACGTTCAATCGGCTTCTTGCAGACAGAGCGCGTCCTAGTGGTAGGATAAAATCGCCAAAGTCAATAGAATCCCGGTTGAGCACTCTGAATAGAGACCTAATGAGTAGCTATGAAGAGGCCTGCCCGATCAGTAAGAGCAGATGTGGCAAGACGGTTCGCTGGTGGAATCGGGAACTACAGAAGCTAAGGAAAAGTACCAGGAAAATTCTCAACAGAGCTTGCAAGAGCAACAATGAGGGTGACTGGATCGCCTACAGAACTTTGCAGAGAACGTATAAGAAGCTGGTGAGGACCTCCAAGAGGGAATCATTTAGATCTTACTGTGAAAGACTGGAAGGCGCACGGGAGACGTCTAGGCTTTGCAAAGTCCTAGAGAAGGATCAATCAGCTAAGCTAGACTCTCTAAAACACTCGGATGGTGATTTTACCAAGTCCAAAAAGGAGTCTTTGCAGACTTTACTTGGGACTCACTTCCCGGGAGCCTCGGTGATTGAGTCGCAGAAAGCAAATGCGCCTGTGACCGAAATCCCTGCTCTTCGCACCAGTAGGAAGTGCTGGTACACAACTAGATCTGTGGTCACTAGTGAAAAGGTCAGGGATGCAATCATGTCTTTTGAAAATTTGAAATCGCCGGGCCTGGATGGTATCTATCCGGTTATGCTTGGGGAGGGAATTGACCACTTGGGGGCAGACCTGAGAGAAATCTTCTGGGCATGCCTTTCCTTGGGGTATGTTCCGTCACCTTGGCGAGAGGTTAAGGTAGTTTTTATACCTAAACCGGGGAGAGATGACTATTCCAATCCAAGGAACTTTAGACCGATCAGCTTAACTTCGTTTATGTTGAAATGCCTAGAGAGACTTGTCGAACGACACATACGTACTACGGCGCTTAGGTTTAACCCTTTGAATAATGAGCAACATGCGTACCAGCGAGGAAAATCATGCGAGTCGGCCCTTCATTCTTTGGTGGCCAGAGTTGAGGGAGCGATCTCCAATGGTGAGTATGCGTTGGGGGTGTTTGTGGACATTGAAGGGGCTTTTGATTGCAAGCCCTTCGGGGAACTATGTGATGCTGCGAAAGTGCATGGCGTGGATGATGTCTTAGTTAGGTGGATGCATGCCATGCTGACGCAGAGATGGTTGCTGGCGGAAGCTGGATCCGATTGCTACTTAAGAACACAGGCGACAAATGGATGCCCTCAAGGGGGCGTCCTATCACCGCTCCTGTGGAGTATGCTAGTCGACTCCCTGCTTAACGAACTGCAACAAGAAAGGCTGCACGCACAAGCTTATGCTGATGACGTGGCCGCACTGGCTGTCGGTAAAGATCTGAATGTGGTATGTAGAAATACACAGCGTGCATTGGATCTGATTGGCAGCTGGTGTTCGAGGCACGGCTTAACAGTGAATCCTGGTAAGACGAAACTTGTTTTGTTTACCAGGAAAAGAAAACTGAGAGGACTAGTGCTTCCAATCATGAAGGGTGTAACACTTCAACTTTCAGATGAAGTCAAATATCTTGGAGTAATCTTGGACAAAAAACTTCTCTGGAAGAAACATGTGGAAGTGAAGCTTACTCGTGCTATAAAAGCTTTCGGGCAGTGCAAGAGAGCTTTTGCTACCACATGGGGTCTAAAGCCTCGTGTAGTGATGTAGATCTACACAGCAATAATTAGGCCGATGTTCACGTACGCATCGGTGGTGTGGTGGACTATCGTGAGGCTATTGTATGCTCGGAAAAAGTTAGCCACGCTGCAAAGGACGGTGTGCCTGGGTATCTGTGGTGCCATGAGCACTACTCCGGGTGCGGCCCTTGATGCGCTTCTCAATCTGCCTCCTCTCGACATTCAAGTTCAGAGTGTGGCGATGAGCTCTGCCCATAGACTAGCTCAGCTTGGCTTATGGGTAGATGAAGACGATGTGGGGCACTGCTCTATTAGGAGGTCGATGTGTGAGATCTCTCCGATTCTCGCAATGCCTTCGGACGCTCGGGTGCCCTTCCTCGACTTCAGAAGAAGGTACGAAGTAATCCTCTTAAGCAGAAGTAACTGGGATGATCCGGATCTGTGTACGAGGGGATATTCGGAGATCTTCTTCACGGACGGCTCGAGGTCAGATAGTAGATCTGGAGCTGGTGTCTATCTACATTCATCGAATGGCAGATGGGCTTTCTCTCTTGGAGAGCACGCTTCGGTTTTTCAAGCAGAAATGTTTGCTATCCTGAGAGCTGCCTGTTGGGGAATTGAAGGAATTCAATAGATTTCAATAGGGTGCATCTTAGGGTGCACCAGATTCAATAGGGTGCATCTGCTCTGGGTACCGGGGCACTGTGGTGTTGAGGGGAATGAAATTGCGGACGTCATTGCGAAGCAAGGTTCGGAACTTCCGCTACGGGGCCCTGAACCCGCCTTGGGTGTGCCGACCGCATCTGCACGTGCCATTATTCGAAAGTGGGTAGATGATGCTCACAAAGATAGATGGACGGCTGCCGGTGTGGCCAGGCACACGAAGGTATTCCTTTCAGAACCCAACCATGTGACTGCGGGATTCTTGCTCAATAAGAGCAGGAACGTTTGCAGGGCCATGGTGGGTATTCTGACTGGACACAACTGCCTAGGAGGACATATGTACCGAATAGGTGTTGCACAGGATGACCTCTGTTCATCCTGTCTAGAAGAGGCTGACTCTGCGGAACATTTCCTCTGTGAATGCCCAGCGTTTGCGCGTCTCAGATATCAATGCTTTGGCTGGGATGTTGCACGCATGCAGACGATAGCCTCTTTTCCCCTATCAGTGATCCTAGACTTTATCAAGAGGTCTGGGAAACTATGGTAGGCAGGGGAAATGAGTACAATGGGTCCTTTGGCCTGAGTGCTTAGAGGCACCAATGCGCCTCTCCCCCAACTCACACACACACACACACACACAAACACAGTAATACTGGGAGTCTATTGCAAAGTGGCGACTTGTTCGCCAAGCATTAGACGAAAGGTATACAACTCGCGAACAATGTTCGATTATAATTACAATATATATATAAATATATATATATATATATATATATATATATATATATATATATATATATACATATATATATATATATATATATATATATATATATATATATATTTACATATATATATATATATATATATATATATATATATATATATATATATATATATATATATATATATAAATATATATATATATATATATATATATATATATATATATATATATATATATATGTATATATATATATATATATATATATATATATATATATATATATATATATATATATATATATATACATATATATATATATATATATATATATATATATATATATATATATATATATATATATACATATATATATATATATATATATATATATATATATATATGTATATATATATATATATATATATATATATATATATATATATATATATATATATATATATATATATATATATATATATATATATATATATATATATATATATATAAGTTATCACATTACTCCATCTCTCTTTACCTGCAATTTCAATTAATGCTTGCGTACGATTTTTTACCTGGAAACAACAAATTCTTCGATCGATCCGTGGGATTGTATATCAGCATATTTGTATGGACAAATTTCCGGTCGCGAATAATAATTTCTCGCGTAATAAGCATATTTGTTGTCAGGTGGAATATGACCTATTAACTTACGCGTCCAATTGAACTCGGTGATTGCTTAGCTCATGAAATTAAATATATAAAATTGTCAATTCCAAATTTTGCTTAGGTTAAGTTTTTGCAAATCGATAAAAGAGGCAAACAAGGTAAAATTAAGTTGAGTTGTAATTATACCATCGCCGGACGAAGAAATAAAGTTAATCGTTAAAAGTAATTCTGGTGATTTTTTATTTTTTCGCAAAGCGACACGAGTCTACATAAGTGGCGCCCGAGCAAAATTTTCTGTTCCCGTGAGAACGCAGAAAGTATTCCCGAGTATTAATTTCTGTTCCCGTGAGAACACAGAAGTTCGCGAAGATTATTCTGTTCCCGTGAGAACACAGATAACGCGAATTAAAAGTTTAGTGCTAGTGGAAAATCTATTTTTTCCAATTACCAGTGTTTGCCAGCGAAGTGCAGCAATCTACGTGCAGTACTGGTGTATTATTTTGAGGTCGAAATCTGCAAATACTGACGTATTCATCTTCCTCATCATACTTTTGGTGCACATCTACATTGTTCCAACATTGAGTCGGCAAGCTAATCGTTTTGAGAACTTCAACAACGCAGGATTCCAACCAAGTTGCAGTGATTGGTGAGTTGAAGCGTACCGCAGTAGGCATACCCAAGCCAATTTCCAATCAACGGGTTTTGCCAAAAAGGACATCTACGCCCAATCCAGCAGCAGCGAAATGAAAATATTATTCCTGTAAGTTTGCCTCTTATTTCTCTTTTTTGGAATTTTTTAATAAACTGGTAGCTCGAAAATTACACTCCATTAAATATATTAAACTTTCTTGGAATAAAATACATATGAAAGGAAAAAATATTTGAATATATATTAAAATTTGTTTGAAAAAGAAAATTACACTCCATTAAATATATTAAACTTTCTTTGAATAAACTACATATGAAAGGAAAAAATATTTGAATATATATTAAAATTTGTTTGAAAAAGAATTTTTTATCTAATATATTTAAGAATTGAAGCATTTAAAATACATATTAGGCTAAGAAGTGTAACAGTGAAAAAGTAAAAGAGTGAAATAGTTGTAAACCGAGTTCAATAAGGCATACAATTTTTTTTCGTGTTTTTGCATAACTTGTTTTCTGTCGGTTATAAAGCGTTTCGTTTCTCTCGTGTTTCGTTCATTATTTTACGTTTGATATGGAAGCCCTTCAAGAAAGTGTTAGACAATTAACTGGCGCGGTCAACGCACAGATTGAAATCTGTAAAAAATTCGAATCTAGGTTAACTTATCTGGAATCTAATTTAAAATCCCAAGCTTCTAGACCGCCCGTGCAAGTCGATTCAACGGTTCCTAGAACAGAGCAGGACCTCGTTGAGATAAAAAAATTACCTGATTGTGTTAGAGACTTGCAGCCTTTTGAAGGCAACCCTGTCCAGTATGTGTCATGGGTTCACAGCGTCGAAACAATTTTGAGCGACTATGAAATAGTACGCCACAAGCCTATCTTTAGAGCAATTCTTCGCCATGTAAGGCAAAAAATAAGAGGTCCAGCAGATGCGGCTCTTGTGTCTTACAATATTTTCGACTGCGATTGGTCGGAAATCAAGCAATGTTTATCATTGCATTACGCTGATAAGCGTGATATTAGAACTCTGGAGCATCAACTGCACTCGATGGCTCAGAGAAATAAAAGTATTGACGAGTTTTATGCAGCGGTTAACCACCAACTCTCGCTAATAATTAATAAACTTAAAACTGAAGACCATTCTCGTGAAACCACAACCGCACTCACTGAAAATTATAGAAATCGTGCCCTTGACGTTTTCATCCGTGGTTTAAATGGAGATTTATCTCGTATGCTTATTGTGCAGAAACCCCAAACACTGCCGGAAGCATATGCCTCGTGCTTGGATTTTCAAAATCTTAACTTTAGGAATTTCCAAATTCACCAAAGAAGTTATGGTAACACAATCACAGCTCCCATCAACCAATTTTTCAACTCCAGAATTGATCCAACTAGATCCAAAATCTCTCCTACCTATCACCCATTGAGCCTACCTCTGAGAAACCAAGCATACAACATTCAGAGGAATATCCAACCTGCTACGCAAAATTCTCCTCCTCCTAGACCGGTACAACCTAAGCCTCCAATTCCAATGGAAGTTGATAAATCAATCCAAACTAAACAGGTAGATTACCAAAATAGACCTTCTTACGTCCAGCCAGTAAAACGTTCCAATGAATCTGCAGTCTACCCTAAGAAGTTACAAAGACTGTATAATTTGGAGATACAAGATGAACCAGATACATCATATGTTGACTCTTTTGAACATTATCAAGATTTAGAATCTCAAGTGCAGTCCAACGAGGCTTATGTTGATCACTTTGATGCAAGTAGTGATAGTTCGGAAACCAACAATCATCTAAATTTTATGATGGACGCCTCAGTAGCGTACCATACTTAGAGTATCGCAATCGTGACGGTGAGATTCTGAAGTTTTTGATTGACACCGGCGCGAACAAGAACTTCGTATCCCCCAAGATCGGCTTCAATGCTGAACCTGTAGAATCTCCTTTCACCATCCAATCAGCTGCAGGAAAAATTAAAATCACTCAAAAGGTTAGAGGTAAATTTTTCAAATCTGTAGGCAATGACACGGTTTTAGACTTTTATATCTTACCGGGTTTAACTTCGTTTGACGGAATAATTGGTGATGATACCCTAAAACAATTGGATGCAGTCATCGACAGGAAGAACAACATCCTTGAAATTTACCCAAATATCAAAATTCCGTTAAAAGCGAAACAATCTAGGCAAGTTTATAGTTTGATTATCAAAGACGATCACTTAAACGATGAAACCAAGCGTAAATTGCGAAATATTCTTACTAACTATGATAATATTTTTGGTCCAGTAACTGATAACGAAATGGTAGAAACTGCTGTTAGAGCCGAGATAAGAACTTCAACTGCAGAGCCTGTTTACGTAAAATCGTATCCATATCCAGTAAACTTGAGGGAAGAGGTGGAAAGGCAGATAGCCAAAATGCTTGAGGATGGAATTATCCGTCCATCCAAGAGTCCATACAACTCCCCAATCTGGATTGTACCTAAAAAACCTAGTTCATCAGGTGAAAAACAATACCGGCTTGTCATCGATTTTAAAAGACTCAATGCCGTAACTATTTCTAATACTTACCCAATTCCCGACATAACCAACACCTTGGCCAGTTTTGGCAAATCTAAATTCTTCACGACTCTTGATTTGACTTCTGGTTTTCACCAAATTAAAATGAGGGAAAAAGATATACCAAAAACGGCGTTTTCAACGGCAAATGGTAAATACGAATTTACGAGGCTACCATTTGGTCTCAAGAATGCCCCAGCCATCTTCCAAAGAATGATAGATGACGTATTAAAACCATTCATTGGAAAAATCTGTTATGTTTATATCGATGATATAATCATTCTAGGTGAGAATGAGGAAGACCATTTAAAGAATATTCAAACGGTTCTTACTCAGCTGCGAAATTCAAATCTTAAAGTTAACGCTGAAAAGTCTGCATTTTTTAAGTCCCAAGTAAAATTTTTGGGATATATTATTTCAGAAAATGGTATTTTACCTGACCCAGAGAAAGTATCTGCAATAAATAAAATGAAACCTCCAACCAATCTAAAAGATCTGAAGACATTCCTAGGTATGGCATCATATTATAGGAAATTTATTAAGGACTTTGCAAAAATTGCAAAGCCGCTAACTAATTTAACTCGCGGTGATAATGCGCAAATCAGTGCCAATCATTCAAAGCGTAAAAGTATCGAATTGGGCGAATCAGAACTTGAAGCTTTTAATGACCTGAAGCAGTTGCTCACATCATCCGAAATTTTAACCTTTCCTGACTTTGAGAAACCCTTCATATTAGCGACAGATGCCTCCAATTATGCGATTGGAGCAGTACTTTCGCAAGGTGAAATCGGGAAAGATAAACCAATTATTTACATCTCAAGATCGTTAAATGTCACTGAAGAAGGGTACGCTACGAATGAGAAGGAGCTGTTAGCCATCACTTGGGCACTCGATAAGCTACGAACCTACCTTTATGGAGCCAAAAAAATTAAAATTTTGACCGATCATCAACCATTAACCTTCGCGCTCAGTAATGCCAACCACAATGCAAAACTTAAACGAATGAAAGCCAAGTTGGAGGAATACAACTATGAATTAACGTACAAACCAGGCAAGACGAACGTTGTCGCAGATGCCCTTTCCAGATTGCCACTCGAACTAAATGCGCTCACTTCCAGCTCCGGGACAGTACACAGCGCAGACGAGGACAGGACTTATTCCGCATTGCGAAGCTCCGCTGAATGTTTTTAAAAACCAGATAATCCTTTCCGAAGGCAAGGAAATAACCGCATACGAACAACCACACCCAGGGTACCATCGGCATTATTTAGGTTTGCGAGAAATAAACAAGCATAGTCTATTGAAGGTATTGAAAGAAAATCTAAACCCGAATGTCACCAATGGAGTCAAAATACCTGAGAAGTTTCTACAGATGCTCCAAGAAGTCTATAAGGAACACCTTTCAAAATTTCGAATTCGAATTACGCAGCGTGTCGTCGATGATATAGCCAACGAGGAAAATAAACTCAAAATAATAAAAAAAGAACATCACAGAGCACATAGAAACCATCGGGAAAATAAGGAACAAATTTTGGAGAGGTACTATTTTCCTAAAATGAATAGTCTGGTAAAAAAATATACTGCTAACTGCGAAACATGTAACCTTAATAAATATGATCGACACCCACAGAAACCTGAGTTACAGGAAACACCGTGTCCCGAGTTTCCAACGCAAATATTGCACGTGGATATTTGGGATATAATGGGTGAAAAATATATAACCTGCATCGATAAATTTAGCAAATTTGCTAAATTTTTTCGCATAAAAAACAAATCTGCTTTGCACCTGAGACAAAAAATCCTCAAAGTTTTACATTATTTTTCTATTCCTCAAACCTTAGTATCAGACAACGAAGGGGGTTTTATAAGCCCCATAATTCACAATCTCCTCCAAGAACTGGGTATCGAAGTATATTTAACACCGCCGCAAAAAAGTGAGGTTAATGGAACAATTGAGAGACTTCACTCAACAATACTGGAAATCGTGAGATGCTTGTCGAAAGAATATCCTAATCTTTCTCCCAATGAAGTGGTGAATATAGCCGTCGACAGGTACAATAATACTTTTCATTCCGTAACA
>OZ022264.1:122475990-122485990 GCA_963978885.1 Nemotelus pantherinus | reverse complement strand
GATGAAGGATAAAAGATAAAATTTATCAAAGATTTGAAATTTTTGTCAAAAATCAAAAATTTTTCAGGAAGGTCAATGATTTGAAGGATTTTTTTCAGCAGCCTGCCACAGCTACAGGGTTACCCGCTTTATGCTGAAAATCTATATGTACCATATTTTAGTCAACATTAATACGCCCTGTAATTTTCACGACGATCCATTGTTTTTCTTACAAGTAATGACAAATCAAAATTTGAAAAAAATTCCTTGCCTACTTTTAGGCACCCGGCACCCACACCCGGCTCAAAATTTCCAATTCTTTATCATAAACAAGCTTAAAACATAATTAGTTTTCATTTCTAATACTTATTTTTAACAAAAATTCACACTGCTTGGAAATATAGGAGTTCCTCAAAATTCACTAAAACGCTCGCCGCCGCCAAAAAGTTTAAGATATCTGAATTTGAGAAAGTCGTGGAACTACCTACTATATACATCTACGTTCTCCGAAAATTTCAGCTCAATCGGATCGGCCACTCCAGAGATTATCTCGGAAAATCATTTTGCTGATATATATATATATATATATATATATATATATATATATATATATATATATATATATATATATATATATATGTATATATATATATATATATATATATATATATATATATATATATATATATATATATATATATATATATATATATATATATATATATATATATATATATATATATATATATATATATATATATATATATATATATATATATATATATATATATATG
Source organism: Nemotelus pantherinus (assembly GCA_963978885.1). NCBI lineage: Eukaryota > Metazoa > Arthropoda > Insecta > Diptera > Stratiomyidae > Nemotelus > Nemotelus pantherinus. The sequence goes on along the minus strand of OZ022264.1, from coordinate 122,485,217 downwards.
GTTATAAAGAAATATGAATTTTCGGCGAAACGAGTTTAATACTATTGTTCTTCGAACATTAGTAATAAACTTACTAGATATATAGTATTGTTTCATAGTGCGTGATTTGTCAAGTTTTAATGCTCGTTATCAAACGTGTTGGTGAAAAAAATATTTTTAGCCATAAAATTCGAAACGAAATAGAAAAAGCTGACTGCCACCACTGTGACTGACACGAGGCGTTAACGGTGAACATAAGCAATCTTCCGATAAGTATTTCTCATTTTATTATTTCTATATTTTCGGAGAGAACACTGTAATGGGTTCAATTAAATACAACGGAAATACTTGTACCTTTTTGTGGTTTCTACTTCGAAACTGCGAAGGTGCTTACGACACGAAAACGCCGAACAAAGTTATACTGTACCTAGTCTGGTAAGCTGGGAGTAGTATGTGTAGCAGTTGTGTTTAAAATGATAGATTGACCGATTTACTGTCAATCACGTCGTTTTGTTTCTGAAACTGGCGCGTAAACAGATGGAGACTGAGTCGGATTGATCCTTTACCTCTGAGAATGTGTGAGCGAAGGTTATTCCCCACTCCCGTTGGACAAGCAATTTCCAAACACGTTATTTTCATTATAAATAGACCTGGTCACATTTGTTGGACTCGAATCATGGTTTCCGTAAGAACTTCTCAGCGTTCCGACACGATCCGATCGGATGCGATCATAGCCGTTCCACAGCTGGGCGGCCGAATCACATGCGTCGAGAGCCATCCATCCATCCTTGCATAGGAGACACGCTGCGATACGAATCGAATCTAATCCTCTTCCACACGTTCACAGATTGTGTTTATTTCTTCGGATTAACAAACGTAATTGTATGCTAGGCACATGATGATATGATTAATGGAAGATAAGGTCAGAAATGTACAAGAATACCGAGTTGAACAGATTGGATGAAGTTAAGGATATTGCTACACTTACTATCTTGCTTGGTACTGTAATTTGGAGAAGAATTTCATATTTTATTATTCTTGTTGCGAACTTAGAGAGGGCATTCGATGATTTCCGGCGGAATGTCTTCGAAGCGTTATTATAAAATTTAAATAGTCTAAAAGAAACTGATACATCTAGATGTGAACAGAATTTTTCTTATGTTGGATTGTAAGCTATTTATATATATGACTGGGTGTGAAGTGACACAGACGAATGATGTTTTTCAACGGAGTCCCGAAAGCTATGATGCAATTTAGTAGATTAAGTGTAGAAATTTTATGCTTAGGAAATATCGAATCATGTTTTCTTAATAATGTACATATCATATTAAGAGATAAATTCCATTACCAATCTATAAACCACAAAAGGACTGAGCGTAATTTTGTTTTCAATTCCAAAGTGGAAAGTAGAGACGATAAGTCGCTGAACTTTAATATATTATTACGCCAGCGAGTGTTTCTCTACAAAGAAGATATGAATATAATAGGTGAATAGACATAGAGTAGGTTTAGTAAAAGAAAAATAGATGTAAGCAGAAAAGTATCTGTACATAGCCACCTCGTTCCGAAGCTGCATGGGCTGCTCGCCGCCTTGGTTGTATCCTCCTGGACCTACACCGCCATCGGCCGCGGGCATCGATCCACTACTTTCGTCTTTATACTGATTATATCATCCATATGCCGGCGCCATCGCTAAATCCACTGCCGCCGCCATAGAGTCCACATTGATCACCCCTATCAACCCAGCAAATTCGATAAACAAACTGCAATCTCAAGCAAATTTAGTAAACAATCTGCAATATGAATGGTCGTCGTGACAGTTGTCATGTCAACACGACAACTGAGGGAGCGATAAACAAGGGGCAAGAGCGCCGCCAAGCGGTCAGGAAATCGTAGGATGCGTTCCGAATCGGCAGAACTACGGCGAAGTGACGGGCGAGCGAAAGGTGAACGCGTCAAAGACGAGGGGCCAATGCCCCAGCGTACTGGGCCAAAGACTCGAGCAGCAACGGGTCTGCTCGATACCGCAGAAGCGGTAACTGAAAAACACCTAGCGAGGTTACATGGCTAACCGACGACGATAGGAGCTTTCTTCTGGATCTGAAAGCAGGTGAGATTGGAGGTGTCTGGGTGATCGAGAGTGGAAACTTACGCAAGATTTTCTTTCCATTTTTTTACTTGGGTAACGACCGATCAAGGAACGCTCGAAAAAGGGACCAGCGAAGGCCAACGAATTTGGGTGAAGAACTTGGAAATAAGTTCGCCGCGGAGTAGCCGTTGATAGACGAAGAATCTGTGGGGCGAAGATTTTGTTACACTAAAAAGTGGAGGAGAATTCCGTGAGTACCGACGATCGAATTAGGAGCGAAGGTGGCGGAGGCGCGAGCAGCGAGGTGACTCGAATTCGGGGATTTACCCGACTGATGTAGGAAGACCATCTGAACCAGCGATTTGAGCGTGGGAGGTTATTCGAAATAGATTCAGGTTAGTTAATATTTAAGTTAAAATAATATATAGAAAGTGTAAAAAAGATTAACGTGTATATCAGGGCGTAGTTTTGAATTTTGAATATAGAAGTGTAACGCGGCGCCGTAGGAAGTGTTAATTGTCGAGTTAATATATTTGAGTAAATTACTGATATTAAAGTGATGTGTTGGATATTGTAACGCTGGTGTTTCTGTCATTTCCGGTCGCGTAAGTTGATTATACGGAGCACCCGTCGCCGTCTTCTCGCTTCGGAGCGACGGTTTGTTGGCAGTTTTTGGGTCAGAAGCGAGTGGCGCACACTCACGACCCATTCTCGTGAGCCGAAGCCGCCGAAAACTGCCGCCCTTGTGTCACAGTTGGTGACGAAGGGTTTTTATACCGTGTTGCACTTAAAAAGGTGACAAATTGGCGCCCAACGTGGGGCTAACGGGAGTAACGGTCCGCGAAAGAAAAAAGTTTAGCTAAAACCAGTCCCAAATTGTGGGAAGGCGATTGACATCGAAAATCCGGTTTTCTTTTGTTTTATTCTCTTGTTGGCGTGAACTACATGATATAGAGTTTGATCTGGGCGCGAGGGCTGAATCGATTTTAGAATTGCTCGCTAATTTTTGAGTATCAAATATTTATTAGAGAAAGATATTCTGTTGTTATATACATCTACACATTTGGTATGCATACATATATTATCTGAAGTTTTTTGTTTACATATACAATATAGATGAAAATATAAGTTGATGGAATCATATGTTTACTAGTTGGATTCCGAAACGTTCGCATGATAGAGTGTGGTGTCAGTTTGAGTGGTGAAGAAATAAATTAGAAGTTGTGAGTACGAAGTGAGTGTGTGAGGAATAGGGTGTAAGAGGCTACAGTTAGTAAGATTGATTGACGAAATCTTGGGTTGTGATTCACTTACGGAGGGATTATCATTGGGAAATTACGTCGTTTATTAAGTAAGGGTCGTATCAAACTGTCAATTTATAGAAAACTATACAGGGATCTTAGGCAGCATGATAATTTTTGTGGACCGTTTAAGTAAGGATGAGCTTACGGATGAGCTCGCCATTCGTGGTTTTCCAGCCGATACGGTAGACGCGATGAGGAAGACTTTGAGGGCCACATTGAGGTCCGAGTCCGCGCTAGACACGTCGTATGTGGAGTCAGAGTATCCTTTCGATTTCGAGACGGATCATTCGGAGTTGCTGGCAAAAGTGGTGGAAATAGAGGACCTGGCCAGCAGAGTTTCTGGGGACAAGACAGCATCGGAGTTCGTGAAAGGGAGAGTAAAGATTAAATTTGGCTTCCGGCGGCTGGCCAACATGCGCGCGGTTACCATGGAGCAGAAGGATATCGCGAAAGGATTGCGGAACAGACTCATTCTGGCAATGGGATTGCTCGTCGGAAAGGGCGATGATTCTTCAGACGAGGACGAAGTTCCGCAAGTGCGCGAACAGATGATACCCATACAACATGAAACGAGGGGAGCGAGCCCAGCGGAGGTGGCCAAATGGGGCATAAAATTCAGTGGAGATTCGTCGGGCTCCATAAACGCTTTCCTTGAACGTGTCGAGGAGTTGCGGCAAGCGAGAGGCCTGTCGAAGCCGCAGTTGTTCAAGGCAGCCGTAGAGCTGTTCGACTCGCGGGCTTTGATATGGTTTCACGCTAATCGGGATCTGGTGTCGTCTTGGGACGAACTAATTCGGGAGATGAAGGCGGAGTTTTTGCCTCTGGATTACGAGGATCGGCTGTGGGAGGAAATACGGAGACGGACACAAGGGGATGGGAAATCTATGGGGGTGTATGTCGCAATGATGGAGCGGCTATTCAGCCGGCTGACAACTAGCTGTACAGAAGAGGAGAAACTGCGCATATTACTCAGGAATATAACACCATTCTATCAGCAACAGTTGTGCTTAACACCGGTGACGACAGTAGCTGAACTGGTGAAGATGGGTCGCACTGTGGATGCGATGAGGGTGTCGGTGGCAGCATTTGTGCCACCCACGACACGATCCAGACGCTGTCTGGAGCCGGATTTGGCGTATGTAGAGGCAGAAAGGGTAGAGCAAGTGGCGGCGATGGCGGACCAGGGCAGAGTAAAATGCTGGAATTGTAGGCGTGACGGGCATTTATCGAGGGAGTGTGCCGAGCCGCGGCGGTGTTTCGGGTGCGGTCGTCAAGGGGTGGTGCGAGCCACCTGCCCCGTAGGCCGAGCGAGGGCAAGCGAACAGGGGCCGCGAGCACGCTCAGATGCACCGGCGGCGGGAAACGACCGACGTGCTCGCTAGGCGGTCGAGCGAGCACTTTGAAAAGGCCGCAACGGAGGGTACCCTCTCCGACAGTCGATTACGCACTCGCGCAGTGCGGCCAGGATAATCGGCCGCATCTACAGGTGAGGGCGATGGGCATAGCGATGGAGGGCCTGCTGGACTCGGGGGCAAGTCGGACGATTTTAGGAGAGAAGGGATGGGCTCGACTAAGAAGAAGAGGTGCAACCCTGACCCAAAACGAGATCGAAGAAGTGAGGCTGGCTAACGGAGAAATGTGTCCTGTATCAGGAACGGTGAGGGTGATGTTTAAATTAAATGATCGAGGTCATGAATTAGAGGTGCTGGTGATCCCGTCGGTTCCACAAGAATTAATATTGGGTATAGATTTCTGGAAGTGTTTTGGAGTGGTCTTTGACATGAAGGGGCAACAGTGGACCTCGGTTGCTACGGTGAAAACAACGGCCGGAAAAACACTGCGGAGTCTGTCCAATTTATCGGTTAGCGAGGCCAAGGTATTGTCAGAGCTGCTAGAGGAACAGTTCGCGCTGATGGGAGAGGGGCTGGGCTACGCAAAATCAGTGACCCATGTTATCAACACTAACTCTCCTCCGATTAAGCAGAGGTACTACCCGGTTTCGCCTGCTGTACAGAAACAAATTAACATCGAATTGGATGAAATGCTAGAATCTGGAGTGGTAGAAACATCGGCAAGCACTTGGTCATCCCCAATATTGTTGGTTCGAAAGAAAGACGGATCCTATCGGTTTTGTGTTGATTTCAGGAAACTGAATGCGGTGTCTGACAAGGATGCGTATCCGTTGCCGTATATGTTATCAACCCTTGATAAGCTGCGGAATGCAAAGTACCTGTCAACGCTGGACGCAAAGTCGGCGTATTGGCAGGTACCAATGGCGAAGGAATCCCAGAAATATACAGCTTTTACCGTGCCTGGGAGGGGGTTATTTCATTTCCGAAGGATGCCTTTTGGTCTCCATAACTCTGGGGCCACCTGGCAAAGGCTTATCGATACCGTATTAGGTCCCACACTCGAGCCTTTCGTGTTTACTTATATTGACGATGTTATTATAGTGACCGAAACGTTCGAACACCATATGGAAGTGTTACGAGAGGTTTTTTTTACGATTGAGGGAGGAAGGGCTAAAAGTATCCAAAGAGAAGTGTCAGTTCTGCAGGGCGCAGTTAAAGTACTTAGGATATCTGGTGGATGAAGAAGGCCTACATGTGGATCCTGAAAAAGTGCAGGCTGTCAAGGATTTTCCTCGACCAAAGTCGGTCAAACAAGTCAGGAAACTATTGGGAATGATATCCTGGTATCGTCGATTCATATCGGGTCACGCGACGATGGTGGCACCTCTTAGTGATCTGCTAAAGAAGGGACGGAAGTTTTCGTGGTCAGGTGATTGTGAACGGGCATTTGAGGCCTGCAAACAGAGACTTACGTCGGCCCCAGTATTAGCGTGTCCCGACTTCGACTTACCTTTCAAGGTACAAACGTACGCATCCCACGTAGGGATAGGAGCTGTCTTGAGCCAGGCACACCCAACCGGTGAAAAAGTGGTTTGCTACCTTAGCCGCGCACTCTCGAAGTTGGAAAGGAAGTACTCGGCTACGGAAAAAGAGTGTTTGGGTGTGTTATGAGCGATAGAAAAACTCCGCCCGTACATTGAGGGCACACGCTTCGTTGTGATCACTGACCATCATTCTCTTGTATGGCTCAACAAATTAAAGGATCCAACCGGCAGATTGGCAAGATGGGCCGTCCGCCTTCAACAATTTGATTTTGAAGTGATCCACTGGAAGGGGAAGGAGCACGTTGTACCCGATGCACTGTCTCGAGCAATTGCCGAGGTGGGCAACAAAGCAATACCCTCTGCATCAGATCGATGGTTTGAGAAGATGGTGGATAACGTGCGGGACGATCCTCGTAGATTTGGAAATTGGAGGGTGACGGAGAATGCGCTGTGGAAGCAGGTCCCAGCGCGCAAGGGTGATGGCGAAAACAGCCTTGTCTGGAAAAGGGTGATCCCGAAGGCAGAAAGAAGCAGAATACTGAACCGACACCACGACGATCCGAAGGCTGGTCACATGGGTGTTACACGAACGTGGTCGCGTGTTGCCCAAAATTATTATTGGCCCCGAATGCGAAGTGACATACAGGCGTATGTACGGCAATGTAAGGTGTGTCAAGCCTGTAAGGTGGAGAGGAAATCACCAGTTGGTCTGATGGCTAGTAGGGCCGGCGAAGCCAAGATACCCTGGGAAATGGTCAGCATGGATCTAGTGGGACCATTGCCTAGATCGACGAGGGGGTATGTCTACATCTTGACGATCGTTGACTACGTCACGAAATACTCTATAATATTGCCATTACGGACAGCGACAGCATCAAGTGTTTTCGGACTGTTGGAGGAAAATGTGTTCTTGGTGTACGGAGTACCCAGAATTCTGATCTGCGACAACGGGGTACAATTTAGAGGTAAACAGTTTAAGTCGGCGGTGGAAGATTACGGAGTAAGGATATGTTACACCGCACTATATCACCCTCAGGCCAATCCAACCGAGAGGCGCAATCAGGATATTAAGTGCATGCTGAGATGTTACGCCTCAGATAATCACCGTTCGTGGGACAAGTATCTACCAAAGATTGCGTGTGCGTTACGGACATATAAGCATGAGATTACGGCGTTCACACCTTATTTTATGAATTTTGGCAGGGAAATGATTACGTTCCGGGAAGAAGTAGAAACCCCATTAGACGCGCAAGAAAATTTATCTCCAACTAGAAACGCGAACGCGTTGGAAAAGGTGCGGGACGAGGTCGAACGAAGGATGAAGCTGGCCGCGAACTCTAGTAAGAAGCGATACGACCTCCGTCGGCGTACGGAAGTTTTCCAGGTAGGCGAAAGGGTATGGCGGAAAAATTATGTCCTATCGGATGCTAGCAAAAATTTTTCGGCCAAACTGGCACCCGCGTTCGTCGGGCCTTACGAAATTAAGAAAAGATCGTCAGCGTGGACCTTCGAATTGGTGGATATGAAGGGCAAACCTGCCGAGAACTGGGACGCCAAGGACCTCAAACATTATATCGAAGGTAATCACGGATTTGGTGTTGATCAGGGAACGTACCGAAGTTCCACATAACAACGTTAGTCGGAAATAGTTGAGGATCCAGAAGGTGAAATCATTACTCAATCTGACGACATCCCTAGTTCATTCTTGCCATAGCCTTCGTGGCTGCTGACCTCGCCTTTTCCTTTTCGCTAATCTTGGGGGTGGTAGATTTCTTAGAGGTCGTTTTTTTTGGCTGGCAACGGATCTGTTGGCCCCAATTAGTCGCAGGTCGATGAAATGTACCTAAAATGGTTGGGCGAGAATAAGTGTATCGAATGGTGAAAGTAAAATGGAAAAAAAAAGAAAATTTTGGGTAGAGAATAGGTGAAGTAGATCATAGTAACGTGAGGAATATCAGGTTAGTGTTGACGGATTGAAGTATGTAATTTGGTTTTCAAAGTATACGGTGGTGGGTAGTAAATAGTTGAGTTCAAAGATCGTCTTGACACTGGGGTCTTGTGGTAGGGTTAAGCATCGGCTATATTTGAATGAGTGAACAGGTATGAATGAGGTGACTGTGTAATACTCGATCATGCGAAAACCTATTGGAACCCAGAATTCTACTACACGCAATTAGTGAAGTAAAGGCATCGAAAGAACGAAGATCTCGAGAACGTAGTCGAGCTAAGTCGGAATCAAACTCACGCGTGATCATAGGCGGGAATCATAAGAAAGTCGAAACTTAGAAGGAGACGGGAGATTGATCTTTAACATTAGATTTCGCGAAGATGTATTGAGAAAACGGTCAAGAATTACAAGTAATTCTCTGGAGGAAGGGGTGATGTTATGCCAGCGAGTGTTTCTCTACAAAGAAGATATGAATACAAAAGGTGAATAGACATAGAGTAGGTTTAGTAAAAGAAAAATAGATGTAAGCAGAAAAGTATCTGTACATAGCCACCTCGTTCCGAAGCTGCATGGGCTGCTCGCCGCCTTGGTTGTATCCTCCTGGACCTACACCGCCATCGGCCGCGGGCATCGATCCACTACTTTCGTCTTTATACTGATTATATCATCCATATGCCGGCGCCATCGCTAAATCCACTGCCGCCGACATAGAGTCCACATTGATCACCCCTATCAACCCAGCAAATTCGATAAACAAACTGCAATCTCAAGCAAATTCGATAAACAAACTGCAATCTCAAGCAAATTTAGTAAACAATCTGCAATATGAATGGTCGTCGTGACAGTTGTCATGTCAACACGACAACTGAGGGAGCGATAAACAAGGGGCAAGAGCGCCGCCAAGCGGTCAGAAAATCGCAGGATGCGTTCCGAATCGGCAGAACTACGGCGAAGTGACGGGCGAGCGAAAGGTGAACGCGTCAAAGACGAGGGGCCAATGCCCCAGTGTAC
>OZ022264.1:122353490-122470990 GCA_963978885.1 Nemotelus pantherinus | reverse complement strand
GTATCTAATAGCACGGGAGTAAAATTTACTACGCAATAGTGATTTTCACTATGCATCTACTGAAAAAGCGATTGTATTGGAAAATATTGAAAATTATGAGGGGGAAATAGTGCGTTTGTACGGAAAACGCTTAGTGAATTATTCAATTGGTGTTTTTTGTGTTGTTCGCAGTTCAAGTGAAAAGTCATTGTGGTGTTTTTCGTGTGGTGTTTTTCGTGTTAAAGTTAGGATTATTTTTTTGTTTGTCTTAAAACTGCTGTTAGTTTGAACGAAATTGCACTTTCTTATTCTTATGATATTTTTAGAGAAAAAAATCGACTTAGAGTGTTTCAAATATATTACGATGAGGGAAATTGAGAGCATAATACCAGCTGATTTAGTCTCTTCTCGAATCAAATTCAAGGGAAGATTAGCAGAATGGCGAGCCGACAAGGTTGTTACATCAATTTCATTTAACTAAGTTTAATTTCACATAAAATATTTAGGGATTTAACATAACTTCAGTGGCTGAAACTCTTTCTTTAGATTCATCTGATAAAGTGAAAAGCTGGTTGGAAAAAAGCTATAATAATTCAGCAGTTGACTTCTTATCCCCTACATGTCATAACGTGCTACCTTCGAGCTCAAATAAACAAAACAAAGTTGACAAAATGGTTGGTGATCAAATTGTTGTTGATAAATTTAACAAATTTATGGGACAAAATTATTTTTTTAGGACATAGAGCAAATTTTGATGACCAAATGTCAAACAAAACAAATTTTATTAGAATACAATACTATTCAAAAACCATTTAGTGACTCAAAGCGAGAGCAAATTATAAGCTGCATCGTTGAATACTTGATTTATAATGGTATTAGCATGGACACCAAAGAATGTGAGATTATAACTCAAAAAAAAAAACTCTAGCGCACCTGAACCGCTAGAAACACTAATGTTCGAAGAACAGTAGAAGAATCGTGCAGGTTTTGAGTGCATATTCCACCACATGAGCTGCTTATTACGGCCAAACTGTTTCAAATGCCACGTTTTACTTTGGTCTCAAGAATGCATTATGACTCATATGGTAGAAGGTTTCAGATATAACCACTGGCATGAATTTCAACGTTTATGAGAGGAAAACACGGGTTAATTATATTCGTTATCAGTTGCTTATTTCACAAAATTTTGAAAGCAGCATCTCATATAACATCAATGAAGAAAATGCTCAGTGCCTGCAGCACTGTAACTGAAGTTGGTGTTTGGGGCTGCGACCCGAAAAATTTGCAGAACTTTGGAAATTGAAGCATCGGTTATTTATTTGCATTGTAAATGTTTCCGGTATAATTTTATTGATACAAAAGTAGCACAACCGCCTCGTGCTGGCAACCTTTCGCCAGTATCAAAGCCAAGAATATATCACATCTACTTCACGTTGTTATATTACATTCGAAGTTATAGGAGTATGAAGAAATTTAGGGTTACCTGCAGCGAGTTTTTTCAAATAATCAAAAGCTTAATATTTGCTGTTTATTGGCACTACAATATCATTACTAATTGACAATTCTACGATTAAACCGCTTTATAAAGATATTGCAAACAAACACAAAACCAACAATAGCTGGCAACCCTATTGTGGCTTTTCAATCAAATTTGGCCTGAATAATGCTTATAATAGGTTCCATAAATTGCATGAAATTCGTATTGATTTCATGACTGCACTGGAAGTTATAGGGCAAAAAGTTTTATTTTCCTGAGAAAATTTTCAAAACCAAAGACACAAAAATTACCATAGCTGGCAGCACCAATCGAATTTTTCAACCAAATTTCTATCAAATAGAGCTTAGAGTAAGCTTCAGCTACTGTGTCAATTTCATGAAAATCTGGTTACTCAATCAGAATTCACAGGGCAAAAAGCAGTTTTTTTTTCTTTGTAATTTTTCAAGATGGCACCACTGGCACAGAGTTGCCCACCAGACCTGGTCCTACTTAAGTCCAGACCTGGTCCTACTTAAGTCCAATGTTTTCTGTAAATTTCAATGGTATCTGATTATTGATTCGTGAGTTCCCGTGAATAGAAGTTTTTGATGCTAAAAATATGGGTTAACTGGGAGAGGGTTACCGTTCTTGTCCGACATGAAGTTTCCAAAGTTTTACTTTGAACGTGTAGATAAAGCATAAGATTTGTATACAGATTGGTTTTATTGTAAGAAACGGACATTTTTAGGATATTCGATGGTTTGAATGTTTTCACTTCCAAATTTTTATTTTTTCAAATTTAAGACACCAAAATTATCATAGCTGGCAGCTCCAACCGAATTTTTCAACCAAATTTCTACCAAACGTGGTTTAAAATAAGATCCAGCTACTGTGTAAATTTCGTCAAAATCGAACGATTCAATTAGAATTTATAGGGCTAAAAGCAGTTATCTTTTTTAATGATTTTTCAAGATGGCACCACTGGCACAGAATCACCCGCATTTCAAAATCACTTCTATCAGACCTGGTCCTATTCAAGACCAATACATGCTGCAAATTTCAATTAATTCTGCTCATCGGATCGTGAGTTTCCGTGAACAGAAGTTTTTGAAGCTAAAAATATAGGTAGCTTGGGCAAGGGTTACCAGGCGTACCCGTTATACCATATCAAATTTTATTTTTTGTCTATGTAAAAAAAGCATGAGATTTACATATGAGTGGCTTTTTTTTTGAAGAAACGGCATTTTTTCAAGAGAGACGATGATTTTGAGGTTTTCACTTTCAGTACCTGCCCTAGCTACAGGGTTGCCAGCACGCTCAGCAAAAGCTACACAAATCTACAACTAAATAATACCAATATGTCCTGAAAGTTTCGTAATGATCGAATAGCTTTGTCAAAAGTTATCGCAATTTAAAAATTTTCAAATTTTTCCGTTCTCTTTTTAGGCACCCAGCGCACACATGGGGTTAAAAAATTCCAAAACATTATCCGATTCACATGTAAAACACGTTCGAAATTTATTTGGTCAACTTTATTTTTGCAAAAATTATTTGTGTACGGAATAATAGGTATAATAAAAATATCACTAAAATGGCCGCCGGCGCCAAAGGGTTAAAGATTTTTAACTTTTTCTGAGACCTGGCACTATTCTGCATATACACCAATGTGTCCTGAAAATTTCAGTTCAATCGGATGGCGCGTTCCTGAGATTTTTTCACTGAAAATTTTTGATGATATATATATATATATATATAGAAATATGAATTTTTGGCCAAAGTGATTTTAATACTAATGTTCTTCTTCGAACATTAGTAATAATCTCAAGGTTTCCTCTTGAGTCAGCGGTTAGTTTGTATGACGGAAAAATTATGTAACAAAAATATAATATCTAAATGTGTTGTAGAAAAGCTATTTCATCAAATTTGAAACAGGTGGGAGATCACGTGGAGCTTTGTATACTGCATATAATAATAAGTTAAATTATGAACGAAACAAATGCAAATTTCAAGGCCATTCTTCTGAAAACCAAAATCCTGAGCTATCTCCTCTGTCTCCGGTATTATTGACTTCGAATACTGACTTGAATATAAATAGTGGTAAGGTTCAAAGATTAAAACTTTATGCAAAAACATTTAAAGTAAAAAGTTTGATGTCATATTTCTTCCATTAAAGTCACCCAAAATAAAACCTGGCTGAAATATAACTCCCAGCCTTGGGCAGTTGTTGAGGAGAAATGGAAGTCAACGTTTTTTCAACGAAGGAGTGAAATACTTTCAAAATCACCGCCCGATATATTTGTTGAGTGGCCTCTATTAACTCAATCTGACGGCTTAAGACTGGTAATAATATTTTAATACAACCATGATTGTTTTCTACACGTTATACTTTCATTTGATTAGGTTGATTTAGACTTTATTTCATTATTTGGAGGAAAAAATTCATTAAATCTACATATGAAATGGGACAATTTCATTGTGGGTTTCTTGAATATCTTAAAGGAGGAAAGCATGACTCAAAAGTCTGTAAGCGATTTGTTAGGAAATTTAGAGAATGATCAGACTGAAACAAGTAAGTTAATCGTTTATAATTGTACTTATATTATATGTTTTATGATATATTAATATTTTTATATTTTATGATATATTAACTGTTAATGCTTCTGGATCTGAATATAATATATACTTTATTTTAGGGCTTATCACAGGCGATAATTTAGGCCTCAATACAATCCTAGGATTCGCGCGATCATTTAACGCTTTACATTTTCGTCGAATCTGCAAATGTTCAAAGGAAGAAACGCAAATTGCTTCGTTTGAAATAACAGAAAAACTAAGGAATTCAGTTAATTACGATTCAGATATATTATTGAAAAATCCGAAGCAGACCGGCATTGTAAATTCATGCATATTCAATAGCTTACCATCTTTTCATGTTGTTTCAAACACGACCGTTGACATTATGCATGATCTCTTTGAGGGCATATTTAAGAACGACATGAGTTTAATAATTTTATATTTCATTGAAACAGCCAAATTTTTTTCTTTGGATGATTTAAATAATAGAAAGCAGGGGTTTGATTATGGAGAAATTAATTCAAGAAATATGTAACTCCCTATAAAACTAGAAGCGTTAAAGTCAAGGAATATTCGGATGTCTGCGGCTGAAATGCGATGTTTCGTCCATTTTTTTCCACTAATGGTTGGGGACTTTATACCTAGAGACAATTCACTATGGAACTTTTTTTTTAAATTTGCAAAAATTATTAGATCTGTGTTTAAGATCCACTTTTAATTTAAGTGACTTAGATGAGCTAAATATAGTAATTGCTACACATAACCAAAAATATTGCGAAATTTTCAAAGAACCATTGAAGCCAAAAGCTCATTTTTTAACTCATTATGTGACAATAATTGGAAGAGTTGGACCACTTAAAATGCTTTGGTCACTGCGAAATGAGGGGAAAACACAAAGAGCTTAAAAAATATGCATCATCTACGTCTTCACGAGTAAGTCTTTCTCATTCCTTAGCAATTAAATTTTCTTTAAAGTTTGTCCATTTTATTTTTGAAAAGGCCGAAATGGTAGATATCGAAATATTAAAAGGAAAAGAAGTTAATGCATCAGAAAAACTATATTTAAGAAATTTGTAAAATTTCGTTTTCTTAAAAAAATTATAGTTGCTTCTAGTGCTATTTATAAAGGCACTTTATATAAGACAGGCTATTTTGTATTAAAAAAGAAATACTCTCTCGTGCTTAATAGAATTTATGAAATAATTTTTAATGAAAATAGGCTGTTATTAGTCTGTGAGCGATTTAAAATAGATTTAGACAAGCATTTGAATTCTTATATTTTGCAAGACAACTTACAATCGTTTGATATTTGTGACATTGATAACTTTGATTATTATCCTTGTTTGATTCATAAGCTCTCGAATGGAACTTTAGCTTTAAGGTTCAAAGCAATTTAAAGAACATAATTATTTTTACAAAGAACTATATTTGGATGTGTTATAATAAAGAAATATAAATAAAACATTTACAACGAAAACTGTTTCTTATTAAATTTTGAGCTTCGTTTGGAAAAGAGAATGAGAGAAAATAAAATTCTAAATTGGTACCAAATATAATACTTTTGATTACTAGGTATTGTCAAATTCATTGCTTTTGCGGTTAAACACATGTAATCTATTTACCAATACGAGGTGTGATTTTCATTTTTCTTGTAATGAACTTTGGTTTAATGGTTTTGATTAATCTAATGGTGAATTAAACAATAATGTAGTACATAAGATTAACTACAGTACTGTAAAGACTAATGATTAAATTAACAACTGTGTCATCAACCAAAAATTAACTACAGAGGAAGTGGATTTGATTACATTTTTCAAGCACTTTCATTACACTTTTCTCTGTGTGTAGGTTCAGGCTAACATGCAGAGTCATTAAAAATGGCACAGGTAGGTATGTTGTACCTATAACACAATCATTCATCGCCCAATCGAAAAAGCATGAGCAAATGATGCTTGTGGATGCAGTGCAGTCCACTGCACTGCATTGAAATTTAAAACTCATGCGATTCTGTGTAACAACTTGCACTGCATCGTTTAGGCTAATTTATGAAAACACTGCATCGGTTGATATTTGTTTGAAAATATTTGGCCGTGCAACAACTATTTAAATTGAAGCGGGAACTACATTCCAGGCATTAAATTGTAAATGGACGAAAAACAGATACAGAAAATCTAAATATCAAACCTCCACAAATTAATTTGGCATTAATTGTGAGAACACAGCATTGCTTTCAAGTGCATTACAATGCGTGCACTGCATCGCAAAGTGTTTCTCGCTTCCGAATCAATAATCGCTCAATCGAAGAAGTATCCGTATTCATTTTCCAACAGCGCCTACAATTGTATCCGCATACATAAGTATACGGAAACAACGGTCCACACTAGTAATTTTCACATAGTTTTGTATCTGCATACAACAGTGTGAGTTAATTTCAAGTGTGGACCGTTGTTTCCACAAACTTATGTATCCGGATACAATTGTATCCGCTATTGCTCGAAAATGTATCTACAATTAGCGCATACTTTTCATTGATTTTCATGGCAAGGGTAAAATGTATCTGCAAATGTCGCTGCAGTGTGGACCATCTTTTCGCAGATACTTATGTATGCGGATACTTAAGTATCCGTAGTCTGGACGGGCTATAATACTAATGTTCTTCGACCATTAGTAAAAAAGGGAAAAACTCTTTGTTTTGCCTAAATGACTAGCAAAAGTAACTCAACAGGCTACTTATTTGTTAGTTGCTAATATAATTTGACTAGCATTCAAATATTGTATTTTTCCATGCAATAAGGCACACTTCCACAAGCTATTTCTCTCAATATATGAGTCAACAACAGTTGAAATTCATATTTTCGCCTCGTTTTCGATTTGTATATGTAAGCACTATTGAATATTTTATTCGCTCAAGTTTTTTTCTTTTACGATAAGAATACTGTTTAGCTTTCCTTTTGATTTGATTTTCCTTCCATAATATATTTAAGTATAGAGCTGAAAGATATTTATTGTATCTTGTAAGTAAAACTCAGCATATTTGAAAAAATGCGTAAAGTTACCAAAACTGATGATATGGAAAGTTAGAGAGAGAATGAGGAGTAAGAAATTAAATAAAAGAAAAGAAAAAAAACATCGTTACTTATCTATAGTAACATGAGAAATAATTACGACGAAATTCATGAGAAGGTATTAGGTTTTTTTTCTTTGAAAAGGGAAACGATTCTCTAATTTACCTTTTTACATATAGAATATCTCTTTCTTTATTAAGTTCTAGTATATACAGTTTTTGGTGCAAAACACACTGCATACACTTGTCATTCCCTTATTGGAAACATTTAAAATAAAAATTAAATAAATACGTAATTTACATTTTCGTATGTAAAGGTTAGGTTAGGTTAACGTGGCTGCCGATCTTCAGAGGCCTGACGACCAGCACACATAGGCACAGGAGAGGCCCGTTGTGATACCACAATATTTTTTAGTGACTCTCTTCTACTCACTAAAGTCAGGAAACAACCTGCTTCCTTTGAGAAACCGGACTATCCCCTTTAGCTCTACCAGGGACAGTTCCGTCAGGTTTGAGAGAAAGGGTGCACCAAGTGCCGCCAGTCTTCTCCTTGCCAAAGCCGGACACTGGCACATGAGGTGAAGGACGGTTTCCTCCTCATCCTCAGAGCCACAGCTCCGACAGAAGTCATTAAACTCTACGCCCAAACGTTGTGCATGCCGTCCTATGAGGCAGTGGCCCGTTAGAACGCCCACAGTGCAACGAAGGGCGCTTCGAGTTAAACCTAAAAGCTGCCTGGTGCGATACGCATCCATGGATACCCAGGACTGCCTTGTTATCACACAGGAAGATTCATCTGCCCAGGACTTCTTAGCGTCCTCAAGATATTTTTGCCTAATGGCCAGTTTGACCGATGTCATCGGTATACCTATTGAAAAGGAGCAAGAGACCTCAGGTAGCAAAGTTCCAAGCCTTGCTAGCTCATCGGCCTCACAGTTGCCCTGAAAACCCCTATGTCCAGGTACCCAAATCAATTGAACAACCGAATGTCTCGACATCTCCCTAAGAGATGCACGGCATTCAGCAACAATCTTGGACATTGTACAAGGACCAGCAAGGGACTTAATAGCCGCTTGGCTATCTGTGAAAATACCAATATTGACCCCGAATATTCGATTACACAGAAGCCAGTCGACTGCCTGATAAATAGCCACCACCTCCGCCTGAAAGACACTACAGTGGTCTGGTAGACGGAGGGACAGCTTGAGATTCAGCTCATCTGAGTATACACCACTCCCAACTCTATTGTTTAGCTTTGAGCCGTCAGTGTACACATGGATAAGCCCATTATCAAGGGTGATACCATCACACCATTCCTCCCTGCATGGAATGCGAGTTGTAAACTCCAAATCCAGTATGCATTGAGGGGCGATGTAGTCAACAACCGCTGGTGCGGGTACTCCCTCGGCCAAGATCCTCGCATGACCGAACTCTGTCCTATTCCATGCTGAGATACAATTTAGTCTCACAGCAGCAAGATTAGCTTGCTGTGAGATCAGTAGGTTGGTTGGCAGCCAATGTAGCAGCACAAACAGTGCCTTAGTAGGAGTGGAGCGGAGCGCTCCCGTTACCTGTAGTGCAGCCATTCTTCGCACTTTTTCAAGCTGCCCTTTGCAGGTAGCCTTAAGAGCACCCCGCCACCAGAACGCCACTCCAAACAACAGAATTGGTTCCACCACAGCAGTGTAAAGCCAAGCAACAGTACGAGGCTGCAATCCCCAACTCGCTCCTATGGCCCTTTTGCAACAGTAAAGTGCGTTGAAAGCCTTCCGAGCTCTTTCTGCCACATTGTACGTCCATAGTAACTTCGAGTCAAGGATCAGCCCTAAGTATTTGACCTTCTGGCTCAAGTTAATGGAGACCCCATTCAATTTGGGTAACTCAAAATCAGGAACTTTGTACCTCCTTGTAAACAGCACTAGCTCCGTTTTGTTAGGATTCACATTCAAGTCGCACTCACGACTCCAACGCGAAATTATGTCAAGAGAGTGAGTTAACCTCTCCGATAGCGTAGATAAATACTTTCCCGACACTGAAACAGCTATGTCGTCTGCGTAAGCAATCACTTTGCAGCCGGCGCGATCCAGCTTCCTTAGAAGAGTATTCACCGTGATGTTCCACAGCAGGGGAGAAAGAACTCCACCCTGAGGTGTGCCCGTGCTGACTCCTCGTCTTACGCTGGTATTACCCAGCGTAGAGATTACAACTCTACTTTTGAGAAGCTGCACAATAAAAGCAATCAACCGTTCATCCACATGCAGCACCGAGAGAGCCTCAACAATTGCGTTAGAATTAACGTTGTTGAAGGCCCCCTCGATTTCCAGGAAGACAGCAAGCGTGTATTCCTTCAGAGCAAGAGATTTCTCTACTTGCTCAATAAGGACGTGAAGAGCGGTCTCAACAGACTTACCTTTGGTATAAGCATGCTGCGACTGCGAGATCAGCATAGGATCGATTGATCTTTTAATATGGTAATCAATTATCCTTTCCAAAATCTTTAGCAGGACGGAGTTAAGACTTATTGGACGATAGTCCTTCGGCTTAACATGCGTAACTTTTCCTGCTTTAGGAATAAACACCATTCTGGATTCCCGCCAGCTGGTGGGAACATACGAGAAGCGTAGACAAGCGTTATAAATCTCCCTGAGCCAAGGTAGCGATACTTCCATGGACTGCTGAATGTCAGCCGCAAGGACGCCATCAGGGCCCGGGGACTTAAACGGCTCAAATGAGTTAATGGCCCACCTCAGTTGAGAATTTGATATTCTGAACGGCGGGATTGAACTGTAATTTTGCTCCGTCTGACACGCCACTTCTAGAGGGCAATGATTGCCCGGAAAGTGTGCGTCTATCAGTACTTTGAGAGTATCTGCGCTCGAACTAGTCCAAATGCCCTCAGGATTCATGATGCACCCCATAGCTTTTGGTGTGGCGCTTAAGACCTTACGAAGGCGATTTGCCTCACTGAGACTCTCCACGTTACCACAGAAAGATCTCCATGAGGACCTCTTTGCCTTACGTACGGCATACTTAAAAGCCTTAAGCTTCGTTTTATACATCGACCAGTCATTAGATCTTTTTGAGCAATTGAACTCCCTCCTACATTCTCTTCGCAAGGTACTGATCTCCTTATTCAACCAGAGGGGCTTGGGATTTCCCCTGCCCGTGGGTGGCTTACAAGCTTCCCTAGACGCGAAGTTGAGAGAACTAGTAAGGGTGTCAACTGCCTTATCCAGTTCATGATAGCAGTCAATGCTCTTAGGAACAATTTCCAGTGAGGATCGAATTAGAGAATTAAATAGCTTCCAGTCCGTCCTCTTTCTGTTAATAAAGGCTACCTGCTCGGCAGAGCTGCGGCCAGCCACGTTGTACGATATGTACCTGTGATCAGAGTAAGAACACTCCTGTAGAACCCTCCAGTCACGGAGAAGTTGCGGGTGCCGCCCACTAATCAAGGTAACGTCAAGCACCTCCCTTCGGTTTGAGGTAAGGAAGGTCGGTTCGCTGCCAGTGTTGGCGATGAAGAGGTCGTGGGCAAGGATGAAATCAAGAAGTTCCTCGCCTCGACCATTTGTATTGGAGCTACCCCATACTTCGTTATGAGCGTTAGCGTCAGCTCCCAGTATCAGCGGCACACTTGTTTTCCTGGCTTCAGCCACGATCCTCCTGACAATGTCGCAGGGAGGGCTAGTGCCATGATCATGTGCCATATAGCAAGAAGCAAACCAGCATGGTCTTTGGTCGCATTCCACTGCAACAGCCATGTTATCCTTGTCACAGAAGTGATGTAATACAAGGACATTTATGGTTTTCCTGACAAGAATACAGGCGCGTGGCTTACAAGAGCCGTCAGGTGTTATCAGTCTGTATTCATTGGTGCGTAACCCGCAAACCCGGTTGTTAACAACCCATGGTTCTTGGATGAGAATTAGCTCCTCCTCTGTCCTAGACAGGCGGAGTAGCAGGGCAGCTGATGCTGCTATGGAATGGTGAAGATTTACTTGGAGTACCTTCACCATTAATGAGTATGTAAAACAAATTGAAGAATATAGTTGAATAAATAAGAATGATGAATTTGTAAATCTAACCTTCGTCCTTCTTAGTGGGCGAAAGCCCGAGAAGTTCTTCTTCCTTTTCAGGGTCTATGCGTCTCCTGGCTGGCCAATGACTTAGAGTTTTCGTGATTTTTCGGCAATTCTCAGCTATAAAGGGAGGGATACTGGCCAATCATTATAGATTTCAGTTTTCTTTGTATTAGCTTTTTTGGATCTTTGATATTATGGCCAGTATCAGTGGGTGGAGGACCCCAAACTATCGATGTCAGGGCTCGACTACTATTGGGGGCTCGGGTAGTCAAGCCCTGACCCCGATGCCTGTCTGCCTCACCCGGGTTCCTCTGAAAAAAGAGGTAGCCTTTTCCCTTTCTTCCTTTTTTCAGATTTTTCAATGTTCTGGCTCCGTGCGTTGGCACGAGCACTGGGTCTGCTTAGTCAGCCCATGTTGCTGAGCCTGGGTGGTTTCCTTTACGAAATTATGCCCCCTTTTTGTCCCTGGGTATTTTATATACCAGTTTGCGGCTACGTATTCCTGACGGATGAATAATAAGTATTATCCCGTTTCTTGGAGAGCAAACCAACTCCATTATTTCATGGACCCACCCCAGCCGCAGCGAGCTAGCAAAGCGGCACCTCAGCATCCGTTGGGTTTGGTTAAAGGGTGCTCCACTAATGCGGACGAGGGGCCTTCACGACCATTTCTAGGGCACCCTACTCTCGGGGCAGTTCTTTTTTTTTTGTTTTGCCTCTTGAATGGCACTAGCCATTTCACTTTTGACCTTAGCACTCTTGGTTCTGGACTTCGGTCTGGTTCTAAGATGTGCTAGGGCTAGTCTCATACACATTTTCGCTACAAATGGTGCCCAACGTGGGGCCCGAAAACTTGTTTTTGGGCAACCCACCACAGTGAGAAAATAATTATGAGTTTCGACTCATACTCCCCTCAAGACTTCACGTCTTTAAATCCTAGTATTTCCATTCTCATTGGCATGTCTTCGAATCGCCTCCCTTGCAATTCGACTTATCTCCGTGCGAGAGAACAAAACCCTTTTAAAACAGGACATGCATTGCTCGCTCTTTCCCCTCTTTATCCGCAAACATCCTTCCCTTCCTATCCTTTTAAAATCATTCCTTTTTAGTTTACCTTTTGGGCAGCTTCTCGTTGCTTTGTCCATTGAGCTTTTTGGCTCTGGGAGCAACCCGGAGGATGGCCTCGGATAACAGGTTGTGGTGGTTTACCGCCACTCCTGTCCCGGTCATCCGAAGGGCCCCTGCACCATTTTATGTTGGGAAGCTGACCCAAACCTTATATCCTTGTTGTCTTGAACTAGCTTCGGCTTTTGACTCGGGTCTGGTTCAAGATGTGGTGGATTCCGTGGGGTTGGCGTGGTGCCGCCTTCACGTCCCTGCAGCTTGGCCAGACTTGAGCCATTTGCTGAATCTGAGTCAAGCAACAACATTGTTGTATTTTGATCCTTTGCTCCTCTCTTTTCTCAGGAATTTCGGGTGGGCGAACAGTCCCCCATACTGAGCGACTCCCATTTGGGAAACGACCCAAATTAATTAACTTCAGTAGCACGTACAAATTTCATGCATACCTTTTTTTCATACGTAAACGAATTTTCATACACTTTTTCATAAACACCTTTTCACACTTAAACAATTTCTCACATTTAATTAAATTCATTATACCTAAAAATTTCAACATCTTTGCGTTCTTATTACAAAAGCCAGCCAGCCAGCCAGCCCGCCAGCCACCGGACCTGGAAGTGAGGAAGAATGGACCGGGTGTCGCTTAATAAGAGGGCCATATTTTGAAAATTTATATTAAATTAGTTCGCGCCTAAGCGATTGGCTTGGTTTATTTAGTTCTGAAACCGCACATAGTGCGAAGAACATTCACCTTTCAAAATTGTTAGTCACGTCCATTGCAGACGTGCATTTCATTTCTCATACAAGATACTCACTTGTTTTGAATACGCGTCACGATCACGCGCGCGTTTTAGTTTTCAAGTTACTCTAAAAGCAAAGCGTTTTGACGCTGCTTTAGTTTAAGCTTCTTGCCAGATGCAACTTTTATAGTTTTACATTTTTTAGAATTTCAAATTTTCATCAGTACGAGATGCCTCTCACAAGGAGTAACGAAGACCTGTCCCGCATCCAGGTCGAGGAACAATGCTCCATCTGCCAGGCTCCATTCACGCCAGACAGCTACGCTTCTATCACCTCCTGCGGCCACCAATTTCATGGGCCATGTCTCGAAAAATGGCTTAAGACGAGGCAGGGGTGTCCGCTGTGCCGTGGAGCACTGAGACTCCCCCTGGAGGCGATACAGGTCTCTTCGGCAGGAGCAGCCTCAGTAAAAGGCGCGCGTCCTAAAACAAGTAGAGGAGGGGTAAGAACCCGCGGGATGGACCGCCAGGAAGGAGAAATCCGTGACTTCTCCATGGAAAACCCAAATGGGGAAGAAAGTTTGGGTAAATCCCCAGATCCAAAGAGGCACACCCAGCCCACCTCGGAGGAATGCGCAGCGGCCGCTGGTGTTCGGTCTATTGTCCAGGAAGAGCTGAGCACCTTCCAGCAACAATTTCTGGATCTGCAGCGTACCACGCAGTTGTTATTAGACCGAGGGGCTGACCGTAGCCTTCCACCACCACCAGAAAGAGTCGAGTCGCCCAGACTCAATCCTAGGGTGAACTCCTTTGTGCCACTCCCTAGGCTACCTGACCGGACTCCAATTTCTCACCGAGACCCCCATGATTATCGACCACCTCGCGAAGGGCATCAAAACGTCCGAGACCGGCGTTTGACGCCGGACCGTAAAACCACCATAATGGCTGGTTGGAATTTGACGTTCAGCGGCCAGGCTGGAAGTATGCCTGTAGAGACTTTTCTCTACCGGGTCAATGCGCTCACACGCCAGCAACTCCAAGGCGATTTCCGGGCGGTCACTCGACACATTGACAGCCTGTTTACAGGTGTCGCCGAGGAGTGGTATTTGGCAACACCATCGAGAAGCAGAGTCACATGGCAAGCAGCCTTCCAGTCCCCCTGCACGACAATGACCTCTTGGATATCGTGCAGGGGAATATGCTCCCGGAGTTGCAGTGGCAGCTGGTGGATCGCCAGTTCATTACCACCCAGCAGCTTCGAGAACATGTTAAAAGGCGTGAGCGTTTGGCTTAAGCTCTAGGCCAGCCGGAGAGAGTCTTTGGGACTCGCCAACATCTGTCGGCGCTGACGCATTCGCCGGATTGGACCACGTTAGACGGCGAGCTACCGAGCTGGTCGAGTGCGAGACCCGCAGATGAAACAGTTTGTGCTGCGACGGTCCCGCCTACCAGCAGGAATTGCAGAAAGGTGGGACATGAATTTGATAGCTGCTTGGAGGAGAGGCGTGTCTTCTGCTACGGTTGCAGTAAGGAAAACACTTACAAACCTTATTGCGCCGTATGCCAATCAAAAAACCGCCAACCGGGAGCACCGAATTTCAGCAGGAGCCTCTCCAACAGCAGGACCCCTCCTCCAAATTCCAGCAGATAGACAGGACTGAGGTCGGGCAGACGTCTCTCAGCCATCCTCATGTTGTTGCTTTCGTTTCTGTGCCCACCGGCCTTGACACTATTCCATCAGCTATAACCCAACCAATACCTTTGGCGTTCATGCTATACCATCAGAGGTTACGGGGATACTTCTCGGGGCGTTCCATCTGCGACAAGCTGGCCTTACCATCAATGCGGAGAAGAGAAAGTTCCTCTTGCGCGAGATGAAGTACCTTGGCCACATTGTTGGTAATGGGACGATCCGGACCGACCCTGACAAGGTGAGATCCATTATCGATTTCCCTCTTCAAACGACCACGAAGCAGCTGCGGAGATTTTTGGGAACCTGCGGCTGGTATCGACGCTTCGTCAGGCAATATGCGTCTTTGTCAACACCACTGACAGACATGCTTTCGAAGAGGACTCACTTTGTGTGGACCGACGAGAAGCTAAATGCTTTCAAGCAATTGAAAGTGAGCCTTGCTTCGGCTCCAGTGTTGCACAGCCCCGACTTCAACAAGCCCTTCTCCATCCAATGTGACGCAAGTCAATCTGGAGTAGGTGCCGTGCTAGTGCAATGGACGGAAGAAGGAGACGAAGCCCCCGTCGCCTATATGTCCCACAAATTGAATCCTGCTCAGCGAAACTACACCGTCACTGAGCAAGAAAGTCTGGCAGCGGTGTTGACAATCAAGAAGTTGGAGAAAGGCTGATACTTTGAAAAGACCGCAACGATTCCTGACTTGTTCTCTTCTGATGTGGCAGCCCGTGTACGATGCTCTTGCATTTATGAATTAACATAGCATCACGGACTTTCTTTTGCATACTTTGAATATTATGTATAAAATGTATTTTAATGATGTAATAATTTTGATTTGTATAATTACCAATGATGTAAAAAATGTATGATTTGAAAGCATACTCTGAATAATAGTTAGTTAGTGACCGACTGTCATGAGAATCAGACCTGCCTTTGATAAAGAAATAAATACATAGTAATACTATCAACCACGTTCTTTTTTTTGTGCTTCAATACTTAGTGTAGCTGGATTATTATTATTATTTTGAAAATAAAAGGTGTACATAATCTGTGGCTCCCAATATAACAACATATAAAAGTGTACATAATTGGTCCTTCGAACCGGATAGCGAATAGACCTGGTGAGTCCTTTCTAAAATCATTCCCTTCTCAGATCATATATCCAAAATGATCAACCATTTCAAATAGTTGTGCAATTGAATTGGGTTTTTGAATGTGCTTGCAAGGTGAAAATAATTGTTTATACGAATTAGAATTTTGAAAATGCTTATGTATAAGCAATTGGTCAATTTGAAATAGTGTAACAGTGAAGTAACTCGATATACAGGCATTAGAGCCGACAATTCCAATACTTGTTTAACTAAAATGGGTATAAATGTACTTCGCAAAGCACAAATAACTGTGCACAACTAGAATTTTGAAAATGCTTATGTATAAGCAACTGGTCAATTGAAATAGCGTAACAGTGAAGTAACTCGATATACAGGCATTAGAGCCGACGATTCCAATACTTGTTTAACTAAAATGGGTGTAAATGTACTTCGTAAAGCACAAATAACTGTGCACAACTAGAATTTTGGAAAGTGCTTATATGCAAGTACTTGAAATAGAAATACCGACGCTACATACACCTTACATAAAATAAGCAAATTTAACTAGTGGGCATATATTGTATGCTATTATATATAAAATATTGTATGCTCGATTCGAAAAATTGATACAAGTAATTTATCATTCAGAGACATGGAGGGATTAATTTTACAACAAAAAATTGTTTTTGACCAGATGTCGAAGGCATATGTGAACTTCAAAAAGGACTCGAAAGCACGTAAAACACTAGTATATACGACAAAATTGAAAACAAAAATACAAAGAATTCATGAAACATTCATGGAACGCCATGGCAAGATTTTAAAGCTGGTAACAAATCCAGATGATCTTCAATTTGGTTATTTCACTGAGGATCGATATACTGAGTTCGAAGAACTACATCTAAATTTCGAGACAGAGCTCGAAGAGATAAAAGGGGAGCTAGAATCGAATATAGTAAACACAAAAGGAGACACAAGTGAAGGAATCAGAACGGTAACCGGTTCATCGAATGACGAGTTGGACGTACGCTTGCCACGTATCAGTTTACCTAAATTCGATGGAAATTACAAAGATTGGACGTCGTTCAGAGACTTATTTATATCGCTCATTCATAGCAAAACGAATTTGTCACAAGTCGAAAAACTACACTACTTAAAGTGTAGCCTAACGGGCGATGCAGAACAGCTTCTAAAATACTACACTATAACCGAATCAAACTATAATTCTGCATGGAAAGTGCTTATTGAAAGATACGACAATAAGCAAGTGTTGTTAAACACACAGTTTAAAATGTTACTTTCAATTGCAAATGCAAATGAATCATCAACGGCAATTCAATTCTTATTAGATAAGACCGTTGAATGCGTTCAAGCTATAGAACATCTGAAAGTTGAAAACTTATGGGACTCAATATTAATATACATGACCACACAACGTCTGCCTCAGGAAACACGACCAATATGGGAACAGCAACAACAAGCATCAAATAGTCAAGCAACATTTTCAAACCTAAAGGAATTTTGGCAGCAACGATTTAGGGCGTTAGAAGCATCAGGTGTGGAACAACCGAAAATTCAGCGAAAACATAATTATGTGCTATCCACTCAGAATGTTTTTTCGCCAATTTGTGTATTGTGCCAGGGGTCACATCATATTAGAAGATGTAATCAGTTTAAAAATCTTGACTATCCATCAAAATACAATTTCGTAAAAAGAAACGGTCTTTGTCTAAACTGCTTGACCAAAGGTCATTTAGTCGGTATTTACCCATCCACAACAAAGTGTTTTAAATGTAATCGATCGCATCACACTTTATTGCATAAAATTGAATCATCAGTAACTGCAAGCATTAATCAGCAGCAGCCCATTACAACAAACTCATCAGAACATCGACTCTCAAACCCACCAACAATAGAAACGTCAACAACTGGACATAGTAGGAATTCTCTTCCATCAAACATGAACGTGAACACAATCAACACAACATACAGAAAAGAAGTTTTGCTGGCGACTGCTTTAATCACCATAGAAACACGTTATGGACATATAACACTCCGCGCATTATTGGATCAAGGATCTCAAGCATCTTTGATAACAGAATCAGCGGCACAGCTCATAGGAGAAAAAAGAAAGGCTACTAGTTTTAACATTACAGGCATTGGAAACGTCGATAATTTAAGAACCAATGGAAATATTGAATTCACAATCATAACAAAAACCAATGAACGCATAGTGGTTGATGCTTTCATACTTAATAAACTAACAAATCTTATTCCATCTCATTCAATCTCATCTTCGATATGGAGTGAAATTCGAAACATAGAACTTGCCGATCCTCACTTCGATCAGCCGAGCAACATTGATGTCATATTGGGAGCCGATGTCTATGCTCAAATCATCCTGGCTGAAATTCACAAACTTGGTGTAGGTCCGGTACTGCAAAAAACAAAGTTAGGCTGAATCATATCGGGAAAATTAAATACTAACACTAATCAATCACTCCATACTTTCAAAATAGAAGTTAATGAACAATTTGAGCTTAGTAATCAGCTTAAAAGATTTTGGGAATTAGAAGAAGTTCAGCCGCGTAAAATATTATCAGCGGAAGATGAAATGTGCGAGAGTAATTACTTGCAAAATGTCAGGAGACAACCAGATGGTCGTTACGAAGTAAGATTACCCTTTAAGAACCAAGAGGTTAAAAAGACTTTGGGTGC
This sequence comes from Nemotelus pantherinus, assembly GCA_963978885.1. Lineage (NCBI taxonomy): Eukaryota > Metazoa > Arthropoda > Insecta > Diptera > Stratiomyidae > Nemotelus > Nemotelus pantherinus. The sequence goes on along the minus strand of OZ022264.1, from coordinate 122,452,450 downwards.
ATCAAGGAAGAATGCCATTAGCAGTTTTCTGAATTTAGAAAAACGCTTTGATAAAGATCTGAAATTGAAAGAAGAATATAGTGCTTGTATACAAGAATATTTGACATTAGGGCACATGTGTGAAATACCACTTCAAAATGAATATAAACTAGAAGCAAATGAGTTGAGCATTTCAGGAAATTATCTACCACATCACGCAGTATATAAAGATAGTACAACTACGAAATTAAGAGTGGTTTTCGACGCATCTCGGAAAACAAGTTCAGGTAAATCACTTAATGATATCCTGCTGACAGGACCATCAATCCAGAATAATATCACGTCTGTCCTACTCCAATGGAGATTTTATCGTTTTGCATTTATGGCTGACATTGCAAAAATGTATAGACAAATTAATATACATAGAGATGATGCAAAGTTTCAAAAAATAGTTTGGCGACAGCAAAGAGACCAACCGATTAAAGATTATTGTTTAAAAACAGTAACGTTTGGAATGACTTGTGCTCCATATCTAGCAATTAGAACTCTACATCAACTGTCAGCAGATGAAGAACTGAACTATCCTCAAACCAGTAAGGCACTCCTAAGTGAATTTTATGTAGATGACCTTCTGTCTGGTGACTACAGTTTGGAAGGCACAATAAAGAAACGGAAAGAAATCGATGAACTATTGAAGTCTGGTGGATTTACTCTTAGAAAATGGCTCACAAATGATAAAAGTATTTTAGAAGGCGTGCCAGCCGAAGATATCGAAATGAAAGAATCCATCGATATAGATTCAGAGATCAGTTATAAATTGTTAGGAATAAAGTGGTATCCATTGACTGACCATTTCGCATATAAAATACAACCACGAAAAAAAGAAGAGTCCCCCACCAAGAGATTAATACTGTCTGACATCGCTCGTTTGTACGACCCATTAGGATGGCTAGCTCCTATTATCATTACGGCAAAATTAATGCTACAATCTCTATGGCTACATGGGCATGAATAGGATGAACCTTTGCCCATCATTCTCAAAGCTGAATGGATAAGATTTAACGAACAACTATCAACAATAGGAAACATAAGAATACCACGATGGATCGGCTACTCAAAAGATGTAAGATATGAACTACATGGTTTCTGTGATGCATCGCAGAGAGCATACGCAGCTGCAATCTACATTATAATCCACAGAGACTCTCACTATATCAGCCATTTGCTTACCGCAAAAACAAAGGTGGCACCGATCAAACCAGTGACGGTTCCAAGACTAGAGCTTTGTGAAGCATTGTTATTAGCTCGTTTGCTTAAAGAAGTCACAAGTGTACTGAATCTAAACGAAATCCCTACTTGGTTGTGGACTGACTCGGAAGTAGTACTGGCATGGCTAAAAGGACATCCATCGCGCTGGAATGTGTTCGTTTCCAACCGAACTGCGCAAATTCTGGACATTACCAGCAATTTGCCGTGGAGATATGTGCCTTTGATAGATAATCCAGCCGATATAGCATCTCGAGGTGTCAAACCAGCAGATTTAATGCTAAGCAAACTATGGTGGGAAGGACCAAATTGGTTGAGAACCGGCTCTGAAAATTGGCCTAAGACGAAAGATATACCATTAATTCAAATTGAAAAAAGGAAGAATTTATTAGTTAATACTAGTATAAAGACGAACAGTTTTTTAGATAACCTAATAGAAAGTTTTTCGACCATAACAAAACTACTCCGAGTTACTGCTTATTGCTTTCGTTTTATTAGTAAAGGATCGAGATCTGAATCGAAACGATCATTCTTAACCACAATCGAACTCAAGCGTTCATTTGAATTTTGGATTAAATATGCACAAATGAATGAATACCAACATGAAGTTCAGAACTTAAGCAATTCGAAATCTGTCCATAAGAATAGTAGATTATATAAATTAAATCCATTCCTAGACAAGCAGGGAATTCTACGATTGGGTGGGCGTCTTACCAATGCATCGATGGCATTTGACGAGAAACACCCTATCATTCTACCTTGCAAAGGAAAATTCACTGAACTACTACTACATCAGATTCACCAATCGACGATGCATGGGCAAACACAATTAATGCTTGCAACCGTGAGAAAAAAATTCTGGTTGATAGATGGACGTAAGGCAATAAGTCATTTCATTTTTAAATGCGTACAATGCTTTCGGGTGAGAGCTAAAACTTCCAAACAATTGATGGGCAGTCTACCAGCAGCTAGGGTAACGGTCTCAAGGCCATTTACTCATACTGGTATCGATTTTTGTGGACGATTCACCATAAAGAATAAACGAGGAAGAGGCGCTAAAATGTCAAAGGGATACGTTGCAATATTTATTTGCTTAGCAGTTAAGGCCTTACACATTGAAGTCGTCAGCGATTTATCGACTCCATCATTTCTAGCTGCTCAACGTCGTTTCATAGGAAGACGTGGGTATTGCAGTCATATCTATACAGACTGTGGAACAAACTTTGTCGGGGCAAACGCTGAACTGAAAAGGATACAAGCCATTAACAATGAAGCAGCAGAAATATTTGCGAACGAAAGCATCACGTGGCATTTCAACCCTCCTGCATCACCACATTTCGGTGGGCTTTGGGAGGCAGGCGTTAAATCTGTTAAACAACACTTACACCGAACAGTGGGAATGACTGCTCTGACTTATGAAGAATTAAGCACAATTTTGATACGTATTGAAGCATGCTTAAATTCAAGACCATTATGTCCCCTTACCGATGACCCCACAGATACGACAGCTCTAACACCAGGACATTTCTTAATAGGAGATACATTACTAGCACCCCCAGAGTTAAATTTACTCGATACAAATATCAATCGTCTAGATAGGTGGCAGTTGACACAAAGATTGACACAAGAATTTTGGAAAAAGTGGAAGGCCGAATATTTGAGTAGATTACAATGTAGACCTAAGTGGCTTACTCGTGAAGTAAATCCAAAGATTGGTGATTTATGCCTTCTTAAAGATGAACACTTACCATCCTATCGTTGGCCACTTGCTAGAATCTCTGAAATACATCCTGGTAAAGATGGACTCATTCGAGTGGTAACAATATTTGCAAATGGAAAATCATATAAACGAGCTATTTCAAACATTGCACTTCTACCTATTCAAATTTCAAGTACATAATAACGCAATTAATAATACCAGTACGGAGATCAAGATAAATACTAGCAGCACCAATATTAGAATCAGAGCACCCAGTAATAGCAATGAGTTTAGCACGACATGCACATACTATTTGAATTTTCCTTCCTTGATTCCTTGCCATGTCATTTTTAAGTTTATCCCCTCCCACGCCACCATATATGCAAACACTTGCCGAGCAGTACAACGTTCAACCGTTTAAAAACAAAATGGACACGATCAGTCATGAGAAACCAGAGCAAACACTGAGATATCGGATATCTCATCGGGGGGAGTATGTTGGAGAAAGGCTGATACTTTGAAAAGACCGCAACGATTCCTGACTTGTTCTCTTCTGATGTGGCAGCCCGTGTACGATGCTCTTGCATTTATGAATTAACATAGCATCACGGACTTTCTTTTGCATACTTTGAATATTATGTATAAAATGTATTTTAATGATGTAATAATTTTGATTTGTATAATTACCAATGATGTAAAAAATGTATGATTTGAAAGCATACTCTGAATAATAGTTAGTTAGTGACCGACTGTCATGAGAATCAGACCTGCCTTTGATAAAGAAATAAATACATAGTAATACTATCAACCACGTTCTTTTTTTTGTGCTTCAATACTTACTGTAGCTGGATTATTATTATTATTTTGAAAATAAAAGGTCTACATAATCTGTGGCTTCCAATATAACAACATATTATAGTGTACAGGCTGTTTGTAATTTGACGTTCAGCGGCCAGGCTGAAAGTATGCCTGTAGAGACTTTTCTCTACCGGGTCAATGCGCTCACACGCCAGCAACTCCAAGGCGATTTCCGGGTGGTCACTCGACACATTGACAGCCTGTTTACAGGTGTCGCCGAGGAGTGGTATTTGGCAACACCATCGAGAAGCAGAGTCACATGGCAAGCAGCCTTCCAGTCCCCCTGCACGACAATGACCTCTTGGATATCGTGCAGGGGAATATGCTCCCGGAGTTGCAGTGGCAGCTGGTGGATCACCAGTTCATTACCACCCAGCAGCTTCGAGAACATGTTAAAAGGCGTGAGCGTTTGGCTTAAGCTCTAGGCCAGCCGGAGAGAGTCTTTGGGACTCGCCAACATCTGTCGGCGCTGACGCATTCGCCGGATTGGACCACGTTAGACGGCGAGCTACCGAGCTGGTCGAGTGCGAGACCCGCAGATGAAACAGTTTGTGCTGCGACGGTCCCGCCTACCTGCAGGAATTGCAGAAAGGTGGGACATGAATTTGATAGCTGCTTGGAGGAGAGGCGTGTCTTCTGCTACGGTTGCAGTAAGGAAAACACTTACAAACCTTATTGCGCCGTATGCCAATCAAAAAACCGCCAACCGGGAGCACCGAATTTCAGCAGGAGCCTCCCCAACAGCAGGACCCCTCCTCCGAATTCCAGCAGATAGACAGGACTGAGGTCGGGCAGACGTCTCTCAGCCATCCTCATGTTGTTGCTTTCGTTTCTGTGCCCACCGGCCTTGACACTATTCCATCAGCTATAACCCAACCAATACCTTTGGCGTTCATGCTATACCATCAGAGGTTACGGGGATACTTCTCGGGGCGTTCCATCTGCGACAAGCTGGCCTTACCATCAATGCGGAGAAGAGAAAGTTCCTCTTGCGCGAGATGAAGTACCTTGGCCACATTGTTGGTAATGGGACGATCCGGACCGACCCTGACAAGGTGAGATCCATTATCGATTTCCCTCTTCAAACGACCACGAAGCAGCTGCGGAGATTTTTGGGAACCTGCGGCTGGTATCGACGCTTCGTCAGGCAATATGCGTCTTTGTCAACACCACTGACAGACATGCTTTCGAAGAGGACTCACTTTGTGTGGACCGACGAGAAGCTAAATGCTTTCAAGCAATTGAAAGTGAGCCTTGCTTCGGCTCCAGTGTTGCACAGCCCCGACTTCAACAAGCCCTTCTCCATCCAATGTGACGCAAGTCAATCTGGAGTAGGTGCCGTGCTAGTGCAATGGACGGAAGAAGCAGACGAAGCCCCCGTCGCCTATATGTCCCACAAATTGAATCCTGCTCAGCGAAACTACACCGTCACTGAGCAAGAAAGTCTGGCAGCGGTGTTGACAATCAAGAAGTTTCGTTCCTTTGTGGAAGGTCATGAATTTGAAATCGTGACCGACAATGCTTCCCTAAAATGGCTAATGAACCAACCAGACCTTAATGGCCAACTAGCCCGGTGGGCCTTAAAACTTCAAGGGCTCAGCTTCAAAATAGTCCACCGAAAGGGAAGCCAAAACGTAGTGCCGGACTCCTTGTCGCGCATGTTCTCTGGCGTTGACGCAGGCGGAAGGCGAGGAGACTCCGATGGAGCTAGACTTAGACTTCAACACCAGTTGGCTTGGAAGTTGTGGGTGCCAACAGAAATGACGGTAGAATTAGTGAAGAGAGCGCACCACCCACCCTTGAGCGTGCATGGTGGCGTGGCCAAAACCCTCGGCCGATTACGGCATTGGTTTTACTGGCCACGGATGGCCGCTTAAGTTAGTGAATATGTAGGATCATGCCTCATCTGTAAAACCACCAAAGCTTCACACACCCTTCGACCACCAATGACGCTTAAGTCGGTACCCGAGCGCATATTCCAACGCTTGTATATCGACATTATAGGCCCCTACCCTATGGCCAAGTCTGGTAACATAGGAGCATGGTCACGGTTTATCGATATTTTGGACCTAATGGCTGGCAATTGGCGCGTCAGAAGAGGACACACCAATGTAGCAGGTTAATGTTACACGAAGTTAGAACTAAGAATTAGAGACAGGTTGTCACAATGTTGTAGGTTGTACGAGTTAGGAAAGGGAATATGGCGTAAAATATATATCGTAGTGATTCTGTTGTCGAGGATCTGCAGTTTGGACCCTGCCGCACCTTGCGATCCGTAAATGTCCCGAGATGGGTAGGCACAGATTCGTGCAAAAATTCACGACGACTTGAAACAACGAACCGATGGCAATCTGCCAGGTCCTTCCAGCCCATGGCGTGTCGTTCGTCGATATTGTTGGGGGAAAACCAAGGCCTGACAAATCGAAAATCGACTGAAACTCACTACACCTGAACTTGTCGTCCCGATGCGAACCAAATTCGCGGTAATGGCTTGGCGACGCGATCGCGGACAGACGATGATTTTCCACAAAATTCACACAACAGAATAATTCCGACGCAAGTAGATACAGACAGATCCCATACGTTCACCGCCGCATCTGATCTGATTCACCACCGCATCTGATCCGATTCACCACCGCATCCGATCTTAAGGTATTCAGCACGATAAATCCAACGGAGGCTAGGTTCGTCCCTGACAAGGACACCAAAACGAGCCACATGACTGGCACAGGCACTTCTAAGTCAGACATGGACTATATCGTTCGAGACAGGAAGTAATTATACTGCAGGAAAGATGGTGTTTCATGAAGTGAGTCATTTTCATGTACTGATGCTGCGATTGAAGATACACTTGTGTAAAGGTCGAAATCTAAAATTCTTCAGAACGTTTCTGCTACTATTGTTGTTAGTTTCAATAGAAAATCTTCATGCATATAATTCAATAAATGAAATGCATTCTGCCGCTGTTGATGGTAGACAGCGTTTTTATAATAGTTTTTGGATTTGGACAGCAAAGGGGTACCTACGCCAAACCATACCCCAAAACAAACTCGAACCGGCCACCATTTCGAAACTTTTGGTGTTCCCAGCGAAGCAGCGAGCCCGAAACAGTGTCGAAACAAAGCAGAATAGAAGATTACTTACCGGAGGCTGAAATCCTGCAGGCTATTGACCCAGACTCGCAATACGGCGGTCTCACAGGAATCCAAACCCCAGGTTTAAAAACACGCACAAATGATATATCAAAAATAAACAGACTTCTGACATTTGTCAGTATGACACGAGTCTGACAGGTCGAATGGTCAACCTGCGCAGAATCAGAAGTGCGGAATGACGGGATGTGGAACATCACCAGATCGTCATATGGCATTGCCAGTCCTCAATTCTACCGAGAGAAAGTGCAATGACCGGGAACTGAGTGCAACGTCCGAAATGCATTTGAAGTGCATTGAGATATTCATTTCGAAAACGGATAATCTAGGATCCCGTCTAAGCGGGATCAAAAAGCGGAGCCGAGGTTGCCTGCGAGGCGATTATGACATGGATCGCTCTCTTATTTTCTGGACGTGGTAAGGATCACATGCAATCTGGCTATCGAGCTCAAATTATATCGTCATCCTAGACCATCTCTCGCGGTTCCCATTTGTCGAGCTCCTTCGAAAATGCATTGCGAAGGCAGTAGTCGACATCTTAAGGAAGAGGATATTCCACCTTGTCGGAGTTCCAGAAGCCATCGTGTCTGACAATGGCGTGCAGTTTCGGTCGCACATTTTCCATGACGTACTGCAGGAATTCGGGATCTCATTCACATTTACAGCCGTGAACTCGCCACAGGCAAATGCCTCCAAACGACTAAATCGCTCAATCTTCGCTGCCATTAGAGCCTACATCGATCACGCACAGACCACGTGGGACGACAAACTCTCGGCTATCACTAGCGCACTACGCTCCGCACCTCATGCTACAATTGGGACCTCCCCATACCAAGCGGTGTTTGGACAACCTATGATCACACATGGGAAGTCCTACGCCCTCCTTCGTCACTTACAACTGTTGGAGGAACCTGAGGTGCCCCTGACTCAACCCAACCACCTCACCATCATCCGACAACGCCTTCGCCAACTCACCACTATAACCTTCCCTATAACCACGCCTATAACCTTCGTTCCAGGTTGGTCACATACCAGCTTGGCGAAGTGGTCTACCAGCGCAACTTCCGGCAAAATCACGCAGCGGCGCACTACAATACAAAGCTGGACCGGAAGTTCTTACCTAGCAAGGTAATTAAGAAGATCGGCGGTGCTTACTACCAGCTGGCCGATCAAAATGGACGATCAGTGGGCGTCTTTCACGCGAAAGACATCACCAAGTGATATGCCCACTAAGTTCACAAGTTCACGATTCGTTACCCAAATTTTATTTGGAGATCGTCCGTTCGCGCCTATTTCAGGTGTCACTCCTGCCCCAATTGGAAGGTATCAAGAGATGTTCACTTAGTTCACCGTTTCCTCTGTCAAAGATATCTCCACCCTTGAGTCGGTCCACGTAGTTCGCGACATTCTTCCAACATACCCCCCTCCCCTCAATTTGATATTTGTTCACCTGGTTCACGTTTTGTTTTTCCATCAGGGTTCGGATAAATGGAACATATAATTCACGGGGTTTCGCTTTGGCTCCATCCGCACCACCCTTATTCATGCGGTCTGATCCCCCGCGATCGCTAAAGCCATTTTCACCACCACGGCCATCACCTCGACCTCCACGGCCGCCCCACTCACCTCTAAACCATCTCATCCACTCCAATCACCGTCTCGATCACGATCGCCAAATCTACCACCCCTGTTGCCACCGTCCCGTCCGCCTCTACCACCTTTGAATCCACCCCGTGTATTTTCACGATTCCCATCATTTTCGCTATCCTCGAACCTATTCCTGCCGCCACCAAATCCATTTCTCTGGCCGTCCCTGTGACCCCTCTTATAGCCGCCATCGTCTTCGTTGTTTCGATTGAATCCTCCGCCACCGCCGTAACCTCCACCGCCTCTATTTCCTCCTCGTCCTCCTCTGCCACCTCAACCGCGTCCACCACGACCTTCACTGCGATTATTTCCGCCGAAGCAACCGAACCCACCGCCATTGTACTCCTTTTCATTTCCTCCGTTGTCTCCATTATTCTTCGACGTCGATTCGTCCTGCCAACCGTCGTTGTCCCAGCCACTGTTCTGTTGGATGGTAGTCACTTTCGGCTCGTCATTTGGTACATAGCTACCACGTCCAAATGATTTGCCGCTCGACTCGTATTGCGTGCACTCTTCTTCCCATTCGGCGGCCATCACTGAAGTTTGGAACTTGGACTTCGCTGCAACAATCGAAAAAAAATAATTGAATTCACTGATTTGACTGACTTTTTCTAGCTAAATTTAAGGATATTAGCTAATTCACTAATAATACAGCCGCGAAAAATCACCGAATAAAACGAGCTGCCCGCGGTCGAAACGCTTACTGACAATAGGTTTACTGGCCTAAAATGGCCGCTCAAATTCAGGAAATTGTATGATCACAAAACTTCCTGACCACCTGGCACTCCTAGTGGTCACTCTGGCCTCAATTTCAGAAAATCGGAACGATATTCACGAAGCTCACTATTCCTCCTCCAAAGACACTTCTACCCTTATTTCAGTCTACGTGTTCACGATATTTTCTTTCGCAAAAAATTATTCCTTTCTTTCTGTTCACCTCGTTCACGTTTTCCTATAAAAGATTGGACAGTAAAAGGCATAATCACCTGTTCAAGTCATTATCCTTCACATATTACATCCATCCTTCAGCTCTTTCCACGCACTTGCTCTTGTGGAAAGACCTGGGTTGTAGCATCCAGTAATTTCAATTGAAATTACTGGACCCTTTATTTCGACGCTCAATGTCCCGTGCTCGAAATCGCTTCAATTATTCCCAAATCAGAACGGGTTTAAAACATCGCTCGATTTGGAAAAATAAAATCCCGCAAGTCTCCAGTGACTTTGTGTTTCAATCTCAAGGCGAGCAAAAATCTAACGGGATTTTCTGCGCTTTCATACACACTACACTTGTTGGACTCGAATCATGGTTTCCGTAAAAACTTCTCAGCTTTCCGACACGATCCGATCGGATGCGATCATAGCCGTTCAACAGCTGGGCGGCCGAATCACATGCGTCGAGAGCCATCCATCCATCCTTGCATAGGAGACACGCTGCGATACGAATCGAATCTAATCCTCTTCCACACGTTCACAGATTGTGTTTATTTCTTCGGATTAACAAACATAATTGTATGCTAGGCACATGATGATGTGATCACTGGAAGATAAGGTCAGAAATGTACAAGAATACCGAGTTGAACAGATTGGATTAAGTTTAGGATATTGCTACACTTACTATCTTTCTTGGTACTGTAATTTGGAGAAGAATTTCATATTTTATTATTCTTGTTGCGAACTTAGAGAGGGCATTCGATGATTTCCGGCGGAATGTCTTCGAAGCATTATTATAAAATTTAAATAGTCTAAAAGAAACTGATACATCTAGATGTGAACAGAATTTTTCTTATGTTGGATTGTAAGCTATTTATATATATGACTGGGTGTGAAGTGACACAGACGAATGATGTTTTTTCAACGGAGTCCCGAAAGCTATGATGCAATTTAGTAGATTAAGTGTAGAAATTTTATGCTTAGGAAATATCGAATCATGTTTTCTTAATAATGTACATATCATATTAAGAGATAAATTCCATTACCAACCTATAAACCACAAAAGGACTGAGCGTAATTTTGTTTTCAATTCCAAAGTGGAAAGTAGAGACGATAAGTCGCTGAACTTTAATATATTGTTATGCCAGCGAGTCTTTCTCTACAGAGAAGATATTAATATAATAGGTGAATAGACATAGAGTAGGTTTAGTAAAAGAAAAATAGATGTAAGCAGAAAAGTATCTGTACATAGCCACCTCGTTCCGAAGCTGCATGGGCTGCTCCCCGCCTTGGTTGTATCCTCCTGGACCTACACCGCCATCGGCCGCGGGCATCGATCCACTACTTTCGTCTTTATACTGATTATATCATCCATATGCCGGCGCCATCGCTAAATCCACTGCCGCCGCCATAGAGTCCACATTGATCACCCCTATCAACCCAGCAAATTCGATAAACAAACTGCAATCTCAAGCAAATTTAGTAAACAATCTGCAATATGAATGGTCGTCGTGACAGTTGTCATGTCAACACGACAACTGAGGGAGCGATAAACAAGGGGCAAGAGCGCCGCCAAGCGGTCAGGAAATCGTAGGATGCGTTCCGAATCGGCAGAACTACGGTGAAGTGACGGGCGAGCGAAAGGTGAACGCGTCAAAGACGAGGGGCCAATGCCCCAGCGTACTGGGCCAAAGACTCGAGCAGCAACGGGTCTGCTCGATACCGCAGAAGCGGTAACTGAAAAACACCTAGCGAGGTTACATGGCTAACCGACGACGATAGGAGCTTTCTTCTGGATCTGAAAGCAGGTGAGATTGGAGGTGTCCGGGTGATCGAGAGTGGAAACTTACGCAAGATTTTCTTTCCATTTTTTTACTTGGGTAACGACCGATCAAGGAACGCTCGAAAAAGGGACCAGCGAAGGCCAACGAATTTGATTGAAGAACTTGGAAATAAGTTCGCCGCGGAGTAGCCGTTGATAGACGAAGAATCTGTGGGGCGAAGATTTTGTTACACTAAAAAGTGGAGGAGAATTCCGTGAGTACCGACGATCGAATTAGGAGCGAAGGTGGCGGAGGCGCGAGCAGCGAGGTGACTCGAATTCGGGGATTTACCCGACTGATGTAGGAAGACCATCTGAACCAGCGATTTTATCGTGGGAGATTATTCGAAATAGATTCAGGTTAGTTAATATTTAAGTTAAAATAATATATAGAAAGTGTAGAAAAGATTAACGTGTATATCAGGGCGTAGTTTTGAATTTTGAATATAGAAGTGTAACGCGGCGCCGTAGGAAGTGTTAATTGTTGGGTTAATATATTTGAGTAAATTACTGATATGAAAGTGATGTGTTGGATATTGTAACGCTGGCGTTTCTGTCATTTCCGGTCGCGTAAGTTGATTATACGGAGCACCCGTCGCCGTCTTCTCGCTTCGGAGCGACGGTTTGTTGGCAGTTTTTGGGTCAGAAGCGAGTGGCGCACACTCACGACCCATTCTCGTGAGCCGAAGCCGCCGAAAACTGCCGCCCTTGTGTCACAGTTGGTGACGAAGGGTTTTTATACCGTGTTGCACTTAAAAAGGTGACAAATTGGCGCCCAACGTGGGGCTAACGGGAGTAACGGTCCGCGAAAGAAAAAAGTTTAGCTAAAACCAGTCCCAAATTGTGGGAAGGCGATTGACATCGAAAATCCGGTTTTCTTTTGTTTTATTCTCTTGTTGGCGTGAACTACATGATATAGAGTTTGATCTGGGCGCGAGGGCTGAATCGATTTTAGAATTGCTCGCTAATTTTTGAGTAGCAAATATTTATTAGAGAAAGATATTCTGTTGTTATATACATCTACACATTTGGTATGCATACATATATTATCTGAAGTTTTTTGTTTACATATACAATATAGATGAAAATATAAGTTGATGGAATCATATGTTTACTAGTTGGATTCCGAAACGTTCGCATGATAGAGTGTGGTGTCAGTTTGAGTTGTGAAGAAATAAATTAGAAGTTGTGAGTACGAAGTGAGTGTGTGAGGAATAGGGTGTAAGAGGCTACAGTTAGTAAGATTGATTGACGAAATCTTGGGTTGTGATTCACTTACGGAGGGATTATCATTGGGAAATTACGTCGTTTATTAAGTAAGGGTCGTATCAAACTGTCAATTTATAGAAAACTATACAGGGATCTTAGGCAGCATGATAATTTTTGTGGACCGTTTAAGTAAGGATGAGCTTACGGATGAGCTCGCCATTCGTGGTTTTCCAGCCGATACGGTAGACGCGATGAGGAAGACTTTGAGGGCCACATTGAGGTCCGAGTCCGCGCTAGACACGTCGTATGTGGAGTCAGAGTATCCTTTCGATTTCGAGACGGATCATTCGGAGTTGCTGGCAAAAGTGGTGGAAATAGAGGACCTGGCCAGCAGAGTTTCTGGGGACAAGACAGCATCGGAGTTCGTGAAAGGGAGAGTAAAGATTAAATTTGGCTTCCGGCGGCTGGCCAACATGCGCGCGGTTACCATGGAGCAGAAGGATATCGCGAAAGGATTGCGGAACAGACTCATTCTGGCAATGGGATTGCTCGTCGGAAAGGGCGATGATTCTTCAGACGAGGACGAAGTTCCGCAAGTGCGCGAACAGATGATACCCATACAACATGAGACGAGGGGAGCGAGCCCAGCGGAGGTGGCCAAATGGAGCATAAAATTCAGTGGAGATTCGTCGGGCTCCATAAACGCTTTCCTTGAACGTGTCGAGGAGTTGCGGCAAGCGAGAGGCCTGTCGAAGCCGCAGTTGTTCAAGGCAGCCGTAGAGCTGTTCGACTCGCGGGCTTTGATATGGTTTCACGCTAATCGGAATCTGGTGTCGTCTTGGGACGAACTAATTCGGGAGATGAAGGCGGAGTTTTTGCCTCTGGATTACGAGGATCGGCTGTGGGAGGAAATACGGAGACGGACACAAGGGGATGGGGAATCTATGGGGGTGTATGTCGCAATGATGGAGCGGCTACTCAGCCGGCTGACAACTAGCTGTACAGAAGAGGAGAAACTGCGCATATTACTCAGGAATATAACACCATTCTATCAGCAACAGTTGTGCTTAACACCGGTGACGACAGTAGCTGAACTGGTGAAGATGGGTCGCACTGTGGATGAGGGTGTCGGTGGCAGCATTTGTCCAATTTATCGGTTAGCGAGGCCAAGGTATTGTCAGAGCTGCTAGAGGAACAGTTCGCGCTGATGGGAGAGGGGCTGGGCTACGCAAAATCGGTGACCCATGTTATCAACACTAACTCTCCTCCGATTTAGCAGAGGTACTACCCGGTTTCGCCTGCTGTACAGAAACAAATTAACATCGAATTGGATGAAATGCTAGAATCTGGAGTGGTAGAAACATCGGCAAGCACTTGGTCATCCCCAATATTGTTGGTTCGAAAGAAAGACGGATCCTATCGGTTTTGTGTTGATTTCAGGAAACTGAATGCGGTGTCTGACAAGGATGCGTATCCGTTGCCGTATATGTTATCAACCCTTGATAAGCTGCGGAATGCAAAGTACCTGTCAACGCTGGACGCAAAGTCGGCGTATTGGCAGGTACCAATGGCGAAGGAATCCCAGAAATATACAGCTTTTACCGTGCCTGGGAGGGGGTTATTTCATTTCCGAAGGATGCCTTTTGGTCTCCATAACTCTGGGGCCACCTGGCAAAGGCTTATCGATACCGTATTGGGTCCCACACTCGAGCCTTTCGTGTTTACTTATATTGACGATGTTATTATAGTGACCGAAACGTTCGAACACCATATGGAAGTGTTACGAGAGGTTTTTTTACGATTGAGGGAGGAAGGGCTAAAAGTATCCAAAGAGAAGTGTCAGTTCTGCAGGGCGCAGTTAAAGTACTTAGGATATCTGGTGGATGAAGAAGGCCTACATGTGGATCCTGAAAAAGTGCAGGCTGTCAAGGATTTTCCTCGACTAAAATCGGTCAAACAAGTCAGGAAACTATTGGGAATGGTATCCTGGTATCGTCGATTCATATCGGGTCACGCGACGATGGTGGCACCTCTTAGTGATCTGCTAAAGAAGGGACGGAAGTTTTCGTGGTCAGATGATTGTGAACGGGCATTTGAGGCCTGCAAACAGAGACTTACGTCGGCCCCAGTATTAGCGTGTCCCGACTTCGACTTACCTTTCAAGGTACAAACGTACGCATCCCACGTAGGGATAGGAGCTGTCTTAAGCCAGGCACACCCAACCGGTGAAAAAGTGGTTTGCTACCTTAGCCGCGCACTCTCGAAGTTGGAAAGGAAGTACTCGGCTACGGAAAAAGAGTGTTTGGGTGTGTTATGAGCGATAGAAAAACTCCGCCCGTACATTGAGGGCACACGCTTCGTTGTGATCACTGACCATCATTCTCTTGTATGGCTCAACAAATTAAAGGATCCAACCGGCAGATTGGCAAGATGGGCCGTCCGCCTTCAACAATTTGATTTTGAAGTGATCCACTGGAAGGGGAAGGAGCACGTTGTACCCGATGCACTGTCTCGAGCAATTGCCGAGGTGGGCAACAAAGCAATACCCTCTGCATCAGATCGATGGTTTGAGAAGATGGTGGATAACGTGCGGGACGATCCTCGTAGATTTGGAAATTGGAGGGTGACGGAGAATGCGCTGTGGAAGCAGGTCCCAGCGCGCAAGGGTGATGGCGAAAACAGCCTTGTCTGGAAAAGGGTGATCCCGAAGGCAGAAAGAAGCAGAATACTGAACCGACACCACGACGATCCGAAGGCTGGTCACATGGGTGTTACACGAACGTGGTCGCGTGTTGCCCAAAATTATTATTGGCCCCGAATGCGAAGTGACATACAGGCGTATGTACGGCAATGTAAGGTGTGTCAAGCCTGTAAGGTGGAGAGGAAATCACCAGTTGGTCTGATGGCTAGTAGGGCCGGCGAAGCCAAGATACCCTGGGAAATGGTCAGCATGGATCTAGTGGGACCATTGCCTAGATCGACGAGGGGGTATGTCTACATCTTGACGATCGTTGACTACGTCACGAAATACTCTATAATATTGCCATTACGGACAGCGACAGCATCAAGTGTTTTCGGACTGTTGGAGGAAAATGTGTTCTTGGTGTACGGAGTACCCAGAATTCTGATCTGCGACAACGGGGTACAATTTAGAGGTAAACAGTTTAAGTCGGCGGTGGAAGATTACGGAGTAAGGATATGTTACACCGCACTATATCACCCTTAGGTCAATCCAACCGAGAGGCGCAATCAGTATATAATCACAGTATATAATCACCGTTCGTGGGACAAGTATCTACCAAAGATTGCGTGTGCGTTACGGACATATAAGCATGAGATTACGGGGCTCACACCTTATTTTATGAATTTTGGCAGGGAAATGATTACGTTCCGGGAAGAAGTAGAAACCCCATTAGACGCGCAAGAAAATTTATCTCCAACTAGAAACGCGAACGCGTTGGAAAAGGTGCGGGACGAGGTCGAAAGAAGGATGAATCTGGCCGCGAACTCTAGTAAGAAGCGATACGACCTCCGTCGGCGTACGGAAGTTTTCCAGGTAGGCGAAAGGGTATGGCGGAAAAATTATGTCCTATCGGATGCTAGCAAAAAATTTTCGGCCAAACTGGCACCCGCGTTCGTCGGGCCTTACGAAATTAAGAAAAGATCGTCAGCGTGGACCTTCGAATTGGTGGATATGAAGGGCAAACCTGCCGGGAACTGGGACGCCAAGGACCTCAAACATTATATCGAAGGTAATCACGGATTTGGTGTTGATCAGGGAACGTACCGAAGTTCCACATAACAACGTTAGTCGGAAATAGTTGAGGATCCAGAAGGTGAAATCATTACTCAATCTGACGACATCCCTAGTTCATTCTTGCCATAGCCTTCGTGGCTGCTGACCTCGCCTTTTCCTTTTCGCTAATCTTGGGGGTGGTAGATTTCTTAGAGGTCGTTTTTTTTGGCTGGCAACGGATCTGTTGGCCCCGATTAGTCGCAGGTCAATGAAATGTACCTAAAATGGTTGGGCGAGAATAAGTGTATCGAATGGTGAAAGTAAAATGGAAAAAAAAAGAAAATTTTGGGTAGAGAATAGGTGAAGTAGATCATAGTAACGTGAGGAATATCAGGTTAGCGTTGACGGATTAAAATATGTAATTTGGTTTTCAAAGTATACGGTGGTGGGTAGTAAATAGTTGAGTTCAAAGATCGTCTTGACACTGGGGTCTTGTGGTAGGGTTAAGCATCGGCTATATTTGAATGAGTGAACAGGTATGAATAAGGTGACTGTGTAATACTCGATCATGCGAAAACGTATTGGAACCCAGAATTCTACTACACGCAATTAGTGAAGTAAAGGCATCGAAAGAACGAAGATCTCGAGAACGTAGTCGAGCTAAGTCGGAATCAAACTCACGCGTGATCATAGGCGGGAATCATAAGAAAGTCGAAACTTAGAAGGAGACGGGAGATTGATCTTTAACATTAGATTTCGCGAAGATGTATTGAGAAAACGGTCAAGAATTACAAGTAATTCTCTGGAGGAAGGGGTGATGTTACGCCAGCGAGTGTTTCTCTACAAAGAAGATATGAATACAAAAGGTGAATAGACATAGAGTAGGTTTAGTAAAAGAAAAATAGATGTAAGCAGAAAAGTATCTGTACAAAGCCACCTCGTTCCGAAGCTGCATGGGCTGCTCGCCGCCTTGGTTGTATCCTCCTGGACCTACACCGCCATCGGCCGCAGGCATCGATCCACTACTTTCGTCTTTATACTGATTATATCATCCATATGCCGGCACCACCGCTAAATCCACTGCCGCCGCCATAGAGTCCACATTGATCACCCCTATCAACCCAGCAAATTCGATAAACAAACTGCAATCTCAAGCAAATTCGATAAACAAACTGCAATCTCAAGCAAATTTAGTAAACAATCTGCAATATGAATGGTCGTCGTGACAGTTGACATGTCAACACGACAACTGAGGGAGCGATAAACAAGGGGCAAGAGCGCCGCCAAGCGGTCAGGAAATCGCAGGATGCGTTCCGAATCGGCAGAACTACGGCGAAGTCACGGGCGAGCGAAAGGTGAACGCGTCAAAGACGAGGGGCCAATGCCC
The DNA here is from genome assembly GCA_963978885.1 of Nemotelus pantherinus. Classification (NCBI taxonomy): domain Eukaryota; kingdom Metazoa; phylum Arthropoda; class Insecta; order Diptera; family Stratiomyidae; genus Nemotelus; species Nemotelus pantherinus. Next base: position 122,434,765 of record OZ022264.1, on the reverse strand, counting down.
CAGCGTACTGGGCCAAAGACTCGAGCAGCAACGGGTCTGCTCGATACCGCAGAAGCGGTAACTGAAAAACACCTAGCGAGGTTATATGGCTAACCGACGACGATAGGAGCTTTCTTCTGGATCTGAAAGCAGGTGAGATTGGTGTCCGGGTGATCGAGAGTGGAAACTTACGCAAGATTTTCTTTCTATTTTTTTACTTGGGTAACGACCGATCAAGGAACGCTCGAAAAAGGGACCAGCGAAGGCCAACGAATTGAAGTGAAGAACTTGGAAATAAGTTTGCCGCGGAGAAGCCGTTGATAGACGAAGAATCTGTGGGGCGAAGATTTTGTTACACTAAAAAGTGGAGGAGAATTCCGTGAGTACCGACGATCGAATTAGGAGTGAAGGTGGCGGAGGCGCGAGCAGCGAGGTGACTCGAATTCGGGGATTTACCCGACTGATGTAGGAAGACCATCTGAACCAGCGATTTTATCGTGGGAGATTATTCGAAATAGATTCAGGTTAGTTAATATTTAAGTTAAAATAATATATAGAAAGTGTAGAAAAGATTAACGTGTATATCAGGGCGTAGTTTTGAATTTTGAATATAGAAGTGTAACGCGCCGCCGTAGGAAGTGTTAATTGTTGAGTTAATATATTTGAGTAAATTACTGATATTAAAGTGATGTGTTGGATATTGTAACGCTGGCGTTTCTGTCATTTCCGGTCGCGTAAGTTGATTATACGGAGCACCCGTCGCCGTCTTCTCGCTTCGGAGCGACGGTTTGCTGGCAGTTTTTGGGTCAGAAGCGAGTGGCGCACACTCACGACCCATTGTCGTGAGCCGCAGCCGCCGAAAACTGCCGTCCTTGTGTCACAGTTGGTGACGAAGGGTTTTTATACCGTGTTGCACTTAAAAAGGTGACAATATATTTGTTTATGAATACATGATTTACGATAACGACGCAATTTATTAGAAAGCGTGTTGTGGACAAAGTATCACGTCGCGTAACCTGGTGCAATTTGCAATTATAAATTTGAATTTTTACTGTTGAACAAAATATGTAATTGATCAGACTATTCACCAGACCCATGACAAAAAAACTTCCCCCGTAAAACAAACAAAAAAAAAAGAAAAAAAGGGAAAAACTCTTTGTTTTGCCTAAATGACTAGCAAAAGTAACTCAACAAGCTACTTATTTGTTAGTAGCTATTATAATTTGACTAGCATTCAAATATTGTATTTTTCCATGCAATAAGGCACACTTCCACAAGCTATTTCTCTCAATATATGAGTCAACAACAGTTGAAATTCATATTTTCGCCTCGTTTTCGATTTGTATATGTAAGCACTATTGAATATTTTATTCGCTCAAGTTTTTTTCTTTTACGATAAGAATACTGTTTAGCTTTCCTTTTGATTTGATTTTCCTTCCATAATATATTTAAGTATAGAGCTGAAAGATATTTATTGTATCTTGTAAGTAAAACTCAGCATATTTTAAAAAATGCGTAAAGTTACCAAAACTGATGATATGGAAAGTTAGAGAGAGAATGAGGAGTAAGAAATTAAATAAAAGAAAAAAACATCGTTACTTATCTATAGTAACGTGAGAAATAATTACGACGAAATTCATGAGAAGGTATTAGGTTTTTACTAATGTTCGAAGAAGAACATTAGTATTAAAATCACTTTGGCCAAAAATTCATATTTCTATATATATATATATATATATCATCAAAAAATTTCAGTGAAAAAATCTCAGGAACGCGCCATCCGATTGAGCTGAAATTTTCAGGACACATTGGTGTATATGCAGAATAGTGCTAGGTCTCAGAAAAAGTTAAAAAACTTTAACCCTTTGGCGCCGGCGGCCATTTTAGTCATATTTTTAATATACCTATTATTCCGTACACAAATAAGTTTTGCAAAAATAAAGTTAACGAAATAAATTTCGAACGTGTTTTACATGTGAATCGGATAATGTTTTGGATTTTTTTAACCCCATGTGTGCGCTGGGTGCCTAAAAAGAGATCGGGAAATATTGAAAATTTTTAAATTGCGATAACTTTTGACAGAGCTATTCAATCGTTACCAAACTTTCAGAACTTGTTGGTATTATCTAGTTGTAAATTCGTGGAGCTTTTCATGAGCGTGCTGGCAACCCTGAAGCTAGGGCAAGCACTGAAAGTGAAAACCTCCAAATTATCGTCTCTCTTGAAAAAATGCCGTTTCTTCAAAAATAAGCCACTCATATGTAAATTTCGTGCTTTGTTTACATAGACAAAAAATAAAATTTGATATGGTATAACGGGCACGCCTGGTAACCCTTGCCCAATTTACCTATGTTTTTAGCATCAAAAACTTCTGTTCACGGAAACTCACGATCCGATGAGCAGAATTAAATGAAATTTGCAGCATGTATTGGTCTTAACTAGGACCAGGTCTGATAGAAGTAATTTTGAAATGCGGGCGATTCTGTGCTAGTGGTGCCATCTTGAAAAATCACTAAAAAAGATAACTGTTTTTAGCCCTATAAATTCTGATTGAATCGTTCGATTTTGACGAAATTCACACAGTAGCTGAACCTTACTTTAAGCCACGTTTGGTAGAAATTTTGTTAAAAAATTCGGTTTGAGCTGCCAGCTATGATAATTTTGGTGTCTTAAATTTGAAAAAATAAAAATTTGGAAGTGAAAATATTGAAATCATCGAATATCCTAAAAATGTCCGTTTCTTACAATAAAACCAATCTGTATTCAAATCTTATGCTTTATCTACACGTTCAAAGTAAAACTTTGGAAATCTCATGTCGGACAAGAACGGTAACCCTCTCCCAGTTAACCTATATTTTTAGCATCAAAAACTTCTGTTCACGGGAATTCACGAACCAATAATCAGATACCATTGAAATTTACAAAATGCATTGAACTTAAGTAGAACCAGGTCTGATAGAAGCGATTTTGAATTGTGGGCAACTCTGTGCCAGTGGTGCCATCTTGAAAAATTACAAAGAAAAAAAAACTGCTTTTTGCCCTATGAAATGTGAATTAGTAACCAGATTTTCATGAAATCCACACAGTAGCTAAATCTAACTTTAATCTCTGTTTGATAGAAATTTGGTTGAAAAATTCGATTGGTGCTGCCAGCGATGGTAATTTTTGTGTCTTTGGTTTTGAGAATTCGCTCAGGAAAATAAAACTTTTTGCCCTATAGCTTCCAGTGCAGTCATGAAATCAATACGAATTTCATACAATTAATGGAACCTATTATAAACATTATTCAGGCCAAATTTGGTTGAAAAGCCATGATAGGGTTGCCAGCTTTTGTTGGTTTTGTGTTTGTTTGCAATATCTTTGTTAAGCGGTTTTATCGTAGAATTTTCAATTGGTTATGATATTGTAGTGACAATAAACAGCAAATATTAGGCTTTCGATTATTTGAAAAAACTTGCTGTAGGTAACCCTAAATTTCTTTATACTCCTATAACTTCGAATGTAATATAACAACGTGAAGCAGATGTGATATATTCTTGGCTTTGATACTGGCAGAAGGTTGCCAGCACGAGTCGGTTGTGCTTCTTTTGTCTCAATAAATGCTTACAATTAGTATTCATACCGGAAACATTTACAATGAAAATAAATAACCGATGTTTCAATTCCCAAAGTTCTGGAAATTTTTCGGATCGCAGCCCCAAACACCAACTTCAGTTACAGTGCTGCAGGCACTGAGCATTTTCTTCATTGATGTTATATGAGATGCTGCTTTCAAAGTTTGGTGAAATAAGCAACTGATAACGAATATAATTAACAAGTGTTTTTCTTTCATAAACTTTGAAACCCATGCCAGTGGTAATATCTGAAACCTTCTACCATATGTGTTATAATGCATTCTTGAGACCTAAGTAAAACGTGGCATTTGAAACAGTTTGGCCGTAATAAGCAGCTCATGTGGTGGAATATGCACTCAAAACCTGCACGATTCTTCTACTGTTCTTCGAACATTAGTGTTTCTAGCGGTTCAGGTGCGCTAGAGTTTTTTTCTTTGAAAAGGGAAACGATTCTCTAATTTACCTATTTACATATAGAATATCTCTTTCTTTATTAAGTTCTAGTATATACAGTTTTTGGTGCAAAACACACTGCATACACTTGTCATTCCCTTATTGGAAACATTTAAAATAAAAAAAACTCTAGCGCACCTGAACCGCTAGAAACACTTATGTTCGAAGAACAGTAGAAGAATCTTGCAGGTTTTGAGTGCATATTCCACCACATGTGCTGCTTATTACGACCAAACTGTTTCAAATGCCACGTTTTACTTTTGTCTCAAGAATGCATTATAACTCATATGGTAGAAGGTTTCAGATATGAATACTGGCATGAATTTCAACGTTTATGAGAGCAAAACACGGGTTAATTATATTGTTGTTATCAGGTGCTTATTTCACAAAATTTTGAAAGCAGCATCTCATATAATATCAATGAAGAAAATGCTCAGTGCCTGCAGCACTGTAACTAAAGTTGGAGTTTAGGGCTGCGATCCGAAAAATTTGCAGAACTTTGCGAATTGCAACATTGATTATTTATTTTAATTGTAAATGTTTCCGGTATGAATACTAACTGTAAGCGTTTATTGATACAAAAGTAGCACAACCAACTCGTGCTGGCAACCTTCTGCCAGTATCAAAGCCAAGAATATATCACATCTGCTTCACGTTGTTATATAACATTTGAAGTTATGGGAGTATAAAGAAATTTAAAGTTACCCGCAGCGAGTTTTTTCAAATAATCGAAAGCTTAATATTTGCTGTTTATTGTCACTACAATATCATTACTATTTGAAAATTCTACGATAAAACCGCTTAATAAAGATATTGCAATTAAACACAAAACCAACAATAGCTGGCAACCCTATCGTGGATTTTCAACCAAATTTGGTCTGAATATTGTTTATGACAAGTTTCATTAATTGTATGAAATTCGTATTGATTTCATGACTGCACTGGAAGTTATAGTGCAAAAAGTTTTATTTTCCTGAGCGAATTTTCAAAACCAAAGACACAAAAATTACCATAGCTGGTAGCACCAATCAAATTTTTCAACCAAATTTCCACCAAACAGAGATTAGAGTTAGGTTTAGCTACTGTGCCAATTTCATGAAAATCTGGTAATTTATTCACATTTCATAGGGCAAAAAGCAGTTTTTTTTTCTTTGCAATTTTTCAAGATGGCACCACTGGCACAGACTTGCCCACAATTCAAAATTGCTTCTATTAAATCTGGTCTTACTTAAGTCCAATGCATTCTGTAAATTTTAGCTGTATCTGATTATTGGTTCGTGAGTTTCCGTGAACAGAAGTTTTTGATGCTAAAAATATAGGTTAACTGGGAGAAGGTTACCGTTCTTGTCCGACATGAAATTTCCAAAGTTTTATTTTGAACGTGTAGATAAAACATAAGATTTATATACAGATTGGTTTTATTGTAAGAAACGGACATTTTTTTGAATACTCGATGGTTTGAATGTTTTCACTTCCAAATTTTTTTTTTTCAAAATGAAGACACCAAAATTATCATAGCTGGCAACTCCAACCGAATTTTTCGACCAAATTTCTACTAAACGTGGCTTAAGATAAGGTCCAGCAGTTGTGTGAGTTTCGTCAAAATCGAACGATTCAATAAGAATTTATAGGGCTAAAAACAGTTATCTTTTTTAGTGGTTTTTCAAGATGGCACCACTGGCACAGAATCGCCCGCATTTCAAAATCGCTTGTATCAGACCTGGTCCTATTTAAGACCAATACATTCTGCAAATTTCAATTAATTCTGCTCATCGGATCGTGAGTTTCCGTGAACAGAAGTTTTTGATGCTTAAAATATAGGTAAATTGGGCAAGGGTTACCAGGCGTGCCCGTTATACCATGTCTTTTTTTTTTTTGGTTATGTAAACAAAGCACAAGATTTACAAATGAGTGGCTTTTTTTTGAAGAAACGGCATTTTTTCAAGAGAGACGATGATTTGGAGGTTTTCATTTTCAGTGCTTGCCCTAGCTACCGGGTTGCCAGCACGCTCATTAAAAGCTACACAAATCTACAACTAAATAATATCAATATGTCCTGAAAATTTCGTAATAATTGAAAAGCTCTGTCAAAAGTTATCGCAATTTAAAAATTTTCAAGTTTTCCCGTTCTGTTTTTAGGCACCCAGCGCACACATTAAAAAATTCCAAAGAATTATCCGATTCATATGTAAAACACGTTCGAAATTTACTTCGTAAACTTTATTTTTGCAAAAATTATTTGTGCACGAAATAATAGGTATATTAAAAATATCACATAAATGGCCGCCGGCGCCAAAAGGTTAACAATAACTGACATTTAAAGAAACCTGGACCTATTCTGCATATACACCAATGTATCCTGAAAGTTTCAGCTCAATCGGATGGCGCGTTCCCGAGATTATCTCACTGAAATTTTTTGATGATATATATATATATATATATATATATATATATATATATATATATATATATATATATATATATATATATATATATATATATATATATATATATATATATATATATATATCATCAAAAAATTTCAGTGAGATAATCTCGGGAACGCGCCATCCGATTGAGCTGAAACTTTCAGGATACATTGGTGTATATGCAGAATAGGTCCAGGTTTCTTTAAATGTCAGTTATTGTTAACCTTTTGGCGCCGGCGGCCATTTATGTGATATTTTTAATATACCTATTATTTCGTGCACAAATAATTTTTGCAAAAATAAAGTTTACGAAGTAAATTTCGAACGTGTTTTACATATGAATCGGATAATTCTTTGGAATTTTTTAATGTGTGCGCTGGGTGCCTAAAAACAGAACGGGAAAACTTGAAAATTTTTAAATTGCGATAACTTTTGACAGAGCTTTTCAATTATTACGAAATTTTCAGGACATATTGATATTATTTAGTTGTAGATTTGTGTAGCTTTTAATGAGCGTGCTGGCAACCCGGTAGCTAGGGCAAGCACTGAAAATGAAAACCTCCAAATCATCGTCTCTCTTGAAAAAATGCCGTTTCTTCAAAAAAAAGCCACTCATTTGTAAATCTTGTGCTTTGTTTACATAACCAAAAAAAAAAAAGACATGGTATAACGGGCACGCCTGGTAACCCTTGCCCAATTTACCTATATTTTAAGCATCAAAAACTTCTGTTCACGGAAACTCACGATCCGATGAGCAGAATTAATTGAAATTTGCAGAATGTATTGGTCTTAAATAGGACCAGGTCTGATACAAGCGATTTTGAAATGCGGGCGATTCTGTGCCAGTGGTGCCATCTTGAAAAACCACTAAAAAAGATAACTGTTTTTAGCCCTATAAATTCTTATTGAATCGTTCGATTTTGACGAAACTCACACAACTGCTGGACCTTATCTTAAGCCACGTTTAGTAGAAATTTGGTCGAAAAATTCGGTTGGAGTTGCCAGCTATGATAATTTTGGTGTCTTCATTTTGAAAAAAAAAAATTTGGAAGTGAAAACATTCAAACCATCGAGTATTCAAAAAAATGTCCGTTTCTTACAATAAAACCAATCTGTATATAAATCTTATGTTTTATCTACACGTTCAAAATAAAACTTTGGAAATTTCATGTCGGACAAGAACGGTAACCTTCTCCCAGTTAACCTATATTTTTAGCATCAAAAACTTCTGTTCACGGAAACTCACGAACCAATAATCAGATACAGCTAAAATTTACAGAATGCATTGGACTTAAGTAAGACCAGATTTAATAGAAGCAATTTTGAATTGTGGGCAAGTCTGTGCCAGTGGTGCCATCTTGAAAAATTGCAAAGAAAAAAAAACTGCTTTTTGCCCTATGAAATGTGAATAAATTACCAGATTTTCATGAAATTGGCACAGTAGCTAAACCTAACTCTAATCTCTGTTTGGTGGAAATTTGGTTGAAAAATTTGATTGGTGCTACCAGCTATGGTAATTTTTGTGTCTTTGGTTTTGAAAATTCGCTCAGGAAAATAAAACTTTTTGCACTATAACTTCCAGTGCAGTCATGAAATCAATACGAATTTCATACAATTAATGAAACTTGTCATAAACAATATTCAGACCAAATTTGGTTGAAAATCCACGATAGGGTTGCCAGCTATTGTTGGTTTTGTGTTTAATTGCAATATCTTTATTAAGCGGTTTTATCGTAGAATTTTCAAATAGTAATGATATTGTAGTGACAATAAACAGCAAATATTAAGCTTTCGATTATTTGAAAAAACTCGCTGCGGGTAACTTTAAATTTCTTTATACTCCCATAACTTCAAATGTTATATAACAACGTGAAGCAGATGTGATATATTCTTGGCTTTGATACTGGCAGAAGGTTGCCAGCACGAGTTGGTTGTGCTACTTTTGTATCAATAAACGCTTACAGTTAGTATTCATACCGGAAACATTTACAATTAAAATAAATAATCAATGTTGCAATTCGCAAAGTTCTGCAAATTTTTCGGATCGCAGCCCTAAACTCCAACTTCAGTTACAGTGCTGCAGGCACTGAGCATTTTCTTCATTGATATTATATGAGATGCTGCTTTCAAAATTTTGTGAAATAAGCACCTGATAACAACAATATAATTAACCCGTGTTTTGCTCTCATAAACGTTGAAATTCATGCCAGTATTCATATCTGAAACCTTCTACCATATGAGTTATAATGCATTCTTGAGACAAAAGTAAAACGTGGCATTTGAAACAGTTTGGTCGTAATAAGCAGCACATGTGGTGGAATATGCACTCAAAACCTGCACGATTCTTCTACTGTTCTTCGAACATAAGTGTTTCTAGCGGTTCAGGTGCGCTAGAGTTTTTTTTATTTTAAATGTTTCCAATAAGGGAATGACAAGTGTATGCAGTGTGTTTTGCACCAAAAACTGTATATACTAGAACTTAATAAAGAAAGAGATATTCTATATGTAAATAGGTAAATTAGAGAATCGTTTCCCTTTTCAAAGAAAAAAAACCTAATACCTTCTCATGAATTTCGTCGTAATTATTTCTTCGAACATTAGTAATAAATAAATACGTAATTTACATTTTCGTATGTAAAATAAATTGAAGAATATAGTTGAATAAAGAAGAATGATGAATTTGTAAATCTAACCTTCATCCTTCTTATTGGGCGAAAGCCCGAGAAGTTCTTCTTCCTTTTCAGGGTCTATGCGTCTCCTGGCTCGCCAATGAATTAGAGTTTTCGTGATTTTTCGGCAATTCTCAGCTATAAAGGGAGGGATACTGGCCAATCATTATAGATTTCAGTTTTCTTTGTATTAGCTTTTTTGGATCTTTGATATTATGGCCAGTATCAGTGGGTGGAGGACCCCAAACTATCGATGTCAGGGCTCGACTACTATCGGGGCCCCGGTAGTCGAGCGCTGACCCCGATGCCTGTCTGCCTCACCCGGGTTCCTCTGAAAAAAGAGGTAGCCTTTTCCCTTTCTTCCTTTTTTTCAGATTTTTCAAGGCTCTGGCTCCGTGCGTTGGCACGAGCACTGGGTCTGCTTAGTCAGCCCATGTTGCTGAGCCTGGGTGGTTTCCTTTACGAAATTATGCCCCCTTTTTGTCCCTGGGTATTTTATATACCAGTTTGCGGCTACGTATTCCTGACGGATGAATAATAAGTATTATCCCGTTTCTTGGAGAGCAAACCAACTCCATTATTTCATGGACCCACCCGAGCCGCAGCGAGCTAGCAAAGCGGCACCTCAGCATCCGTTGGGTTTGGTTAAAGGGTGCTCCACTAATGCGGACGAGGGGCCTTCACGGCCATTTCTAGGGCACCCTTCTCTCGGGGCAATTCTTTTTTTTTTTGTTTTGCCTCTTGAATGGCACTAGCCATTTCACTTTTGACCTTAGCACTCTCGGTTCTGGACTTCGGTCTGGTTCTAAGATGTGCTAGCGCTAGTCCCATACACATTTTCGCTACAAATGGTGCCCAACGTGGGGCCCGAAAACTTGTTTTTGGGCAACCCACCACAGTGAGAAAATAATTATGAGTTTCGACTCATACTCCCCTCAAGACTTCACGTCTTTAAATCCTAGTATTTCCATTCTCATTGGCATGTCTTCGAATCGCCTCCCTTGCAATTCGACTTATCTCCGTGCGAGAGAACAAAACCCTTTTAAAACAGGACATGCATTGCTCGCTCTTTCCCCTCTTTACCCGCAAACATCCTTCCCTTCCTATCCTTTTAAAATCATTCCTTTTTAGTTTACCTTTTGGGCAGCTTCTCGTTGCTTTGTCCATTGAGCTTTTTGGCTCTGGGAGCAACCCGGAGGATGGCCGCGGATAACAGGTTGTGGTGGTTTACCGCCACTCCTGTCCCGGTCATCCGAAGGGCCCCTGCACCATTTTATGTTGGGAAGCTGACCCAAACCTTATATCCTTGTTGTCTTGAACTAGCTTCGGCTTTTGACTCGGGTCTGGTTCAAGATGTGGTGGATTCCGTGGGGTTGGCGTGGTGCCGCCTTCACGTCCCTGCAGCTTGGCCAGACTTGAGCCATTTGCTGAATCTGAGTCAAGCAACAACATTGTTGTATTTTGATCCTTTGCTCCTCTCTTTTCTCAGGAATTTCGGGTGGGCGAACAGTCCCCCATACTGAGCGACTCCCATTTGGGAAACGACCCAAATTAATTAACTTCAGTAGCACGTACAAATTTCATGCATACCTTTTTTTTCATACGTAAACGAATTTTCATACACTTTTTCATAAACACCTTTTCACACTTAAACAATTTCTCACATTTAATTAAATTCATTATACCTAAAAATTTCAACATCTTTGCGTTCTTATTACAAAAGCCAGCCAGCCAGCCAGCCCGCCAGCCACCGGACCTGGAAGTGAGGAAGAATGGACCGGGTGTCGCTTAATAAGAGGGCCATATTTTGAAAATTTATATTAAATTAGTTCGCGCCTAAGCGATTGGCTTGGTTTATTTAGTTCTGAAACCGCACATAGTGCGAAGAACATTCACCTTTCAAAATTGTTAGTCACGTCCATTGCAGACGTGCATTTCATTTCTCATACAAGATACTCACTTGTTTTGAATACGCGTCGCGATCACGCGCGCGTTTTAGTTTTTAAGATACTCTAAAAGCAAAGCGTTTTGACGCTGCTTTAGTTTAAGCTTCTTGCCAGATGCAACTTTTATAGTTTTACATTTTTTAGAATTTCAAATTTTCATCAGTACGAGATGCCTCTCACAAGGAGTAACGAAGACCTGTCCCGCATCCAGGTCGAGGAACAATGCTCCATCTGCCAGGCTCCATTCACGCCAGACAGCTACGCTTCTACCACCTCTTGCGGCCACCAATTTCATGGGCCATGTCTCGAAAAATGGCTCAAGACGAGGCAGGGGTGTCCGCTGTGCCGTGGAGCACTGAGACTCCCCCTGGAGGCGATACAGGTCTCTTCGGCAGGAGCAGCCTCAGTAAAAGGCGCGCGTCCTAAAACAAGTAGAGGAGGGGTAAGGACCCGCGGGATGGACCGCCAGGAAGGAGAAATCCGTGACTTCTCCATGGAAAACCCAAATGGGGAAGAAAGTTTGGGTAAATCCCCAGATCCAAAGAGGCACACCCAGCCCACCTCGGAGGAATGCGCAGCGGCCGCTGGTGTTCGGTCTATTGTCCAGGAAGAGCTGAGCACCTTCCAGCAACAATTTCTGGATCTGCAGCGTACCACGCAGTTGTTATTAGACCGAGGGGCTGACCGTAGCCTTCCACCACCACCAGAAAGAGTCGAGTCGCCCAGACTCAATCCTAGGGTGAACTCCTTTGTGCCACTCCCTAGGCTACCTGACCGGAATCCAATTTCTCACCGAGACCCCCATGATTATCGACCACCTCGCAGAGGGCATCGAAACGTCCGAGACGAGCGTTTGACGCCAAACCGTATAACCACCATAATGGCTGGTTGGAATTTGACGTTCAGCGGCCAGGCTGGAAGTATGCCTGTAGAGACTTTTCTCTACCGTGTCAATGCGCTCACACGCCAGCAACTCCAAGGCAATTTCCGGGCGGTCACTCGACACATTGACAGCCTGTTGCCAGGTGTCGCCGAGGAGTGGTATTTGGCAATACCATCGAGAAGCAGAGTCACATGGCAAGCAGCCTTCCAGTCCCCCTGCACGACAATGGCCTCTTGGATATCGTGCAGGGAAATATGCTCCCGGAGTTGCAGTGGCAGCTGGTGGATCGCCAGTTCATTACCACCCAGCAGCTTCGAGAACATGTTAAAAGGCGTGAGCGTTTGGCTTAAGCTCTAAGCCAGCCGGAGAGAGTCTTTGGGACTCGCCAACATCTGTCGGCGCTGACGCATTCGCCGGATTGGACCATGTTAGACGGCGAGCTACCGAGCTGGTCGAGTGCGAGACCCGCAGATGAAACAGTTTGTGCTGCGACGGTCCCGCCTACCAGCAGGAATTGCAGAAAGGTGGGACATGAATTTGATAGCTGCTTGGAGGAGAGGCGTGTCTTCTGCTACGGTTGCAGTAAGGAAAACACTTACAAACCTTATTGCGCCGTATGCCAATCAAAAAACCGCCAACCGGGAGCACCGAATTTCAGCAGGAGCCTCCCAAACAGCAGGACCCCTCCTCCGAATTCCAGCAGATAGATAGGACTGAGGTCGGGCAGACGTCTCTCAGCCATCCTCATGTTGTTGCTTTCGTTTCTGTGCCCACCGGCCTTGACACTATTCCATCAGCTATAACCCAACCAATACCTTTGGCGTTCATGCTATACCATCAGAGGTTACGGGGATACTTCTCGGGGCGTTCCATCTGCGACAAGCTGGCCTTACCATCAATGCGGAGAAGAGAAAGTTCCTCTTGCGCGAGATGAAGTACCTTGGCCACATTGTTGGTAATGGGACGATCCGGACCGACCCTGACAAGGTGAGATCCATTATGGATTTCCCTCTTCAAACGACCACGAAGCAGCTGCGGAGATTTTTGGGAACCTGCGGCTGGTATCGACGCTTCGTCAGGCAATATGCGTCTTTGTCAACACCACTGACAGACATGCTTTCGAAGAGGACTCAATTTGTGTGGACCGACGAGAGGCTAAATGCTTTCAAGCAATTGAAAGTGAGCCTTTCTTCGGCTCCAGTGTTGCACAGCCCGGACTTCAACAAGCCCTTCTCCATCCAATGTGACGCAAGTCAACATGGAGTAGGTGCCGTGCTAGTGCAATGGACGGAAGAAGGAGACGAAGCCCCCGTCGCCTATATGTCCCACAAATTGAATCCTGCTCAGCGAAACTACACCGTCACTGAGCAAGAAAGTCTGGCAGCGGTGTTGATAATCAAGAAGTTTCGTTCCTTTGTGGAAGGTCATGAATTTGAAATCGTGACCGACCATGCTTCCCTAAAATGGCTAATGAACCAACCAGACCTTAATGGCCAACTAGCCCGGTGGGCCTTAAAACTTCAACGGCTCAGCTTCAAAATAGTCCACCGAAAGGGAAGCCAAAACGTAGTGCCGGACTCCTTGTCGCGCATGTTCTCTGGCGTTGACGCAGGCGGAAGGCGAGGAGACTCCGATGGAGCTAGACTTAGACTTCAACACCAGTTGGCTTGGAAGTTGTGGGTGCCAACAGAAATGACGGTAGAATTAGTGAAGAGAGCGCACCACCCGCCCTTGAGCGTGCATGGTGGCGTGGCCAAAACCCTCGGCCGATTACGGCATTGGTTTTACTGGCCACGGATGGCCGCTTAAGTTAGTGAATATGTGGGATCATGCCTCATCTGTAAAACCACCAAAGCTCCTTCACACACCCTTCGACCACCAATGACGCTTCAGTCGGTACCCGAGCGCATATTCCAACGCTTGTATATCGACATTATAGGCCCCTACCCTAGGTCCAAGTCTGGTAACATAGGAGCATGGTCACGGTTTATCGATATTTTGGACCTAACGGCTGGCAATTGGCGCGTCAGAAGAGGACACACCAATGTAGCAGGTTAATGTTACACGAAGTTAGAACTAAGAATTAGAGACAGGTAGTCACAATGTTGTAGGTTGTACGAGTAAGGAAAGGGAATATGGCGTAAAATATACATCGTAGTGATTTTGTTGTCTAGGATCTGCAGTTTGGACCCTGCTGCACCTTGCGATCCGTAAATGTCCCGAGATGGGTAGGCACAGATTCGTGCAAAAATTCACGACGACTTGAAACAACGAACCGATGGCAATCTGCCAGGTCCTTCCAGCCCATGGCGTGTCGTTCGTCGATATTGTTGGGGGAAAACCAAGGCCTGACGAATCGAAAATCGACTGAAACTCACTACACCTGAACTTGTCGTCCCGATGCGAACCGAATTCGCGGTAATGGCTTGGCGACGCGATCGCGGACAGACGATGATTTTCCACAAAATTCACACAACAGAATAATTCCGACGCAAGTAGATACAGACAGATCCCATACGTTCACCGCCGCATCTGATCTGATTCACCGCCGCATCTGATCCGATTCACCACCGCATCCGATCTTAAGGTATTCAGCACGATAAATCCAACGGAGGCTAGGTTCGTCCCTGACAAGGACACCAAAACGAGCCGCATGACTGGCACAGGCACTTCTAAGTCAGACATGGACTATATCGTTCGAGACAGGAAGTAATTATACTGCAGGAAAGATGGTGTTTCATGAAGTGAGTCAATTTCATGTACTGATGCTGCGATTGAAGATACACTTGTGTAAAGGTCGAAATCTAAAATTCTTCAGAACGTTTCTGCTACTATTGTTGTTAGTTTCAATAGAAAATCTTCACGCATATAATTCAATAAATGAAATGCATTCTGCCGCTGTTGATGGTAGACAGCGTTTACTAATAGTTTTTGGATTTGGACAGCAAAGGGGTACCTACGCCAAACCATACCCCAAAACAAACTCGAACCGGCCACCATTTCGAAACTCTTGGTGTTTCCAGCGAAGCAGCGAGCCCGAAACAGTGTCGAAACAAAGCAGAATAGAAGATTACTTACCGGAGGCTGAAATCCTGCAGGCTACTAACCCAGACTCGCACGACGGCGGTCTCACAGGAATCCAAACCCCAGGTTTAAAAACACGCACAAATGATATATCAAAAATAAACAGACTTCTGACATTTGTCAGTATGACACGAGTCTGACAGGTCGAATGGTCAACCTGCGCAGAATCAGAAGTGCGGAATGACGGGATGTGGAACATCACCAGATCGTCATATGGCATTGCCAGTCCTCAATTCTACCGAGAGAAAGTGCAATGACCGGGAACTGAGTGCAACGTCCGAAATGCATTTGAAGTGCATTGAGATATTCATTTCGAAAACGGATAATCTAGGATCCCGTCTAAGCGGGATCAGAAAGCGGAGCCGAGGTTGCCTGCGAGGCGATCATGACATGGATCGCTCTCTTATTTTCTGGACGTGGTAAGGATCACATGCAATCTGGCTATCGAGCTCAAATTATATCGTCATCCTAGACCATCTCTCGCGGTTCCCATTTGTCGAGCTCCTTCGAAAATGCATTGCGAAGGCAGTAGTCGACATCTTAAGGAAGAAGATATTCCACCTTGTCGGAGTTCCAGAAGCCATCGTGTCTGACAATGGCGTGCAGTTTCGGTCGCACATTTTCCATGACGTACTGCAGGAATTCGGGATCTCATTCACATTTACAGCCGTGAACTCGCCACAGGCAAATGCCTCCGAACGACTAAACCACTCAATCCATTAGAGCCATTAGAGCCTACATCGATCACGCACAGACCACGTGGGACGACAAACTCTCGGCTATCACTAGCGCACTACGCTCCGCACCTCATGCTACAATTGGGACCTCCCCATACCAAGCGGTGTTTGGACAACCTATGATCACACATGGGAAGTCCTACGCCCTCCTTCGTCACTTACAACTGTTGGAGGAACCTGAGGTGCCCCTGACTCAACCCAACCACCTCACCATCATCCGACAACGCCTTCGCCAACTCACCACTATAACCTTCCCTATAACCACGCCTATAACCTTCGTTCCAGGTTGGTCACATACCAGCTTGGCGAAGTGGTCTACCAGCGCAACTTCCGGCAAAATCACGCAGCGGCGCACTACAATACAAAGCTGGACCGGAAGTTCTTACCTAGCAAGGTAATTAAGAAGATCGGCGGTGCTTACTACCAGCTGGCCGATCAAAATGGACGATCAGTGGGCGTCTTTCACGCGAAAGACATCACCAAGTGATATGCCCACTAAGTTCACAAGTTCACGATTCGTTACCCAAATTTTATTTGGAGATCGTCCGTTCGCGCCTATTTCAGGTGTCACTCCTGCCCCAATTGGAAGGTATCAAGAGATGTTCACTTAGTTCACCGTTTCCTCTGTCAAAGATATCTCCACCCTTGAGTCGGTCCACGTAGTTCGCGACATTCTTCCAACATACCCCCCTCCCCTCAATTTGATATTTGTTCACCTGGTTCACGTTTTGTTTTTCCATCAGGGTTCGGATAATTGGAACATATAATTCACGGGGTTTCGCTTTGGCTCCATCCGCACCACCCTTATTCATGCGGTCTGATCCCCCGCGATCGCCAAAGCCATTTTCACCACCACGGCCATCACCTCGACCTCCACGGCCGCCCCACTCACCTCTAAACCATCTCATCCACTCCAATCACCGTCTCGATCACGATCGCCAAATCTACCACCCCTGTCGCCACCGTCCCGTCCGCCTCTACCACCTTTGAATCCACCCCGTGTATTTTCACGATTCCCATCATTTTCGCTATCCTCGAACCTATTCCTGCCGCCACCAAATCCATTTCTCTGGCCGTCCCTGTGACCCCTCTTATAGCCGCCATCGTCTTCGTTGTTTCGATTGAATCCTCCGCCACCGCCGTAACCTCCACCGCCTCTATTTCCTCCTCGTCCTCCTCTGCCACCTCAACCGCGTCCACCACGACCTTCACTGCGATAATTTCCGCCGAAGCAACCGAACCCACCGCCATTGTACTCCTTTTCATTTCCTCCATTGTCTCCATTATTCTTCGACGTCGATTCGTCCTGCCAACCGTCGTTGTCCCAGCCACTGTTCTGTTGGGTGGTGGTCACTTTCGGCTCGTCATTTGGTACATAGCTACCACGTCCAAATGATTTGCCGCTCGACTCTTATTGCGTGCACTCTTCTTCCCATTCGTCGGCCATCACTGAAGTTTGGAACTTGGACTTCGCTGCAACAATCGAAAAAAAATAATTGAATTCACTGATTTGACTGACTTTTTCTAGCTAAATTTAAGGATATTAGCTAATTCACTAATAATACAGCCGCGAAAATCACCGAATAAAACGAGCTGCCCGCGGTCGAAACGCTTACTGACAATAGGTTTACTGGCCTAAAATGGCCGCTCAAATTCAGGAAATTGTATGATCACAAAACTTCCTGACCACCTGGCACTCCTAGTGGTCACTCTGGCCTCAATTTCAGAAGATCGGAAGGATGTTCACGAAGCTCACTATTCCTCCTCCAAAGACACTTCTACCCTTATTTCAGTCTACGTGTTCACGATATTTTCTTTCGCTAAAAATTATTCCTTTCTTTCTGTTCACCTCGTTTACGTTTTCCTATAAAAGATTGGACAGTAAAAGGCATAATCACCTGTTCAAGTCATTATCCGTCACATATTACATCCATCCTTCAGCTCTTTCCACGCACTTGCTCTAGTGGAAAGACCTGGGTTGTAGCATCCAGTAATTTCAATTGAAATTACTGGACCCTTTATTTCGACGCTCAATGTCCCGTGCTCGAAATCGCTTCAATTATTCCCAAATCAGAACGGGTTTAAAACATCGCTCGATTTGGAAAAATAAAATCCCGCAAGTCTCCAGTGACTTTGTGTTTCAATCTCAAGGCGAGCAAAAATCTAACGGGATTTTCTGCGCTCGCCTTGAAATTGAAATGGCAATTCGAGACAGTCAACTTGAGATCGTGCCCGAGGCAGGAGTGAATTGCGGGATCTTGAACTGACAGGGTTGGGAACTGGCAGCTGGGGCGAGAAGTTCGATTCGCGAGGAGTTTCGCTCGATTATTTCTTGGTCTAGTGAAGACATTTCGGCCGATTTCGGGTTTTGTGAACGTGATGTCAGATTTCGAAATCAATAACGCGGCGGAGGAATAAAAACCCAGAAACATCTGGAGGATCGCTTCACGTTGGCTGAATTGGTCGGTGGGACGTAAGAGAAAAACCTCAGAGGGCGAGTTTGATGCAGGACATTGAAGCGGCATCTGACCAGACATGTTTTTTACGTGCGGAGAATTTGTGATTGAGTGTGGACGCGGGCTGTTGATTTCGTGTTTCAATCGTTCCCCTTTCCATGCTGAAAATTTAGAACGAGGCTCGCATCGGCATACGTGCGGGGTATATTCATTGGCGCAGACTTATTTTTTTCAAACCGTGATGCTTGCGGAAGTGCTCCCAAAATATATATAGTGCCGTTCTAATGGATAGGCCATGAGCCGATACAGTTCACCGAGGTGGGTGATGTTCTTTCCTTGCGGCGAAACGTTGTGGCATTGTACGTGCTAATGCGCAGTTAATCCTGTGACACGTGTCTCTCAGTGCTTTGTACACGACCAACATCTATAAGCGGAACAATACAGGAGTGAAGGAGAGGAATCAGACAAGTGCAGACGTAGTGCCTTTTTCGTTTATGCTTCAACCTAAAATTGAATATTAGCAAGTTGAATTCAAAAATAAACTTACTAGATATATAGTATTGTTTCATAGTGTGTGATTTGTCAAGTTTTAATGCTCGTAATCAAACGTGTTGGTCAGGAAAATATTTTCAGCCATAAAATTCAAAACGAAATAGAAAAAGCTGACTGCCACCACTGTGACTGACACGAGGCGTTAACGGTTAACATAAGCAATTTTCCGATAAGTATTTCTCATTTTATTATTTCTATGTTTTCGGAGAGAACACTGTAATGGGTTCAATTAAATACAACGGAAATACTTGTACCTTTTTGTGGTTTCTACTTCGAAACTGCGAAGGTGCCTATGACACGAATACGCCGAACAAAGTTATACTGTACCTAGTCTGGTTAGCTGGGAGTAGTATGTGTAGCAGTTGTGATTAAAATGATAGATTGACCGATTTACTGTCAATCACGTCGTTTTGTTTCTGAAACTGGCGCATGTGTGAGCGAAGGTTATTCCCCACTTCCGTTGGGCAACCAATTTCCAAACACGTTATTTTCATTATAAATAGACCTGGTCATATTTGTTGGACTCGAATCATGGTTTCCGTAAGAACTTCTCACCGTTCCGACACGATCCGATCGGATGCGATCATAGCCGTTCAACAGCTGGGCGGCCGAATCACATGCGTCGAGAGCCATCCATCCATCCTTGCATAGGAGACACGCTGCGATACGAATCGAATCTAATTCTCTTCCACACGTTCACATATTGTGTTTATTTCTTCGGATTAACAAACGTTATTGTATGCTAGGCACATGATGATATGACTACTGGAAGATAAGGTCAGAAATGTAGAAGAATACCGAGTTGAACAGATTGGATGAAGTTAAGGATATTGCTACACTTACTATCTTTCTTGGTACTGTAATTTGGAGAAGAATTCCATATTTTATTATTCTTGTTCTGAACTTAGAGAGGGCATTCGATGATTTCCGGCGGAATGTCTTCGAAGCATTATTATAAAATTTAAATAGTCTAAAAGAAACTGATACATCTAGATGTGAATAGAATTTTTCTTATGTTGGATTGTAAGCTATTTATATAAATGACTGGGTGTGAAGTGATACAGACGAATGATGTTTTTTCAACGGAGTCCCGAAAGCTATGATGCAATTTAGTAGATTAAGTGTAGAAATTTTATGCTTAGGAAATATCGAATCATGTTTTCTTAATAATGTACATATCATATTAAGAGATAAATTCCATTACCAACCTATAAACCACAAAAGGACTGAGCGTAATTTTGTTTTCAATTCCAAAGTGGAAAGTAGAGACGATAAGTAGCTGAACTTTAATATATTTGTTTATGAATACATGATTTACGATAACGACGCAACATATTCGAAAGCGTGTTGTGGACAAAGTATCACGTTGCGTAACCTGGTGCAATTTGCAATTATAAATTTGAATTTCTACTGTTGACCAAAATATGTAATTGACCAGACTATTGACCAGACCCATGACAAAAAAAACTTCCCCCGTAAAACAAACAAAAAAAAAGAAAAAAAAGGGAAAAACTCTTTGTTTTGCCTAAATGACTAACAAAAGTAGCTCAACAAGCTACTTATTTGTTAGTAGCTAATATAATTTGACTAGCATTCAAATATTGTATTTTTCCATGCAATAAGGCACACTTCCACAAGCTATTTCTCTCAATATATGAGTCAACAACAGCTGAAATTCATATTTTCGCCTCGTTTTCGATTTGTATATGTAAGCACTATTGAATATTTTATTCGCTCAAGTTTTTTTTCTGTTACGATAAGAATACTGTTAAGCTTTCTTTTTGCTTTGATTTTCCTTACATAATATATTTAAGTATAAAGCTGAAAGATATTTACTGTGTCTTGTAAGTAAAGCTCAGCATATTTGAAAAATGCGTAAAGTTACCGAAAGTGCTGACATGGAAAGTGAGAGAGAGAGAATGAGGAGTAAGAAATTAAATAAAAGAAAAGAAAAAAGAAACATCGTTACTTATCTATAGTAACATGAGAAATAATTACGACGAAATTCATGAGAAAGTATCAGGTTTTTTTTTTCTCTGAAAAGGGAAACGATTCTCTAATTACATATAGAATATCTCTTTCTTTATTAAGTTCTAGTATAAACAGTTTTTGGTGCACAAAATACGTAATTTGCATTTTTGTATGTAAAACAAATTGAAGAATATAACTGAATAAATAAGAATGATGAATTTGTAAATCTAACCTTCGGCCTTCTTATTGGGCGAAAGCCCAAGAAGTTCTTCTTCCTTTTGAGGGTCCACGCGTCGCGTGGCTGGCCAATGACTTAGAGTTTTCGTGATTTTTCGGCAATTCTCAGCTATAAAGGGAGGGATACTGGCCAATAATTATAGATTTCAGTTTCCTTTGTCTTAGCTTTTTTTTTGGATTTTTGATATTATGGCCAGTATCAGTGGGTGGAGGACCCCCGAGCATCGGGGGCCCGGGGCTGTCTGCCTCACCCGGGTTCCTCTGAAAAGAGAGGTAGCCTTTTCCCTTTCTTCCTTTTTTTCAGATTTTTCAATTTTCTGGCTCCGTGCGTTGGCACGAGCACTGGGTCTGCTTAGTCAGCCCATGTTGCAGAGCCTGGATGGTTTCCTTTACGAAATTATGCCCCTTTTTTGTCTCTGGGTATTTTATATACCAGTTTGTGGCTACGTATTCGTGACGGATGAATAATAAGTAGCATCCCGTTTCTTGGAGACCAAACCAACTCCATTATTTCATGGACCCACCCCAGCCGCAGCGAGCTAGCAAAGCGGCACCCCAGCATCCATTAGAATTGGTTAAAGTGTGCACCGTTAATGCGGACGAGGGTCCTTCACGGCCATTTCTAGGGCACCCTGCTCTCGGGGCATTTCTTTTTTTATTGTTTTGCCTCTTGAATGGCACTAGCCATTTCAGTTTTGACCTTAGCACTCTTGGTTCTGGACTTCGGTCTGGTTCTAAGATGTGCTAAGGCTAGTTCCATACACATTTTTGCGATAAATGGCGGCCAACGTGAGGCCCAGTGAGAAAGACTTACATTTAGAATACTTCACATGAATATCAGAAGTATTGCTAGAAACTTTGACGAGCTAGTTTTGACAATGAATAGTATGTTATATGTTTTCGATGTCATCGTTTTAACGGAAACATGGCTTCCGAATGCTATTGGCTTTGATATAAATGGGTACTACAGCATAGTCAAACCAAATTTATTTAATAAATGTGACGGGTTACTTGTTTATATTAAAAATGATTACTCTGTCAACCAAATAGATGTCATGTTTGACCATGCTAACTCGTTGCACTTCACTTTATCATTACCCAACAGTTCAAACTTACTTATTTCCTGTTTTTACCGTTCTCCAAGTCTTGAGCCCAGTAGCTTCATCCAAGCTTTGGATGTATATTTGGAAACTTTTAAAAACCATAACCACCATATAATAATCGGGGATATTAATATAAACATATATGGTAGTAAAATCTCTTGCATTGCACAAGATTACCTCATTGTTTTAGGTAAATTTGGTTTCAACAAACATCTCCACGGTATTACTCGAGCAAACAGTGGGTCATGTATTGACCACGTATTTTTCAAAGAAACTAGCAACCTCATTTTTGAACCAGCTATTCTTCAAACCCATATTACTGATCACTACTGTACTATAGCCGAACTGACCTATAAAAATTTCAAAACAGCTAATAGCAATAATAAAACGGTTCAAGTAACAAAGATCAATTATGATATTTTAGTTGAAAGAGCCCAACAGTTCGACTGGAATGTGGTATGTAATATCAAATGCCCCGATGAGGCGGTAAATAGTCTTTTAAGTTTTGTAAACGATCTTGTAGACAAATCAGCTACTATATCTGAGTATACGCTTAGGAAAAAAATGATTCCGTTGAAACCTTGGTGTTCCAAAGGAATTGTTGTGTCAATACGTCATAAAAGCCGAATTGCAAAGATGTTGACTAATCAACCGTTTAACCTGGAACTGAAGCGTAGATTCAAAATTTTTAGAAATATCCTTAACAAAACAATTAAACAAGCGAAATCAAATTATTACATGTCAAAAACTAATAAATACAAAAGCGACCCGAAAAAATTATGGGAAATGATTAACGAGATAATAGCGAAGAATAAAAAAGAGAATCAATCCATAACGGAAATCTTAGCTAGAGACGGAACTTTGTTGAAATCTGGCAGTGATATTGCTAACGAATTCAACTACTACTTTTCAACAATTGGTGAAAGTATATCCAATTCGGTCCCTCAAACTACTCTACCTCCACCTCCAATAGCAGACCGGCTCGAGCCATTTGATTTCAAAGCAATAACCAAGGAAGAAATACTGTATCATATTAATTCTATGAATGAGAATAAATCACCTGGAGAAGATTTAATAACCGCTAAAGTGATTAAAAAATTAGCAGGAACAATTTTAACACCTCTTCAACATATCTATAATGCCTGCCTACAGGCTGGTCAGTTTCCGGACCGTTTCAAAACAGCTGTCGTTATTCCAATTTTCAAAACACAGGACAAAAAGTATCTGAATAACTACAGACCGATATCATTGATTTCAATTTTGGCTAAAATCTTTGAGAAGTGCCTAAAGGCTAGACTTGGTGAACTCCTAGCTGTGCGCCATAAAATTGCACCAAACCAATTTGGTTTTCATGAGGGTACTAGTACTGTCGACGCTCTTTACTGTGTAACCAACTTTATTAACCAATCTATCGACAGTAATGATAAAACAATCGCAGTTTTTCTAGACCTAAAAAAGGCTTTTGATACTGTCAACCATTCTATATTGCTACGTAAAATTCGGGAACTTGGGCTCTCGGATAATGTATACAGTCTTTTCCATTCTTATATCTATGGTCGTAAACAAAAAGTTAAAATAGGGCCAGATGTCAGCGGTACTTTGGAGCTTAAATGCGGTATTCCTCAAGGATCTGTACTTGGCCCAATTCTTTTCAACTTATACATAAATGATCTTTGTAACCTACATTTGAATAATCCAGACTTTAATGGCCAGATAATTGCATACGCGGATGACACTGTTTTAATCTTTAGGGGTAGTACTTGGAATAGGGTCTTCTTTCAAGCAAATAAAGGCTGTCAAACAATTTACAACTGGCTAAGCGCACATAAACTTGTGTTAAACATCGAAAAAACTTGTTTTTTAGCATTCGGGTCCAAAAATAATTTGAGTGATCTGAATTTAAATATTTCGATAAATAATGCTAAGATAAAGCAGCTCAAAGAAATAAATTATTTAGGTGTTATAATTGACGAAGATCTCAGCTGGAAAAGCCACATACAAAATATCATACGTAAGGTACGTCGAACACTTTATGCGTTTATGAGGCTTAGATATAACACCAATCTTAACACAATAAAGCTAGTTTATTTTGCAATCGCTCAGAGTGTCATCCAGTACGCTATCATTGTTTGGGGTGCAGCGCTTTCATCCCATACTGCCCCTCTACAAAGTTTGCAGAGTAAAATTGTTAAGATATGTTTGAAAAAATCAATATTCTCATCAACAACTAAAGCATACGAGGAATTTTGTGTAATGAATATTCGTCAGCTTTACTTATATGCGGCTTTAAAATTTATGTACCTGAACGTCAGCCATTTCAATATCCATACTACCGGTTACCGAACAAGAAGGCAATTGACAATTCCCATCTTAACAACTCGATGTAGAAAATCTAAAACCGCGAGGCACCTAAGTGTCTTAGGACCTAAACTGTACAACAAACTCCCCCAAGAGATAAAACTTTCGCTAAATGATCTTAATTTCAAGTCAATTTTAAAACGGTTTGTTCAAAGTGGAAGCCAATGCTTCGATTCTGTGTTTAACTTTTAAACCATTAAGAATTAAAGTATTCATTCTAGTCTTAATGTTTTCGTTTCGCCTTACACTTTTTATGCTATCTTCTCCCTTTGTCAGCTTTTCGATATAATGCATTTTCCGTTTGTCCAATTTTAGTTTTTAGTTCTTAGTTTTTAATTCAAGCTTATATTGTTTTTTTTTATTTTGAATTTTAATTTTAATTTGAATTTTATGTAAACGTTTATTATAGTTGATCACAGCTTCTCATATATTTGAATGCAGTAGTTCGTATTAGGTCCCCGCACTCGCGCACAAGTACTCTTACTTTTGCGAGGAGCGAGCTATGTATGTCTCATATTGAATATTTGTATCATGTTTGTAAAATTAATAGCTGCAATAAATTATATTATTATTAAAATAATTATGAGTTTCGACTCATACTCCCCTCAAGACTTCACGCCTTTCAATCCTAGTATTTCCATTCTCACCGGCATGTCTGCGAATCACCTCCCTTGCGATTCGACTTATCTTCGTTCGAGAGAACAAAACCCTTTTAAAACAGGACATGCATTGCTCGCTCATTCCCCTCTTTAGCCGCAAATATTCTTCCCTTCCTATCCTTTTCAAATCATTCCTTTTTAGTTTACCTTTTGGGCAGCTTCTCGTTGCTTTGTCCATTGAGCTTTTTGGCTCTGGGAGCAACCCGGTGGATGGCCGCGGATAACAGGTTGTGGTGGTTTACTGCCACTCCTGTCCCGGTCATCCGAAGGGCCCCTGCCCCACTTTATGTTGGGAAGCTGATCCAAAAGTTATATCCTTGTTGTCTTGACTCAGCTTCGGCTTTTGGCTCGGGTCTGGTTCAAGATGTGGTGGATTCCGTGGGGTTGGCGTGGTGCCGCCTACACGTCCCTGCAGCTTGGCCAGACTTGAGCCATTTGCTGAATCTGAGTCAAGCAACAACATTGTTGTATTTTGATCCTTTGCTCCTCTCTTTTCTCAGGAATTTCGGGTGGGCGAACAGTCCCCCATACTGGGCGACTCCCATTTGGGAAACGACCCAAATTAATTAACTTCAGTAGCACGTACAAATTTCATGCATACCTTTTTTTTCATACGTAAACGAATTTTCATACTTAAACACTTTTTCATAAACACCTTTTCACACTTAAACAATTTCTCACATTTAATTAAATTCATTATACCTAAAATTTTCAACATCTTTGCGTTATTATTACAAAAGCCAGCCAGCCCGCCAACCAGCGGACCTGGAAGTGAGGAGAAATGGACCGGGTGTCGCTTAATAAGAGGGCCATATTTTGAAAATTTATATTAAATTAGTTCGCGCTTAAACGATTGGCTTGGTTTATTAAGTTCTGAAACCGCACATAGTGCGAAGAACATTAACCTTTCAAAATTGTTAGTCACGTCCATTGCAGACGTGCATTTCATTTCTCATACAAGATACTCACTTGTTTTGAATACGCGTCGCGATCACGCGCGCGTTTTAGTTTTTAAGATACTCTAAAAGCAAAACTTTTTGACGCTGCTTTAGTTTAAGCTTCTTGCCAGACGCAACTTTTATAATTTTACAGTTTTTAGAATTTCAAATTTTCATAAGTACGAGATGCCACTCACAAGGAGTAACGAGGACCTGTCCCGGACCCAGGTCGAGGAACAATGCTCCATCTACCAGGCTCCATTCACGCCAGACAAGCACGCTTCTACCACCTCTTGCGGCCACCAACTTCATGGGCCATGTCTCGAAAAATGGCTTAAGGCGAGGCAGGGGTGTCCGCTACGCCGTGGAGCACTGGGACTCCCCCTGGAGGCGATACAGGTCTCTTTGGCAGGAGCAGCCTCAGTAAAAGGCGTGCGTCCTAAAACAAGTAGAGGAGGGGTAAGGACCCGCGGGATGGACCACCAGGAAGGAGGAATCCGTGACTTCTCTATGGAAAACCCAAATGGGGAAGAAAGTTTGGGTAAATCCCCAGATCCAAAGAGGCACACCCAGCCCACCTCGGAGGAATGCGCAGCGGCCGCTGGTGTTCGCTCTATTGTCCAGGAAGAGCTGAGCACCTTCCAGCAACAATTTCTGGATCTACAGCGTACCACGCAGTTGTTATTAGACCGAGAAGCTGACCGTAGCCTTCCACCACAACCAGAAAGAGTCGAGTCGCCCAGATTCAATCCTAGGGTGAACTCCTTTGTGCCACTCCCTAGGCTACCTGACCGGAATCCAATTTCTCACCGAGACCCCCATGATTATCGACCACCTCGCGGAGGGCATCGAAACGTCCGAGACGAGCGTTTGACGCCAAACCGTATAACCACCATAATGGCTGGTTGGAATTTGACGTTCAGCGGCCAGGCTAGAAGTATGCCTGTAGAGACTTTTCTCTACCGGGTCAATGCGCTCACACGCCAGCAACTCCAAGGCGATTTCCGGGCGGTCACCCAACACATTAACAGCCTGTTGACAGGTGTCACCGAGGAGTGGTATCTGGCATTACCATCGAGAAGCAGAGCTCCACGACTGGCATTCTCTGAGGGACGCCATGAAGCGCGAATTCCAAGACTTCGCATCTAATAACGAAATCATGCGGAGAATCCGCCAGCGACGACAGAAGGTGGGCGAGTCTTCCGATGAGTTTTATAGGGACCTCCGTCACATGGCAAGCAGCCTTCCAGTCCCCCTGCATGACAATGACCTCTTGGATATCGTGCAGGGGAATATGCTCCCGGAGTTGCAGTGGCAGCTGGTGGATCGCCAGTTCATTACCACCCAGCGGCTTCGAGAGCATGTTAAAAGGCGTGAGCGTTTGGCTTAAGCTCTAGGCCAGCTGGAGAGAGTCTTTGGGACTCGCCGGCATCTGTCGGCGCTGACGCATTCGCCGGATTGGACCACGTTAGACGGCGAGCTACCGAGCTGGTCGAGTGCGAGACCCGCAGATGAAACAGTTTGTGCTGCGACGGTCCCGCCTACCTGCTGGAATTGCAGAAAGGTGGGACATGAATTTGATAGCTGCTTGGAGGAGAGGTGTGTCTTTTGCTACGGTTGCGGTAAGGAAAACACTTACAAACCTCATTGCGCCATATGCCAATAAAAAAACCGCCAACCGGGAGCGCCGAATTTCAGTAGGAACCTCCCAAACAACAGGACCCGTTTTCCGAATACCAGCAGTTAGACAGGACTGAGGTCGGGCAGACGTCTCTCAGCCATCCTCATGTTGTCTGTGCCCACCGTTTGTGCCCACATGTTTGTATCTGTGCGCACAGGCCTTGACACTATTCCCTCAGCTATAACCCAACCAACAACTTTGGCGTTCATGCTATACCATCAGAGGTTACGGGGATACCTCTCGGGGCGCGACCGAATTCTTACCTCCGAGCTTGCACGACCGAAGCATGATCGTTCTAAACCCAAGCGCTCAACGCTGAGGATGAGAGCATTCTACTCTCGCTTTCGGCATTGGCGTGACCAGCTCAACTGCGCCACTCTGATGGATGTGCCCTCGGGTGACGTCCGCCCATACGCACAGGTTCTGCTGTTTGGACAACAAACTGCAGGCTTGATCGACACGGGAGCTTCCATGAGCGTGATGGCGGCTGACTTGGCAAAGTCATTCCTCGAGAAGAACGCTTTTCATTGGCAAAGAACTTCTCTCGGGTTGAAGACTGCAGACGGCACACAACATCAAGCCGTAGGCCGAGTGTCAGCCGACATCACGTTCAGGGGAGTAACCAAGTCCTTGACGCTCTGGATAATTCCCACTCTTAGCCAAAACTTATATCTGGGAGTGAATTTAGTGCGTCAGTTCGCCTTGGCAGCAGACTTATTCGCGCTATCCCAACAAGTCAACACCACTAGTAGCCTCGAGCAACTTGACGATCACGCCAACCCTCTCACACCGGAACAGCGTCGCAGACTTACGTCTGTGATTGCCAGCTTTTCGTCGTTCGCAGTAGAGGGTTTGGGAAAAACAGCGCTGATCGAGCATAAAATTGACACTGGCAATCAAAAGCCAATAAAACAGAGACACTTCTCTGTTTCGCCGGCTGTTGAAAAGCTCTTGTATAAAGAGATAGACGACATGCTCGCGCTGGGCGTGATCGAGGAGTCCAAGAGCACGTGGTCCTCGCCAGTGACCCAAGTGGTCAAGCCCTCCAAGGTACGCCAGTGCTTGGATGCGAGGAAGGTCAACTCGGTCACGGTGAAAGACGCCTATCCCCTGCCTTTTATAAGCGGGCTTCTTAAGCAAACTCCCTAAGGCCACTTTTATTACGAGCCTGGATCTAAAAGATGCCTTCTGGCAGATTCCTTTGGAGGAACGGTCAAGGGAAAAGACGGCTTTCACTGTGCTCGGGTGACCCCTGTATCACTTTGTTGTGATGCCGTTTGGCTTGTGCAATGCACCCCATACGATGTCGCGACTTATGGACAAGGTGATTCTCCCGCATCTAAAGCACCAAGTGTTCGCATACTTGGATGACTTGTTGGTGATAACTGAGGCCTTCGATGAACACCTGAAATTACTGCATCACGTTCCATCTGCAACAAGCTGGCCTTACCATCAATGTGGAGAAGAGAAAGTTCCTCTTGCGTGAGAAGAAAGTACCTTGGCCACATTGTTGGTAATGGGACGATCTGGACCGACCCTGACAAGGTGAGATCCATTATGGATTTCCCTCTTCAAACGACCACGAAGCAGCTGCGGAGATTTTTGGGAATCTGCGGCTGGTATTGACGCTTCGTCAGGCAATATGCGTCTTTTTCAACACCACTGAAGGACATGCTTTCGAAGAGGACTCAATTTGTGTGGACCGACGAGAGGCTAAATGCTTTCAAGCAATTGAAAGTGAGCCTTTCTTCGGCTCCAGTGATGCACAGCCCGGACTTCAACAAGCCCTTCTCCATCCAATGTGACGCAAGTCAACATGGAGTAGGTGCCGTGCTAGTGCAACGGACGGAAGAAGGAGACGAAGCCCCCGTCGCCTATATGTCCCACAAATTGAATACCGCTCAGCGAAACTACACCGTCACTGAGCAAGAATCAAGAAGTTCCGTGCCTACCTGGAAGGTCATGAATTTGAAATCGTGACCGATCATGCTTCCCTAAAATGGCTAATGAGCCAACCAGACCTTAATGGCAGATTAGCCCGGTGGGCCTTGAAACTTCAAGGGTTGAACTTCAAAATAGTCCACCGAAAGTGAAGCCAAAACTTAGTGCCGGACTCCTTGTCGCACATGTTCTCTGGCGTTGACGCTGGCGGAAGGCGAGGAGACTCCAATGGAGCTAGACTTAAAGTCGCCGCTAGCGGCAAAAGTCCAGGCAGAACAACACCATTTGCCGGACCTAAAAGTTGTAGGCGGGTTCGTGTACAAGCGGACCGAGTATGCGACCGGAAACGGACTTCAAGACCAGTTGGCTTGGAAGTTGTGGGTGCCAACAGAAATGACGGTAGAATTAGTGAAGAGAGCACACGACCCAACCTTGAGCGTGCATGGTGGCGTGGGCGAAACCCTCGGCTGATTACGGCATTGGTTTTACTGGCCACGGATGGCCGCTTAAGTTAGTGAATATGTGGGATCATGCCTCATCTGTAAAACCACCAAAGCTCCTTCACACACCCTTCGACCACCAATGACGCTTCAGTCGGTACCCGAGCGCATATTCCAACGCTTGTATATCGACATTATAGGCCCCTACCTTAGGTCCACGTCTGGTAACATAGGAGCCCTCGTCATCCTAGACCATCTCTCGCGGTTCCCATTTATCAAGCCGCTTCGAAAATGCACTGCGAAGGCAGTAGTCGACATCTTAAGGAAGAGGATATTCCACCTTGTCGGAGTTCCAGAAGCCATCGTGTCTGACAATGGCGTGCAGTTTCGGTCGCACATTTTCCATGACGTACTGCAGGAATTCGGGATCTCACACACATTTACAGCCGTGAACTCGCCACAGGCAAAAGCCTCCGAACGACTAAACCGCTCAATCTTCGCTGCCATTAGAGCCTACATCGATCACGCACAGACCACGTGGGACGACAAACTCTCGGCTATCACTAGCGCACTACGCTCCGCACCTCATGCTACAATTGGGACCTCCCCATACCAAGCGGTGTTTGGACAACCTATGATCACTCATGGGAAGTCCTACGCCCTCCTCCGTCAATAACAACTGTTGGAGGAACCTGAGGTGCCCCTGACTCAACCCAACCACCTCACCATCATCCGACAACGCCTTCACCAACTCACCACTCAGGCCCAGTGCCGAAATGCAATGGCCTATAACCTCCGTTCCAGGTTCGTTACATACCAGCCTGGCGAAGTGGTCTACTGGCGCAACTTCCGGCAAAGTGACGTAGCGGCGCACTACAATTCAAAGCTGGACCGGAAGTTCTTACCTAGCAAGGTAATTAAGAAGATCGGCGGTGCTTACTACCAGCTGGCCGATCAAAATGGACGATCAGTGGGCGTCTTTCACGCGAAAGACATCACCAAGTGATATGCCCACTAAGTTCACAAGTTCACGATTCGTTACCCAAATTTTATTTGGAGATCGTCCGTTCGCGCCTATTTCAGGTGTCACTCCTGCCCCAATTGGAAGGTATCAAGAGATGTTCACTTAGTTCACCGTTTCCTCTGTCAAAGATATCTCCACCCTTGAGTTGGTCCACGGAGTTGGCGACATTCTTCCAACATACCCCCTCCCCTCAATTTGATATTTGTTCACCTGGTTCGCGTTTTGTTTTTCCATCAGGGTTCGGATTCGAACATATAATTCACGGGGTTTCGCTTTGGCTCCATCCGCACCACCCTTATTCATGCGGTCTGATCCCCCGCGATCGCTTAAGCCATTTTCACCACCACGGCCATCACCTCGACCTCCACGGCCGCCCCACCCACCTCTATACCATCTCATCCACTTCAATAACCGTCTCGATCACGATCGCCAAATTCGATCACGATCGCCAAATTCGTCTTATCAACCGTCGTTGTCCCAGCTACTGTTCTGTTGGGTGGTGGTCACTTTCGGCTCGTCATTTGGTACATAGCTACCACGTCCAAATGATTTGCCGCTCGACTCTTATTGCGTGCACTCTTCTTCCCATTCGTCGGCCATCACTGAAGTTTGGAACTTCGATTTCGCGGCAACAATCGAAAAAAAATAATTGAATTCACTGATTTGACTGACTTTTTCTAGCTTAATTTAAGGATATTAGTTAATTCACTAATAATACAGCCGCGAAAAATCACCGATTAAAACGAGCTGCCCGCGGTCGAAACACTTACTGACAATAGGTTTACTGGCCTAAAAGGGCCGCTCAAATTCAGGAAATTGTATGATCACAAAACTTCCTGACCACCTGGCACTCCTACGCCAGACCATCCTGGCGAAGTGGTCACTCTGGCCTCAATTTCAGAAGATCGGAAGGATGTTCACGAAGCTCACTATTGCCATCTCTCCTCTAAAGACAAAATTATTCCTTTCTTTCTGTTCACCTCGTTCACGTTTTCCTATAAAAGATTGGACAGTAAAAGGCATAATCACCTGTTCAAGTCATTCCCCTTCACACATTACATCCATCCTTCAGCTCTTTCCACGCACTTGCTCTTGTGGAAAGACCTGGGTTGTAGCATCCAGTAATTTCAATTGAAATTACTGGAACCTTTATTTCGACGCTCAGTGTCCCGTGCTCGAAATCGCTTCAATTATTCCCAAATCGGAACGGGCTTAAAACATCGCTCGATTTGGAAAAATAAAATCCCGCAAGTCTCCAGTGACTTTGTGTTTCAATCTCAAGGCGAGCAAAAATCTAACGGGATTTTCTGCGCTCGCCTTGAAATTGAAATGGCAATTCGAGACAGTCAACTTGAGATCGTGCCCGAGGCAGGAGTGAATTGCGGGATCTTGAACTGACAGGGTTGGGAACTGGCAGCTGGGGCGAGAAGTTTGATTCGCGAGGAGTTTTGCTCGATTATTTCTTGGTCTAGTGAAGACATTTCGGCCGATTTCGGGTTTTGTGAACGTGATGTCAGATTTTGGAATCAATAACGCGGCGGAGGAATAAAAATCCAGAAACATCTGGAGGATCGCTTCACGTTGGCTGAATTGGTCGGTGGGACGTAGGAGAAAAACCTCAGAGGGCGAGTTTGATGCAGGACATTGAAGCGGCATCTGACCAGACATGTTTTTTACGTGCGGAGAATTTGTGATTGAGTGTGGACGCGGGCTGTTGATTTCGTGTTTCAATCGTTCCCCTTTCCATGCTGAAAATTTAGAACGAGGCTCGCATCGGCATACGTGCGGGGCATATTCATTGGCATAGACTTATTTTTTTCAAACCGTGATGCTTTCGGAAATGCTCCCAAAATATATTTAGTGCTGTTCTAATGGATAGGCCATGAGCAGATATAGGTCACCGAGGTGTGTGATGTTCTTTCCTTACGGCGAAACGTTGCGGCATTGTCCGTGCTAATGCGCAGTTAATCCTGTGACACGTGTCTCTCAGTGCTGTGAACACGACCAACATCTATAAGTGGAACAATACAGGAGTGAAAGAGAGGAATAAGACAAGTGCAGACGTGGTGCCTTTGTGCGTTTATGCTTCAACTTAAAATTGAATATTAGCAAGTTGAATTAAAAAACTCTAGCGCACCTGAACCGCTAGAAACACTAATGTTCGAAGAACAGTAGAAGAATCGTGCAGGTTTTGAGTGCATATTCCACCACATTACGACATTACGACTTATAACGACCAAACTGTTTCAAATGACACGTTTTACTTTGGTCGTATATGGTGGAAGGTTTCAGATATTACCACTGGCATGAATTTCAACGTTTATGAGAGCAAAACACGGGTTAATTATATTCGTTATCAGTTGCTTATTTCACATAATTTTGAAAGCAGCATCTCATATAACATCAATGAAGAAAATGCTTAGTGCCTGCAGCACTGTAACTGAAGTTGGTGTTTGGGGTGCGATCCCAAAAATTTGCAGAACTTTACGAATTGCAACATTGATTATTTATTTTAATTGTAAATGTTTCCGGTATGAATACTAACTGTAAGCGTTTATTGATACAAAAGTAGCACAACCGACTCGTGCTGACAACCTTCTGCCAGTATCAAAGCCAAGAATATATCACATCTACTTCACGTTGTTATATTACATTCGAAGTTAAAGGAGTCTAAAGAAATTTAGAGTTACCAGCAGCGAGTTTTTTCAAATAATCGAAAGCTTAATATTTGCTGTTTATTGTCACTACAATATCATTACCATTTGAAAATTCTACGCTAAAACCGCTTAATAAAGATATTGCAATTAAACACAAAACCAACAATAGCTGGCAACCCTATCGTGGCTTTTCAACCAAATTTGGCCTAAATAATGCTTATGACAGGTTTCATTAATTGTATGAAATTCGTATTGATTTCATGACTGCACTGGAAGTTATAGTGCAAATAGTTTTATTTTCCTGAGCGAATTTTCAAAACCAAAGACACAAAAATTACCATAGCTGGTAGCACCAATCAAATTTTCCAACCAAATTTCCACCAAACAGAGATTAGAGTTAGGTTTAGCTACTGTGCCAATTTCATGAAAATCTGGTAATTTATTCACATTTCATAGGGCAAAAAGCAGTTTTTTTTCTTTGTAATTTTTCAAGATGGCACCACTGGCACATAGTTGCCCACAATTCAAAATCGCTTCTATCAAATCTGGTCTTACTTAAGTCCAATGCATTCTGTAAATTTTAGCTGTATCTGATTATTGGTTCGTGAGTTTCCGTGAACAGAAGTTTTTGATGCTAAAAATATAGGTTAACTGGGAGAGGGTTACCGTTCTTGTCCGACATGAAATTTCCAAAGTTTTATTTTGAACGTGTAGATAAAACATAAGATTTATATATAGATTGGTTTTATTGTAAGAAACAGAAATTTTTTTGAATATTCGATGGTTTGAATGTTTTCACTTCCAAATTTTTTTTTTTCAAAATGAAGACACCAAAATTATCATAGCTGGCAACTCCAACCGAATTTTTCGACCAAATTTCTACCAAACGTGGCCTAAAGTAAGATCCAGCAATTGTGTGAATTTCGTCAAAATCGAACGATTCAATCAGAATTTATAGGGCTAAAAATAGTTATCTTTTTTAGTGGTTTTTCAAGATGGCACCACTGGCACAGAATCGCCCGCATTTCAAAATCGCTTGTATCAGACCTGGTCCTCTTTAAGGCCAATACATGCTGTGAATTTCAAATAATTCTGCCCATCGGATCGTGAGTTTCCGTGAACAGAAGTTTTTGATGCTAAAAATATAGGTAAATTGGGCAAGGGTTACCAGGCGTGCCCGTTATACTATATCTTTTTTTTTTTTTTGGTTATGTAAACAAAGCACAAGATTTACATATAAAAGGCTTATTTTTGAAGAAACGGCAGTTTTTCAAGAGAGACGATGATTTGGAGGTTTTCATTTTCAGTGCCTGCCATAGCTACAGGGTTGCCAGCACGCTCATTAAAAGCTACACAAATGTACAACTAAATAATATCAATATGTTTTGAAAATTTCGTAATGATTGACTACCTCTATCAAAAGTTATCGAAATTTAAAAATTTTCAAATTTTCCCGTCCTCCTTTTAGGCACCCAGCGCACACATAGGGTTAAAAAATTCCAAAACATTATCCGATTCATATGTAAAACACGTTTGAAATTTATTTTGTTAACTTTATTTTTGCGAAAATCATTTGTGCACGAAATAATAGGTATATTAAAAATATCACTTAAATGCCCGCCGGCGCGAAAAGGTTAACAATAACTGACATTTAAAGAGACCTGGACCTATTCTGCATATACACCAATGTATCCTGAAAGTTTCAGCTCAATCGAATGGCGCGTTCCCGAGATTATCTCACTGAAATTTTTTGATGATATATATATATATATATATAAAGAAATATGAATTTTTGGCCGAATCGATTTTAATACTAATGTTCTTCGAACATTAGTAAAAAAAACTCTAGCGCACCTGAACCGCTAGAAACACTAATGTTCGAAGAACAGTAGAAGAATCGTGCAGGCTTTGAGTGCATATTCCACCACATGTGCTGCTTATTACGGCCAAACTGTTTCAAATGCCACGTTTTACTTTCGTCTTAAGAATGCATTATAACTCATATGGTGGAAGGTTTCAGATATTACCACTGGCATGAATTTCAACGTTTATGAGAGCAAAACACGGCTTAATTATATTCGTTATCAGTTGCTTATTTCACAAAATTTCGAAAGCAGCATCTCATATAACATCAATGAAGAAAATGCTCAGTGCCTGCAGCACTGTAACTGAAGTTGGTGTTTGGGGTTGCGATCCGAAAAATTTGCAGAACTTTGGGAATTGAAACATTGGTTATTTATTTTCATTGTATGTTTCCAGTATGAATACTAACTGTAAGCATTTATTGATACAAAAGTAGCACAACCGACTCGTGCTGGAAACCTTTCGCCAGTATCAAAGCCAATAATATATTACATCTGCTTCACGTTGTTATATTACATTCGAAGTTTTAGGAGTATAAAGAAATTTAGGGTTACCTGCAGCGAGTTTTTTCAAATGATCGAAAGCTTAATAT
This sequence comes from Nemotelus pantherinus, assembly GCA_963978885.1. Taxonomy (NCBI): domain Eukaryota; kingdom Metazoa; phylum Arthropoda; class Insecta; order Diptera; family Stratiomyidae; genus Nemotelus; species Nemotelus pantherinus. The sequence continues at coordinate 122,398,499 of OZ022264.1, read as the reverse complement.
TTGCTGTGAAAATTCTACGATAAAACCGCTTAATAAAGATATTGCAATTAAACACAAAATCAACAATAGCTGGCAACCCTATCGAGGCTTTTCAACCAAATTTGGCCTGAATAATGTTTATGACAGGTTTCATTAATTGTATGAAATTCGTATTGATTTCATGACTGCACTGGAAGTTATAGTGCAAAAAGTTTTATTTTCCTGAGCGAATTTTCAAAATCAAAGACACAAAAATTACCAAAGCTGGCAGCACCAATCAAATTTTTCAACCAAATTTCCACCAAACAGAGATTAGAGTTAGGTTTAGCTACTGTGTCAATTTCATGAAAATCTGGTAACTTATTCACATTTCATAGGGCAAAAAGCAGTTTTTTTTCTTTGTAATTTTTCAAGATGGCACCACTGGCACAGACTTGCCCACAATTCAAAATCGCTTCTATCAAATCTGGTCTTACTTAAGTCCAATGCATTCTGTAAATTTTAGCTGTATCTGATTATTGGTTCGTGAGTTTCCGTGAACAGAAGTTTTTGATGCTAAAAATATAGGTTAACTGGGAGAGGGTTACCGTTCTTGTCCGACATGAAATTTCCAAAGTTTTATTTTGAACGTGTAGATTAAACATAAGATTTATATACAGATTGGTTTTATTGTAAGAAACGGACATTTTTTTGAGTATTCGATGGTTTGAATGTTTTCACTTCCAAATTTTTTTTTTCAAAATGAAGACACCAAAATTATCATAGCTGGCAACTCCAACCGAATTTTTCGACCAAATTTCTACCAAACGTGGCTTAAGATAAGGTCCAGCAGTTGTGTGAGTTTCGTCAAAATAGAACGATTCAATCAGAATTTATAGGGCTAAAAACAGTTATCTTTTTTAGTGGTTTTTCAAGATGGCACCACTGGCACAGAATCGCTCGCATTTCAAAATCACTTCTATCAGACCTGGTCCTATTTAAGGCCAATACATTCTGTGAATTTCAAATAATTCTGCTCATCGGATCGTGAGTTTCCGTGAACAGAAGTTTTTGATGCTAAAAATATAGGTAAATTGGGCTAGGGTTACCAGGCGTGCCCGTTATACCATATCTTTTTTTTTTTTTTGGTTATGTAAACAAAGCACAAAATTTACATAGGAATGGCTTTTTTTTGAAGAAACGGCATTTTTTCAAGAGAGACGATGATTTGGAGGTTTTCACTTTCAGTGTCTGCCCTAGCTACAGGGTTGCCAGCACGCTCATTAAAAGCTACACAGGTCTACAACTAAATAATATCAATATGTCCTGAAAATTTCGTAATGATTGAATAGCTCTGTCAAAAGTTATCGAAATTTAAAAATTTTCAAATTTTCCCGTCCTCTTTTTAGGCACCCAGCGCACACATAGGGTTAAAAAATTCCAAAGCATTATCCGATTCATATGTAAAACACGTTAGAAATTTATTTCGTCAACTTTTTTTTTGCGAAAATCATTTGTGCACGAAATAATAGGTATATTAAAAAAATCACTAAAATGGCCGCCGGCGCCAAAAGGTTAACAATAACTGACATTTAAAGAGACCTGGACCTATTCTGCATATACACCAATGTATCCTGAAAGTTTCAGCTCAATCGGATGGCGCGTTCCCGAGATTATCTCACTGAAATTTTTTGATGATATATATATATATATATATATATATATATATATATATATATATATATATATATATATATATATATATATATATATATATATATATATATATATATATATATATATATATATATATATATATATATATATATATATATATATATATAGAAATATGAATTTTTGGCCGAATCGATTTTAATACTAATGTTCTTCGAACATTAGTAAAAAACTCTAGCGCACCTGAACCGCTAGAAAACTAATTTTCGAAGAAATTGTCTTTGAGTGACAAAAAAACTCAACTATAACACAAATGATGAAAATGTTCAGTGCTGGCAATACGTTTCCAATGAAGCAGCAAAAATTTAACCCAAACAAGCTCATACTTAAATCAACTTATCCTTTGAATTTCGTTCTCATCGGAGGATTTCATCGAAAGTTACAGCGGTTAAACGTTGTTTGAGGCTGCCATCCGAAAAATGTTCAAAACTCGGAAAATTGAAAAATTGGTTTCTTATTTTTATCGCAAATGCTTTGCATATGAGTACGTTATTTAAAGCATCTGTTGGCGCAATATTTACGAAAATGGCTAATGCTGGTTAGCCTGTGTCAGCAGCAAAACAATAAATATACCAAATCTGCTTCACGTTAAGTTAAACCCAACCAGTAAATTTCGTTTTGATTGAATCAGTGCGCAGGAAGGTGTACGGGTGAAAAGAATTTTAGGGTAACCACCCTTAAAACTTTTCGAATTTTTAAAACGTTAATAGTTGATGTTAATTTTCATTGCAGGATCATTCTCAATTGGAAATCTAATGACATATCGCTCAGTAAAGAAATTTCACACAATTACAAAAATTGTCATTCCGGCAGCCCTTTCATGAGTTATGTACGAAATTCCTACGACATTTGGTCTACAATAAGGTTCATTTACTGCATGAACTTCGTTTTGATTTCTACACTGGACCGGAAGTTATAGGGAAAAAGCTTTATTTTGCTGAACAAATTTGCAAGAATCATGAGACTAAAATCACCACAGCTGCCAGATCTATACTAATTTTTCAACCAAATTTTCATCAAATGTTACATAGAGTAACATCCAAGTACTGTGTCAATTTTGTTCAAATCTTATACCTAAATCGGAAGTTATAGGCCCAAAAGATGTTTTTTTTTCTCAGTTATATTTCAAGATGGTACCACTGCCACAGGGTTGCCCGCATTTTGAAATCACTTTTATCAGACCTGGTTCTAGTTAATACCAACATGTCCTGTGAATTTCATTATAATTGGATTCTCCGGTCGTCAGTTCTCGTGAACAGAACTTTCGAGTGCTGAAAATAGAGGTAATTTGGTGATGGGTTGCCGTTCTTATGCGAATCGGAATTTTGTAAATTTTATCTTGAGATGTAGGACAAAAGATAAAATTTACCAAAGATTTTAAATTTTTGTCAAAAATCAAAAATTTTTCAGGAAGGTCAATGATTTGAAGGATCTTTTTTCAGCAGCTTGCCACAGCTACCTGGTTACCCGCTTTATGCTGAAAATCAATTTGTGCCAAATTTTAGTCAACATCAATACACTCTGTTATTTTTGCGATGATCCATGGTTTTTCTTGCAATTAATGAAAAATCAAAATTTGAAAAAAATTCCTAGCCTCTTTTTAGGCACCCTGCACCCACACACGCCTCAAAATTTCCAATTCTTTATCATAGACAAGCTAACAACATAATAAGTTTTCATTCTCAATACTTTTCTTTTACAAAAATGTACACTGCTTGGAAATACAGAAGTTCCTCTTAATTCACTATAACGCTCGCCGCCGCCAAAAGGTTTAGGATATCTAAATTTGAGAGAGTCACGGACCTATCTACTATATACATCTACGTTCTCCGATATATAGTATTTGTTTCATAGTTCGTGATTTGTCAAGTTTTAATGCTTGTAATCAAACGTGTTGGTGAAGAAAATATTTTCAGCCATAAAATTCAAAACGAAATAGAAAAAACCCTAGCGCACCTGAACCGCTAGAAACACTAATGTTCGAAGAACGGTGGAATAATCGTGCAGGTTTTGAGTGCATATTCCACCACATGAGCTGCTTATTACGGCCAAACTGTTTCAAATGCCACGTTTTACTTTGGTCTCAAGAATGCATTATAACTCATATCGTGGAAGGTTTCAGATATTACCACTGGCATGAATTTCAACGTTTATGAGAGCAAAACACGGGTTAATTATATTCGTTATCAGTTGCTTATTTCACAAAATTTCGAAAGCAGCATCTCATATAACATCAATGAAGAAAATGCTCAGTGCCTGCAGCACTGTAACTGAAGTTGGTGTTTGGGGCTGCGATCCGAAAAATTTGCAGAACTTTGGGAATTGAAACATCGGTTATTTATTTTCATTGTAAATGTTTCCGGTATGAATACTAACTGTAAGCATTTATTGATACAAAAGTAGCACAACCGACTCGTGCTGGCAACCTTTCGCCAGTATCAAAGCCAAAAATATATCACATCTGCTTCACGTTGTTATATTACATTCGAAGTTATAGGAGTATAAAGAAATTTAGGATTAACTGCAGCCAGCTTTTTCGAATAATCGAAAGCTTAATATTTGCTGTTTATTGTCACTACAATATCATTACCATTTGAAAATTCTACGATAAAACCGCTTAATAAAGATATTGCAAACAAACACAAAACCAACAATAGCTAGCAACCCTATCGTGGCTTTTCAACAAAATTTGGCCTGAATAATGTTTATGACAGGTTTCATTAATTGTGTGAAATTCGTCTTGATTTCATGACTGCACTGGAAGTTATAGGGCAAAAAGTTTTATTTTCCTGAGCGACTTTTCAAATCCAAAGACACAAAAATTACCATAGCTGGCAGCACCAATCGATTTTTCAACCAAATTTCTACCAAACAGAGTTTAGAGTAAGGTTCAGCTACTGTGTCAATTTCATGAAAATCTGGTAACTTATTCAAATTTCATAGGGCAAAAAGCAGTTTTTTTTCTCTGTAATTTTTCAAGATGGCACCACTGGCACAGAGTTGCCCACAATTCAAAATCGCTTCTATCAGACCTGGTCCTACTTAAGTCCAATGCATTCTGTAAATTTCAATGGTATCTGATTATTGATTCGTGAGTTCCCGTGAACAGAAGTTTTTGATGCTAAAAATATAGGTTGACTGGGAAAGGGTTACCGTTCTTGTCCGGCATGAAATTTCCAATGTTTTACTTTGAACGTTTAGATAAAGCATAAAATTTGTATACAGATTGGTTTTATTGTAAGAAACGGACAGTTTTTGGAAATTCGATGGTTTGAATTTTTCACTTCCAAATTTTTATTTTTTCAAATTTAAGACACCAAAATTATCATAGCTGGCAGCTTCAACCGAATTCTTCAACCAAATTTCTACCAAACGTGGTTTTAGATAAGGTTCAGCTACTGTGTGAATTTCGTTAAAATCGAACGATTCAATCAGAATTTATAGGGCTAAAAGCAGTTATCTCTTTTAGTGATTTTTCAAGATGGCACCACTGGCACAGAATCACCCGCATTTCAAAATCACTTCTATCAGACCTGGTCCTATATAGGACCAATACATTCTGCAAATTTCAATTCATTCTGCTCATTGGATCGTGAGTTTCCGTAAACAGAAGTTTTTGATGCTAAAAATATAGGTAAATTGGGCAAGGGTTACCAGGCGTGCCCGTTATACCATATCAAATTTTTTTTTTGTTTATGTAAACGAAGCATAAGATTTACATATGAGTTGCTTTTTTTGAAGAAGCGGCAGTTTTTCAAGAGAGACGATGATTTGAAGGTTTACACTTTCAGTGCCTGCCCTAGCTACAGGGTTGCCAGCACGCTCATTTAAAGCTACACAAATCTACAACTAAATAATACCAATATGTCCCTAAAATTTCGTAATGATTTAATAATTCTGTCAAAAGTTATCGCAATTTAAAAATTTTCAATTTTTCCCGTTCTGTTTTTAGGCACCCAGCGCACACATGGGGTTAAAAAATTCCAAAACATTATCCGATTCACATGTAAAACACGTTCAAAATTTATTTCGTCAACTTTATTTTTGCAAAATTTATTTGTGTACGGAATGATAGGTATATTAAAAATATCACTAAAATGGCCGCCGGCGCCAAAGGGTTAAAGATTTTTAACTTTTTGTGAGACCTGGCACTATTCTATATATACACCAATGTGTCTTGAAAATTTCAGCTCAATCGGATGGTGCGTTCCTGAGATTTTTTCACTGAAATTTTTTGATGATATATATATATATATATATATATATATATATATATATATATATATATATATATATATATATATATATATATATATATATATATAAATATATATATATATATATATATATATATATATATATATATATATATATATATATATATATATATATATATATATATATATATATATATATATATATATATATATATATATATATATATATATATATATATATATATATATAGAGAGAAATATGAATTTTTGGCCAAAGTGATTTTAATACTTATGTTCTTCTTCGAACATTAGTAAAAAGCTGACTGCCACCACTGTGACTGACACGAGGCGTTAACGGTGAACATAAGCAATCTTCCGATAAGTATTTCTCATTTTATTATTTCTATATTTTCGGAGAGAACACTGTAATGGGTTCACTTAAATACAACGGAAATACTTGTACCTTTTTGTGGTTTCTACTTCGAAACTGCGAAGGTGCTTACGACACGAAAACGCCGAACAAAGTTATACTGTACCTAGTCCGGTTAGCTGTAGCAGTTGTGCTTAAAATGATAGATTGACCGACTTACTGTCAATCACGTCGTTTTGTTTCTGAAACTGGCGCGTAAACAGATGGAGACTGCGTCGGAGTGATCCTTTACCTCTGAGCATGTGTGAGCGAAGGTTATTCCCCACTCCCGTTGGACAAGCAATTTCCAAACACGTTATTTTCATTATAAATAGACCTGGTCACATTTGTTGGACTCGAATCATGGTTTCCGTAAGAACTTCTCAGCGTTCCGACACGATCCGATCGGATGCGATCATAGCCGTTCCACAGCTGGGCGGCCGAATCACATGCGTCGAGAGCCATCCATCCATCCTTGCATAGGAGACACGCTGCGATACGAATCGAATCTAATCCTCTTCCACACGTTCACAGATTGTGTTTATTTCTTCGGATTAATAAACCTAATTGTATGCTAGGCACATGATGATACGATTACTGGAAGATAAGGTCAGAAATGTACAAGAATACCGAGTTGAACAGATTGGATGAAGTTAAGGATATTGCTACACTTACTATCTTTCTTGGTACTGTAATTTGGAGAAGAATTCCATATTTTATTATTCTTGTTCCGAACTTAGAGAGGGCATTCGATGATTTCCGGCAGAATGTCTTCGAAGCGTTATTATAAAATTTTAATAGTCTAAAAGAAACTGATACATCTAGATGTGAACAGAATTTTTCTTATGTTGGATTGTAAGCTATTTGTTTATATGACTGGGTGTGAAGTGACACAGACGAATGATGTTTTTTCAACGGAGTCCCGAAAGCTATGATGCAATTTAGTAGATTAAGTGTAGAAATTTTATGCTTAGGAAATATCGAATCATGTTTTCCTAATAATGTACATATCATATTAAGAAATAAACTCCATTACCAACCTATAAACCACAAAAGGACTGAGCGTAATTTTGTTTTCAATTCCAAAGTGGCAAGTAGAGACGATAAGTCGCTGAACTTTAATATATATTTGTTTATGAATACATGATTTACGATAACGACGTAACATATTCGAAAGCGTGTTGTGGACAAAGTATCACGTCGCGTAACCTGGTGCAATTTGCAATTATTAATTTGAATTTCTACTGTTGAACAAAATATGTAATTGACCAGACTATTGACCAGACTATTGACCAGACGATTTTCTAGACTATTGACCAGACCCATGACAAAAAACTTCCCACGTAAAACAAAAAAAAAAGGAGAAAAAAAAAAGGGAAAAACTCTTTGTTTTGCCTAAATGACTAACAAAAGTAACTCAACAAGCTGGGGTGTAATGTTGGGCCGCCTCCTCGCGGTGCACCCCGGGGAACGCCAAATGGCTCAACAACTGGTACGGCTCGGCTTTTCTAATGACTTTTGCGATTTGATTGACGATTGGAATTTGTGGCTATGGCAATAACGACTTTTGTGGCATGACCTGGCTCAGATAAATGGTTTAAGGCACGACCAACGATTAGGAAATACGCATCCGGGCTGGCGGTTATGGCATTCTGGACCTAGTCGCTTTATGCGCGGTACCGCCGGAGTGAAATCCGAGCGTGAACGGCTCCAGGCTAATGTCATGCCGTCTCCGTCCCGTTCAAACCTGGCAAGTCTCAGAATACGTTCGAAGCCCGCACCGTTGATTTGGTGGTGCAGGTTCGGTTGACATTGTTCCCGATTAACGGTGACCTGGCTCTGAGATCCAGCCCCATGAAGGCTGGTGATCAACCCTCGCGTCGGCCTCCCTGCTTTGCATAGATTACCACGAGGTCATTAAGGCGACTGCACATCCGGGCGGAGATAGCGGCTCTGAGTTGGGACCCATAAGCATTGATGACGCAAACAACAAAATTGACAGACAAGACACAAGACAAGACAGACGGACAACCAAACGTGGAGACGACAGTGGCGACGCAGGGCGAAGGAGGTGCCGCCATAGACCGTTTTGCGTTTGCGAGGAGGCCGAGGGTCCAGAAGACGCCTCCCCTGCTGAACATTCAAACGCGAAGCGAGGGAACGATCAGCTCCGTATGCGCAACAGATGCGCAAGGTGCTAAAAATGCTGATCTCAGCAGCAGTGCTCTAGAGACTCCGAGGAGTCACACTCGTGAAAGTGCTGAAACGGGAGTGGTGGAGAAAACGGCACCACAACGACTCGCACCAGAACGTGCGTCTCCCAAGAGGGAGTACATTAAGCGAGAGCGAGTGGCTGAGGAGGATATGTTGAGGAAGTGCCAGCATATCCTTCGAAAAATGTTTCAGGCCAACAACGTGCAGAAAAACATATCGAAGCACGTTAAGGACGGTATGCTCGAGCTGGAGGAGGCATTTGAAGTCATCTTCGTTTGCAGAACGAACTGGCAGAAGGCAGAACTGGTGTATAAGCGAGTGTTGGAAGACAAGACTGCTGAGGCAGCCACTCCTATAGGGGTCCCGGGACTGGATCGGCCACGGCAGAATAAGCGCGTGGCCGAGTCTAGTCCTGAAGGCACACAAGAAATCCGGGTCAGGAAGGAGGTGCCAGCATCCGATTTAAGGAGGTGGGTGACGGTCACCCACAGAAAGAAGAAGGTGAACGTCGCTTAACCACCGGTGGTACCCGCTGGCCCAGAAAAGGTGCAGAAAAAGGGGGTCCAAAAGGGCGAAAACAAAGAAATGGTAGCAAAGAAAAAGAAGAAGGGAAAGAATAGGCGGAGACAGCGGGGAAAGAAAATTTATGCTGTAATCGTCAAACCAGCCCCGGGGAAAACCTACGCGGAGGTCCTTGGGGCCATCCGTCAAAATGTTTCCCCAGATGAAACTGGTACACAAGTACGACACATAAGGAAAACCGCAGAAGGAGGTGTTCTTCTGGGAATTGCGCGGACGAACAATCGAACAAAATTGCAGGACTCGATCAGGGCTGCCGTAGATGGCCAGGGGGACGTGAAGCTTGTGACTCCTAGAGTCAAAATCGGGCTTCTCGACCTCGATTGCCTCACAGTCAGCGAGGAGGTGACATCGGCCATCAACCGCGAGGCTGGCGACGAAGGAGCCGGCGAGGTGAAAACCACTCTATTACCCCCTAACACAAGGGAGCAGAGGAGAGCTGTGGTGGAGCTGGATGAGGCTCCAGCATCCAAAGTCCTCAAGTCTGGTCGAGTCCGGGTGGGAAGGCGGGTACGGCGTACGGCGGGTACGAAGGTGGGCTGAGGTTACACGCTGCTATCGGTGCCTAGGCTACGACCGCACAAGACGTAGCTGCAAGGGCTCGGACCGGAGTGCCAGCTGCTGGAAATGTGGACAGGTTGGCCACCAGGCAGCAGACTGCTCTGCGCAGGCTCAGTGTATATTATGCACTGAGAGGCATGGTGCGAATGGTGCCAAGCATTTAATGGGATCGAGTGCATGTCGAGTTTTCAAAGACGCACTTGATGCCAAGAAAAAGCAGGGAAGGATATGAGAGTCCGTCAAGGCAACCTGCAGGGCTGTAGAGCTGCAGACGACCTCCTCACGCAGCTAGTCTGCGAGCATAAGGCTCAGATCGTACTGATCAGCGAGCCTTATAGGGGGAGGCATTCGTCCGTTTGGCTGGCAGATGCTACGGGGTACGCGGCGATTTGGATCGCCGACGGGCAGAGGGCCCGTATTGGCACCCGCGGCTCAGGAAATGGCCACGTGTGGGTGACAAACGGAGAGGTCACCTTTGTGAGCTGCTATTTGTCCCCGAACGACTCAATGCAGGAATTCGGAGACAAGCTTAGCTCACTGGAGGACTCTCTCCGTGGCATCGTCGGCAACGTCATCGTAGGGGGTAACTTCAATGCAAGGGCGTTGGAGTGGGGCATGCCCACAGAAAACACTCGCGGGCGGCGCATAGTCGAGATGGCATCGAGGTTGGGTTTGTTGGTGCTGAATACGGGTTCAACACCAACATTCAGAAGGCCCGGATTTGGTGAATCCATTCCCGATGTCACTATAGCATCGGAGAGACTAGCGGCACTCGTCAGCGATTGGAGGGTGATGGAGGATTACACTGCGAGTGATCATAATTACATCACTTTCCAAATCGCTGTTGGCGGGCAAAGATACCGCCGATCTCCTTGTAAGTGGCTAGGCTGGAATGCCGCGAAACTTCACAGGGACGCGATGACCGCATCGCTCGCTTCGAGCTTGGAAAAGGAGCCTCTAGCATCTGGGACTCCAGTGACCCGTGCAGCAGCTGAGGCCGCTGCCGACAGAACCATGGGGTGGATTCGCAGGGTATGTGCGGCTTCAATGCCCAAACGTTAACCCTTCCGTAGGAGGCAACATGAATACTGGTGGAACGATGAAATCGCCGAACTGAGACGCATCGCTTTGGCGTGCAGGCGCAGGGCACAGCGAGCCAGGAATAGGCCGGAAGCGGCTGAGCTATCTGCTGCTCACATTGCGGCAAAGAGGGAGCTGACCAAGGCCATCACGAGAAGCAAACGTGCCAAATGGCAGGCTCTTTGTGAGGAGGTCAACTCAGACCCCTGGGGGAATGGCTACTAATTGGTCACTCGTAGACTTGGCTGCATGCGGCCTAGCACTCTCATGGATGCGATATCCATGAAGCGTATCGTTGGTTCGCTATTCCCGGTGCATTCGTCAAGGGCTGACGGTCCCATCAACGTAAGCCAGGCGGATGTTCCTCCCTTTACTGACGAGGAGCTGAACAGTGCAGTGTCCAGGATGAAGAACCGGAGGGCAGTGTCCAGGATGAAGAACCGGATGGAGTACCAGTCGAGGCGCTTAAAGTCGTGGCGGAGAGCCAACCGCGTCTGTTATTGGACTTGTATAATTCATGTCTAGTCGCGGGGGTCTTCCCGTCGCGGTGGAGAGTAGCTCGACTGGTACTTGTTGACAAGGGGAAGGGTAACCTGGGCAATCCATCAGCATACTGCCCACTGTGCATGCTGGACACTGCGGGGAAGCTTCTCGAGGGGTTGCTCAAGCCAAGGCTGCTGTCAGCAGTGAGATCTGCTGGTGATCTCTCTGCCAGGCAGCACGGCTTCCGAAAAGGGCATTCAACAATCGATGCCATCTCAGAGGTTGTTGGGGCTGTAGCAAGAGCGGAAGAGGCATGCCATCAAGCCAGACTGGTCGTCCCGCTGGTAACGCAGGACGTACAAAATGCCTTTAACTCGGCGAGGTGGACAGACATCCTGCGGGCCCTGGAGCAGACGTTCCGTATCCCTGACTACTTGCTAGCCATGATGCGGGACTACCTCAGGGATCGCTGGTTGCTCTACGACACCGACGAAGGAGTCAAAAGAAGGCCTGTCACTTCAGGTGCGGCACAGGAGCCGATCTTAGGACCTGACCTCTGAAACATCATGTACGATGATCTGCTGCGCCTGGAAATGCCTGCGGATGTGTTTCTGGTAAGTTACGCTGAAGACGTCGCGGCGGTAATCACTTCCAGATCTGCCGAATCCGCTCAATTCAGACTTAACCAAGTCATGAGGAGGGTGGATCGGTGGATGCCCGAACACGGCCTCCAGCTGGCAATCTCTAAGACAGAGATTGTTATGCTGACGAAGGAGGGTACCAACTGTCATACCCATGACAGTTGGCTCCGTCGAGGTCCAGACCAGCAAGTCGGTCAGGTATCTGGGAGTGACCCTGGACACCAAGCTGACGTATTGGGATCATATCCGCAGGGCATGTGCGAGGGCTCTAGTAGTCGTCACTTCGCTGAGTAGGCTAATGGCCAACGTCGGTGGACCTAGTGAGACGTGACGGAGGCTGCTGATGGTAACGACCGATTCCATCTTGCTATATGGAGCCGAAATCTGGGGAGATGCGTTCCGAACTGAAAAGTTCCGGAAGCGCATTGCCAGTGTCCAGCGCAGGGGTGCCCTGCGTATCGCTTGTAGCTACCGCACAGTCTCAGAAGAGGCTGTGATGGTGGTATCGGGAGTAATCCCGATCGATCTACTTGCGCGAGAACGCAAAGAAGGGTATCTCTATCGCTCAGAGCTGGGTAAAACTGAGGCTCTGACGCACGCGCGTACGCTTACTCTCAAACTCTGGCAACAACGTTGGAGTTTAAGTGCTAGGGGACGCTGAAAGGCTAAGCTAATTGGTCTCATTGAGTCTTGGTTTAACCGGAGCCACGGAGAGGTAAACTTTTACCTTTGTCAATTCTTGACAGGGCACGGTTACTTCAGGAAATACCTGAACAGAATGGGTAAGGTGGTCACACCGTATTGCCAGTACTGTGCGACTGAGCTCGATGATGCTCAGCACACATTCTTTATGTTCGAGCACAACAAATAAATGTAGTTTTTATTTTCAAGCCAACTTCATGTTAAAAACTTGTAAATTTAGACATTAGCCGTTTTCTTAGCAAGCTTTTTTTTTAGAAAAAAAATGATGACGGTTGAAGCAAAAATTTTATGTCAGTTAGAAAAACAATTGTAGGTTGAAAGGAATTGTAGAAAAAAGGATTGAGTCGTACACGAAAATAAAATAATTTCTTTTTCAATTTTGACAAATGTTGTTTTTATATTTTATCGAACCCAAAGACAAGGTCAAGCGACTCACTTAATTGTTCATGGTGCCCCGGGTGAGGAACTCACATTTGTCTTGCTTGTGAGGAAATATCAGCTCGATCCCTAGATAAAGGTGCAATCATCAAGTGCGTTTTCAACTAGTGATTTTTCTTGCTTCGGATTTCGTATCGTTCCGGTCGAACTCTCAATTGTTCAAATACATTCGACATCGCATTTAGACAGCTTATTCGAGTGGTACTGGTTGTTCTTCATTCCATCGTTTCGATCATCGCACCAGCTAAGATGTCTGTTATTGAGGAAGATTTAGATGGTTTAATCGCTCTTCAAATGGATGCTTTGCAACGAGTCGCCAAATGTTTAACGAATCATAAGAAAACCGGCGATTCTCGTCGCACAAGGTCCTACTTTGAAGGAAGGCTCAACACACTTAAAGAACTTCGCTCTCAATTCAATCAGCGGCATCAGCAGCTTGTTCAAGGTGATTTAGAGGCAAGTAATGATTATTATACACAAGATTATACCGATCAATTTGAAGAGAAGTATCTTGAGGTTTATAGTGAATTAATCGAGGATTTTGGTACGAAATTTTCACAACCAAAACCGACTGCAACAACAACTGAGGCGTCGATTGATTTGAATTCCACTGTGGTAAATGGCTCAACTTCACAACAGTTGCCTGCAATGTCATTCACACGTTTTTCGGGCATGCCGGCGCCAGAATTTTCCGGCAAGTACACCGATTGGCCAGCATTTTACGACTCATTTTTGCGTTTGGTGCATAATAACAATCAAATCCAAACGATTGAAAAGTTTCATTTACTCAAACAGGCTTTAAAGAACACTTTAGATAGTGATATTCGTGAAATGCCGCTTACCACAGCAAACTATGATGAAGCTTGGAATTCCGTTATCGAACGCTATCACCATAGTCGAGTGTTGTTCACGCATTTTATGCACCTATTCACTTTGCAACCGGTCGTTACAAGGGAAAATGCGACTGATCTGAAACAGTTAGTCGAAACATCCCGTACATGTTTGAATGCATTGAAGCAACTGAAAGTCGAAGTGGATGATTGTGGCCATGTTTTTGCACATTTATTGATTGAGAAATTGCCAAAATCTACAATCCAATTATGGGAACAAAAATTGGGAGAGTCTACTGAAATTCCTACATTTAAAGCTCTTACCAATTTTCTAACCGCTCGATATCGCACACTCGAAGCTATTGATTTACGTTCACAACCCATTGATTTACATCGATCAGCCTCGAATTCGCACCCTAAAACTATACAAAACAATCTAAAATCGAGTCAAAATCATCGCTCCCACGCGTCGCATCGATCCGAGACTCGCATTCATCATATGTCCACTGTAAATGACCGCCCAGCAACCGTTATCTGTGTGTTCTGTCAAGGCCCACATATTCTTCGTAAATGCCCATCGTTCCGTCAGAAGGACAACTTTGCACGCAAGGCTTTTGTCGATACAACAAGTCTTTGCTCAAATTGCCTCAGTTCCACGCACCAATTAAAGTCTTGTCTCAGTGAGAGAAATTGCAATGTATGTGGCCAACGACATCACACTCTTATTCATCAGCCAACACAATCAACATCCAATTTTAGTGCGAATTCATCGAAACAAAATAAAAGCAATGAGGGGCTTTGCACCGTAACTAATCACATACAACAGGTAGCACCAGTGCTTTTCAATTCAACAAAGTTCCATTCTGCAGCCAATGTTTTGCTACCAACAGCAATAATCAAAATCATCAAACCAGATGGCTCAAAGTTTTTGATTCGCACTCTCGTTGATCAAGGCTCCACTGGAGCTCTAATTTCTGAACGTGTTTGTCAAACACTACAATTGAAGCGCCTTCCATTCAACACGGTTATACAATTTCCAAATGAACAGAAATCAGTGGGAAGGTCAATTGTGCACATTATATACCAATCACGCCTCAACGACAAAAAATTTGAAGCTTTTGCGTCAGTTGTTAAAAATGTTACCATTAATTTGCCAACATCGACTTTAACGTACCATGATTGGCCACACCTTCGAGGTTTGGAATTGGCCGATCCAGATTTTCACCGCTCAGCTCCGATCGAAATGCTCATTGGATCTGATTCGTATGCTGATATTTTGCTTGACGGACTTCAAAAGGGTCATCAAAACGAACCAATCGCTCAGAATTCTCATCTAGGTTGGCTCGTTTCTGGCAAGGCATTTGAAAAACCAATACAATCATCGACTGAACCAGCTACAGTTCATTGTTCACACGTTCCGCTGGAACAATTGGACACATTGGTGAAACAATTTTACTCGCTGGAAAGTATTCCAGCCGATCAACAATATACATCTGAACAGCAATGGTGTCGTAATTTTTACAATCGTACAACCGTTGAGACAGCCAAATGGGAAGTATTTGGTTCGCTTACCACTTAAAACGCTATTTGATCCCAGCCAAATCATCGGCAAATCGCGTCAAATAGCTAAAAATCGTTTTCATCAGCTCGAAAGGAAATTGAATCGTCATCCCGAAGTGCACGAACAATATCATAAGACGATTCGAGAGTATTTTGATCTGAGGCAAATCATACCTGTCTCAACAACTGAAGACATGCATTTGCGGTTCAACGAATACAACCGACCTTTTTACACATGCTGCACATTACCACACCATGCCGTCATTAAAGCTGATAGTCTCACCACAAAATGCCGTGTGGTGTACGATGCATCAGCCAAATCATCCAATGGGAAATCATTGAATGACATTTTGTGCACAGGTCCACGACTTCAGAACGATTTATCCGCTGTTTTATTAAACTGGCGTTTACACAAGTACGTCATCACCGCTGATATTACTCGAATGTATCGATGCATCGATGTGCACGAAGACGATGCTGAGTATCAGCGCATCTTATGGTATAATCCGGACGGATTGCTGCAAGAATACAAACTTACTACCGTTACCTTTGGTACAGCCAGTGCACCGTACACTGCCATCGAAACTTTGCACCGAATCGCTCACGATATGCATGATCATTATCCTTTGGCTGTCAAGGTGCTCCGAAACGAAGTATATGTCGATGATATTTACACCGGCAGTCATACGATTGACAATACGCTTGCCATTCGTGATCAAACTGCAGCGGCTTTAGAGTCAGCTGGTATGGCATTACACAAATGGGCTAGTAGTTCTTCCGAACTACTCAAGTCAATTCCAACCGAACTTCAAAGCAGTGCAACCGCGTTAGAATTGAATAGTGATGAAATGCTCAAAACATTAGGCATGCGATGGCAACCGTCAGCTGATTTATTTCGATATAAAATCAACTTCGATTTGGTTCCAGAGAAAGGAAACATCACAAAACGGACTGTTCTGTCAACCACCGCAAAGTTGTTCGATCCAATGGGATTGATCAATCCAGTTATACTCGTAGCAAAAATCTTTTTGAAGCGAATCTGGACCCGCAATTTGGAATGGGATGAACAGTTGCCAACAGATTTGCGTATTGAGTGGCTCCGATTTTTGGAAAGTTTAACGATAATTAACGAAATTCAAATTCCACGTTGGTTACATTCTTCACCAAATTTACGGCGAGCTGAGTTGCATACGTTCTGTGACGGATCATTACATGCATACGCTGCCGTTTCATATATTCGCATCGAAGATGAAAAGGGTAACTTTCACACTAATATCATTGCTGCAAAAAGTAAAGTTACCCCGAAACCACCTATCAACATTCCACGCATCGAATTATGTGCTGCCGTGCTTGGTTTAAAGTTGGCTAAGTGGATAACTAAGCATCTTTCTATTCCCAAAGATACGATTTCAATATATTACTGGGTTGACGCCACGATAGTATTATCCTGGATTCGGGGTGACATAAATCGTTGGCCAACCTTTGTCGCCAATCGAATTGGGCAGATTCACACCGATTCCCATATAAAACAATGGCATCACATATCGACACACGATAACCCAGCCGACATTGCATCACGTGGTTCCTTACCAGCACAACTTCTCGAATCAAAATTGTATTGGAATGGGCCCGACTGGCTGAGTCAATCACAAAGCAATTGGCCGGTCACAGATTGGACATTTTTGGAAAAAGAAAATGTCGAACAAATAATCAACGTCGCCATCAATGGATCTGAGCCACTATTTCTGGCAAAGTATTCTTCATTTTTGCAACTTCGTCGTATCGTAGTTTTACTCTTCCGATTCAGATACAATTGTACAGTGCCACAAAACCACCGTCGTTATGGAGCCAGCACTGTAGAAGAGCTTAACTCCAGTTTGTTTGCACTGATTCGAATAGTTCAACGAGAATGCTTTTCATCAGAGCTTAAGACCATTTCAAAAAATGGAACTGTGCCAAATAACAGTGTTCTTACAAGCCTAGCTCCTTTCCTCGATCAGTACGGCATTTTGAGAGTGCTCGGAAGAGGGCGGAATTCACGTTTGCCTTACAATCAAAAGCATCCAATCATCCTACCTAAATATAATCGTTTTACTGAATTACTCATTGATTACGCTCATCAAGCCACTCTTCACGGTGGACCAACATTAACATTAACGTTTCTACGAAAACGATTTTGGATAGTTCATGCTAGAAAAGTCGTTGCGATTCAATTGAGAAAATGCGTGAAATGTGCCAGAGCCGATCCAAAACCAGTGCAGCAGCTAATGGGTGACTTGCCACAGCATCGTGTCATCGGTTTCGTACGACCGTTTCTAGCTACTGGTGTTGACTACACTGGGGCATTCGAATTGAAAGCATCAAGATACCGTGGTCACACCACCTACAAGGGTTACATCGCTCTTTTTGTGTGTCTAGCGACTAAAGCTATTCACCTTGAAGCTGTTACTGGTATGGACACATAAGCATTTTTAAATGCCCTTCATCGTTTCGTCGGTCGACGGGGTTTATGCCATGATATATATAGTGATTGTGGCAGTAATTTTATTGGAGCTGATAAGGTTTTAAAAACTAAAGCTATTGAATTTGCTGCTGGCGTCAAAAAGGATATCGCACCAATTTTAGCTGATAAAGGAATCCAATGGCACTTTACTCCACCGTATTCACCGAATTTTGGTGGCATTTGGGAAGCTAATGTCAAGGCTACCAAACGTCATCTGCATCGTGCGTTCACTGGTTTGCGTTTAACGTACGAAGAACTTTCAACTGCGCTTGTCCGCATTGAATCCTGTTTAAATTCACGTCCGATTTGCCCGTTAAATGCGAATACTGACGATCTTGAGGTGTTGACTCCAGGTCATTTCCTTATTGGAGATGCCTTATTAGCACCACCTGAACCATCAATCATGAATCTATCGCCAACACGCCGTTATTGCATCATTCAGCGTATCATTCAACAATTTTGGTCCAAATGGTCATCGGATTGGCTTAGTCATTTGCAATCCAGACCAAAATGGGCGTCTCAACACGAAAACTTGATGGCAAATGACATGGTAGTAGTAAAAGACGATCGTTTGCCACCAAACAAATGGACATTAGGCCGCATAGTTAAAACTCATCCTGGCGATGATGGTTTAGTTCGTGTGGTAACTGTGCGAACGAAATGCGGTATTCATAAACGATCAATTTCCAAGATTTGCAAGCTGCCTGTCCAAAATCAAAGTACCGAAGACAACCAACAAGCATAAGCAAAGGACTTCAACCTACTCTTACAGCATTCGCATCCAACCCAATGAAAGTCATGGCAACTGGTTGATTCGTATACAACGATTGTTGCACAGTGGGCCGGCATGTTCGAGCACAACAAATAAATGTAGTTTTTATTTTCAAGCCAACTTCATGTTAAAAACTTGTAAATTTAGACATTAGCCGTTTTCTTAGCAAGCTTTTTTTTTAGAAAAAAAATGATGACGGTTGAAGCAAAAATTTTATGTCAGTTAGAAAAACAATTGTAGGTTGAAAGGAATTGTAGGAAAAAGGATTGAGTCGTACACGAAAATAAAATAATTTCTTTTTCAATTTTGACAAATGTTGTTTTTATATTTTATCGAACCCAAAGACAAGGTCAAGCGACTCACTTAATTGTTCACTTTATGTGCAGTCGCTTCGTAAGTTTGAGGCGCACCATTGAGTCCACGATTGGCCTGGCAACGCCTGAGACGATCGTGGAAGCAATGCTGAGAAACGAGGAGAACTGGCACGCAGTCTCAACATATGTTGAGAAAGTGCTGCGCATAAAGCGGGAGGAGGGTTGCCTTACCGACCCATGAACTGTGTTAGTTTCTGAAGTCCGTGGTTAGCGATGGGTGAGTCAGCACGACCGGGTCAAAGCAGTGCTTAGGCGGGTCCTGACTCGGAACTTCGTGGGCTTGTAGATGGTCCTTTTTTTTAGTGAGTCAAACCTCACATACCCCGAGGTGAAAGGTCACCCGTGGATCTGGAATGCAGATTTTTTTTGCCATCTACACTAGGGGGAAAAAAAAACTCAACAAGCTACTTATTTGTTAGTAGCTAATATAATTTGACTGGCATTCAGATATTGTATTTTTCCCTGCAATAAGGCACACTCCCACAAGCTATTTCTCTCAATATATGAGTCAACAACAGTTGAAATTCATATTTTCGCCACATTTTCGATTTGTATATGAAAGCACTATCGAATATTTTATTCGCTCAAGTTTTTTTCCTTTTACGATAAGAATACTGTTTAACTTTCCTTTTGCTTTGATTTTTGCTACATAATATATTTAAGTATAAAGCTGAAAGATATTTATTGTGTCTTGTAAGTAAAACTCAGCATATTTGAAAAATGCTTAAAGTAAACGAAAGTGATGATATGGAAAGTGAGAGAGAGAATTAGGAGTAAGAAATTAAATAAAAGAAAAGAAACAAAAACATCGTTACTTATTTATAGTAACATGATAAATAATTACGACGAAATTCATAAGAAAGTATCAGGTTTTTTTTTCTCTGAAAAGGGAAACGATTCTCTAGTTTACCTTTTCACATATAGAATATCTCTTTCTTTATTAAGTTCTAGTATATACAGTTTCTGGTGCAGAACACACTACATACACTCGTCATTCTTTTATTGGAAACATTTAAAAAAAAAAAAAAAAAAAAACGTAATTTACATATTTGTTTGTAAAACAAATTGAAGAATATAGTTTAATAAATAAGAATGATGAATTTGTAAATCTAACCGTCGGTCTTCTTATTGGGCAAAAGCCCAATAAGATTTATATATATATATATATATATATATATATATATATATATATATATATATATATATATATATATATATATATATATATATATATATTCTTTATATATATATATATATATATATATATATATATATATATATATATATATATATATATATATATATATATATTTATATGTATATATATCTATATATATATATTCTTTATATATATATATATATATATATATATATATATATATATATATATATATATATATATATATATAGATGTATATATATATAGATATATATATATATATATATATATATATATATATATATATATATTATATATATTTATTGTATATATATACACATATATATATATATATATATATATATATATATATATATATATATATATATATATATATATATATATATATATATATACAATAAATATATATATAATATATATACACATATACATATCAATATTATTCACACATTCACCACTCACCACACTACCGGACATAAAACACACCACATGAAAGTTTGAGAAACCAGTAGGCTAAGATAAAAATGTTTTGAGTTTTTTTTGAAACTAAAATTTTGGAATTCATTACTGTGAACTGATTGGGACATCGTTATATGTTCGTATAGAAAAGTTGTTTGATTTGATTTAAATACAAATAAAGAAAAAGATAAATTGACTTACGATAATCTGTTAATAACTACAGCTATTTCTTTTATAGAGCCCTAGAAGAGCTCCGGCAATACTTTACAGAAATAAAGAGAGAAAAATATTTTGTAATAATATCTAAATTGGTGACCCCGACAAAGGCACGTACGCTTATTCCCAAACAGGAGCTGCTGATCTGACTGGAGCGGTCATTTGTTCCGCGAAGTAATGACAGCAGTGTGAGTGATAGCAGCTCTTCGCGAAGCAGTCCCAGATTTCGATCAAGTTCAAGAAGGTCATACTCGTTGAAATCATCTTCAACAGCGACACATTCAACGAGATTTCGCAAAAGCCAACAGCACCAGCAACAATTGCAGTAACAATGACAACATCAACAAATCCAATCGAGGCTACGCAAAATCCAACGGCACCAACAACAATTGCAGCAACATCGACAAATAGGACAATAAAGGTAATTACTTTTGGGATCCAATAAAATATGTGTCCCGTCCATTAATTAATCGATTTATCCAAATAAAATTGAGTTTTTCGTGCGCTTAGCCTGTTCAGCGATTTGCAGTAGTATTTCAAAACACTTCAAGTAATTTAAAGCTTGCAAGTTTCTAGATTTCATGAGGATATTATGGTTTTAATACGATTGAATGAATTTGCAAACAATCTGAAAGATCGAAACTAATTTGTGAGAAATAAGTGTCATTGATATTGAGAATTGGAAAAAGGAAAAACAGCCACGAATATTGAAGCTCAAGAAAAAGTATCTGCAAATCTAACTAGTTTTGAATAAGATCTAATCAACTACTTGTGCTTCAGAAAGATTTCTTAGCTAGAACTATTCATTTCCATGACTGCCAGCTGGAGGCCGTGCTCAGTCATCCACCGATCCACTCTTGTCATAACTTGATTAAGTCTAAGTTGAGGGAAATTGGCAGATCTAGAAGTAGTTACAGCTGCGACGTCATCAGCGTTACATACTAGGAACACATGCGCAGGCATTTTCAGGCGCAGCAGATCATCGTACATGATGTTCCAGGGGTCAGGTCCTAAGATCGACCCCTGTGCCGCACCTGAGGTGACAAGCCTCTTTCTGACTCCATCCTCTGTATTGTAGAGCAACCATCGGTCCCCGATATAGTCCCGCATCATGGCTAGCAAGTAGTCAGGAATACGGAACGTTTGCTCAAGGGCCCGCAGGATGTCTGTCCACCTCGCCGAGTAAAAGGCATTTTGTACGTCCAGCGTTACCAGCAGGACGACCGGTCTGGCTTGATGGCATGCCTCTTCCGCTCTTGCTACAGCTCCAACAACCTCTGAGATGGCATCGATTGTTGAATGCCCTTTTCGGAATCCGTGCTGCCTGGCAGAGAGATCACCAGCAGATCTCACTGCTGACAGCAGCCTTGGCTTGTTTAGCATGCACAGTGGGCGGTATGCTGATGGATTACCCACGTTACCCATTCCCTTGTCAACAAGTACCAGTCGAGCCACTTTCCACTGCGACGGGAAGACCCCCGCGATCCAATAATATACGTGGTTGACTCTCCGCCACGACTTTAAGTGCCTCAACCGGAACTCTATTAGGCCTCGGGGCCTTCCGGTTCTTCATCCTCGACACCGCATTGCTCAGCTCCTCGTCCGTAAAAAGAGGAACATACGCCTGGCTGACGAGTATGGGCGCATGAATCCTTTGCGGATGCACTTGGAATAGCAAACCAACGATGCGCTCCATGGATGCCGCATCTCTGAGAGTGTTAGGTCACATGCAGCCAAGTCTGCGAGTGACCAATTTGTAGCCATCTCTCACGGGTCTGAGCTAACCTCCTCACAAAGAGCCTGCCATTTGGCACGTTTGCTCCTCGTGATGGCCTTGGCCAGCTCCCTCTTTGCCGCAATGTAGGCAACAGATAGCCTAGCCACTCCCGGCCTATTTCTGGCTCGCTGTGCCCTGCGAATCCACCCCATGTTGCTATTAACAGTGGCCTCTACTGCTGCAAGAGTCACTAGGGTCTTAGATATTAGACTCCCCTGCCAAGCTCAAAACGAGCGATGCGACCATGTCGTTCCTGTTACGTTTAGCGGCATTCCAGCCAAGCCACTTACAAGAAGAGCCTTGGCGTCTTTGCCTACTCTCAGCAATTTGGAAGGTGATGTTATTATGATCACTTGCAGTGCAATCTTCCATCACCCTCCAATCGGTGACGAGTGCCGCGAGTCTCTCCGATGCCATGGTGACATCGGGAATGGATTCGCCAAAACCGGGCCTTCGGAGTGTTGGCGTCGAACCCGTATTCAACACCAACAAACCCAACCTTGATGCCATTTCAACTATGCGCCGTCTGAGAGTGTTTTCAGTGGGCATGCCCCACTTCAATGCCCTTGCATTGAAGTCACCCCCTACGATGACATTACCAGCGATGCCACGGAGAGAGTCTTCCAGTCAGCTAAGTTTGACTCAGAATTCCTGCATTGAGTCATTTGGAGACAGGTAGCAGCTCACAAAGATGATCCATCCGTATGTCACCCACACGAGAGCGTTACCTGAGCTTCGGGTGCCGATGGGAGCCCTCTGCCCATCAGCGATCCAAATCGCCGCATACCCCGTAGCATCTGCCAGCCAAACGGACGAATGCCTCCCCCTTTAAGGCTCGCTGATCAATATGATCTGAGCCTCATGTTCGCGGACTAGTTGCGTTAAGAGGTCGTTCGCAGCTCTGCAGCCCAGGAAGTTGCCTTGAAGGACTCTCATGTCCTAGCCTGCTTTTTCTTAGCATTGAGTGCGTCTCTAAAAACCCGATACGCACTCGATCCCATCAGATGCTTAGCACCATTCGCGCCATGTTTCTCCGTGCATAATATGCACTGAGCCTGCGCAGAGCAGTCTGCTGCCCGGTGGCCAACCTGTCCACACTTCCAGCAGCTGGCGCTCCGGTCTGGACCCTTACAGCTACGCCTTGTGTGGTCGCAGCCTAGGCACCGGTAGCAGCGTGTCACCTCAGCCCACCTTCGCACTCGGGCACTTATCATTCCTACCCGGACTCGACCAAACTTGAGGACTTTGGATGCTGGTGCCTCATCCAGCTCCACCACGGATCTATTCTGTTCACTTGTGTTGGGAGGGAAGAGTGTGGTTTTCACCTCGCCGGCTCCTTCCTCTCTAAACTCGCGTTTGATGGAGGATATCACCTCTTCGCTTACTGTGAGGCAATCGAGGTCGAGAAGCTCGATCCTAACTCTAGGAGTCATAAACTTCACGTCCCCATGGCCATCTACGGCGGCCCGGATCGAATCCTGCAATTTCACGCGGTCATCGCAGCGCGCGATCTCCAAAAAGACCCCTCATTCTGCTGTTTTTCTGATACGCTTAGCTAGCGTACCAGTTTCATCCGGAGAAGGACTTTGGCGGATGGCCCCCAGGACCTCCGCGTAGGTCTTCCTCGGAGCCGGTTTTACTTTAACAGCGTCTATTTTTTCCCTCGCCGTCTTCGTTTGTTATTTATCTTTTTTTTTTCTTCGGCACTGTTTTCTTATCGCCCTGTGGTGTACACTCTTTCGGAGCCATTTCTGGCCCAGTGGGTGTCACTGGTGTGTTTGTGATGCTGCCCTTTTTCTGTTTGTGGGTCACCGTCACCCACTTCCTGAGGTCAGAAACTGGCCCTTTCTTCCTCACCCGGACTTCCTGAATATCTTCAGGGCAAGATTCAGCGACGCGCTTATTCTGTCGTGGCCGATCTACTACCGGGGCCTCTTGAAGAGTGGCTGACTCAGCGATCTTTTCCTCTAAGACCCGCTGGTAGTCTACTTCTGCCAGTTCGTCCGGCAGGTGAAGATAACCTCAAAGGCCTCCGCCAGCTCCAGCATATCGTCCTTGACGTGCTTTGAAATATTCCTCTGCGCGTTGGTGACTTGAAGCATTTTATAAAGGATACGCTGACACTTCCTCAACATATCTTCCTCAGCCACTCGCTCACGCTTTATGTACTCCTTTCTAGGGGAAACACGTGCAAGTGGCATATTTTCTTCTGGAGCTCTTGTTTCAGTGCTCTCCCGTAGATGACTCCTCGGGGTCTCCAAATCGTTACGAGCGGGTTCAGTGGTTTCGGCCTCGTGCGCATTTACAGCGCACCCGGAACCGATCAATCCCTCAATTCGCGTTGAATTGTTCGTCGGAGGGCGGGTCCTTCGCCCTGCGTCGCCGCTGTCGTCCCCATGTTCTGTTGTCCGTCTGTCTTGTCATTTGTGTCATTTTGTTTATGTAGTGTACTCAATTTTGTTGCGTCCCAACTCAGAGCCGCTATCTCCACCCGGATATGCAGTCGCCTTAATGACCTTGTGGTAATCTATGCAGAGCAGGGAGGTTGACGCGAGGGTTGATCACCAGCCTTCATGGGGCTGGATCTCAGAGTCAGGTCAGCGCTAATCGGGAACAATATCAACCGAACCTGCACCACCAACTCAACGGTGCGGGTTCGAACGTACTCTGAGACTTGCCAGGTTTTAACGGGACGGAGACGGCATGACATTAGCCTGGAGCCATTCACGCTCGGATTTCACTCCGGCGGTACCGCGCATTAATCAACTAGGTCCAGAATGCCATAACCGCCAGCCTAGATACATTTTTCGCTGATCGTCGATCGTGCCTTGAACCATTTAGCCAAGCCAGGTCATGCCATAAAAAATCTTTGCTGCCATTGCCAGAAATTTCAACCATCAATCAAATCGTTAAGCCATGAGAAAAGCCGAGTCGTACCGGCTGTTGTTGTTGTTGGGCCATTTGGCGTTACCCGGGGCGCACCGTAAGGAGGTGACCCAACATAACAACCCTTAGATAATTACTTTTATTACTATTATTACAATTACACATAATACACCTATATATATTCAAACACTAATTTCAGCCACCCTATTTCCTTGCCGCGTTCCGTTTCTGTTCGTCCCGTCGTGTAACCCCGATAGAATGTCGTTTGACAAAGAGGATGTGGTTTCCTCAGGCACGTCCGTGGTACTGCAAATTTGTGCGACATCCATCAAACCTCCCGCAAGCAGAGCCAGCTTTGTGGTTCACTCAATTAGAAAGCCAGTTTGTGAATACTCACATTAAGTGTTCGCAAACCAAATATCACTATGTGATTTCCTCGCTGGGCCCTGAACAGCTGAAAGTGATCAGGGACGGGGTTGCGAGCCCGGACCCTGACACGCCTTACAAAATCCTCAAGAGGGCGCTTATGTCGCGGATTTCAACCAGCGATTCGGCAAAGCTGAAGCACCGGTTGGGGAATCTCACACCAGGCGATAGACAACCTTCCCAGCTGCTTCGCGATATGAAGCAGTTGGGAGGTTTCGCGGTTAAGGACGACCTTTTCAGGACCCTCTGGCTGCAGCCGCTTCCGGAACAGACTGAGGTTATTTAAACCTGCTCTCCGGAAGCCAGCTTGAATAAATTAGCGGAAATGGCGGAAAAAAATAGCCGAGGTTTTTGTCACACCACAAATGAATTCAGTCGCCATTTCTCCCCAGCAGCCAGAGGTGGCCACTTTGACAAAGCAGGTGTCTGCTGTCACAAAGCTCGTCCATCAACAATTACGATCTTATTTGAGGTCCTTTGGGAGATCTCACTCGCAGCCGAGTCGCCGAGGCCAGTCACGAGGGACTGGTGTTTGTTGATGCCATCAATACCCATGGGCGAAAGGGGATAAAACTAGAACTGGAACTCTGTCGTGAGTTTTTATGGGATTTCTTTTCATGACTGATGTCTCTAGACCCATTTTAGGCGCAGACTTCCTCTGCTATTATGGGCAAGTCGTCAACTTGGCAAATGCTATCCTATCACAACCATGTAAACATAAGGTGACACACCACATTTTGACCACATACCCTTCAGTAATGTCAAGATCACGTCGACTGGCACCAGAGAAGCTCGCGGTGGCCAAGAAAGAATTCAATTTCTTTCTACAGCAGGAAATATGCCGCTCCTCAAACGGCAGCTGGTCTTCTCCATTACACATGGTTCGCAAGGCTAATGGGTAATGGCGTCCATGCGGCGATTACAGACGTCTTAACGCCATAGCCGTCCCGGATAGATATCCGATCCCCATTATCCAAGACTTCTGTCGTGAACAACATGGCAATAATATCTTTTCCACTACACACCTTACTAAGGCCTACCATCAAATTGCAGTCGAGCCGAACGATATTCCAAAAACCGCCATCTGCACAATTTTTGGACCCTTTGAGTCCACCCGAGTGACTTCCGGACTTTGTAATGCGGCACAATCGTTTCAACCCTTCATTCATGAAATCTTACACGGAATAAAATTCTGTTTTATTAACCTCGACGACATTTTGGTGGCTTTGACTTCCGAAGAAGAGCATCTTGTTCACTTAGAACAAATTTTCAAACAATGAGTGGACCATGGTCTTATAATCAACATGAAGAAATGCTATTTCTCTCGACTTTAATCTACATTCTTAGGTCATGAGGTTTTGCCGAAAGGCGTTAAGCCCTCCCCAGTTAGGGTTGAGGCACTTTCAATAGCTAAACTTCCTAAGACGGTAAAAGACCTAAGAATATTTATGTGGATGGTCAACTTCTATCGTCGCTTTCTTCCTCACACAGCTGAGATGCAGCAACCACTCAATGCTTATCACTGTGGCTTCAAAAAAGATGGTGCTAAGATAATCGACTGATCAATAGAAGCCAGCAAAGCTTTTGACCAAGTCAAGACTGGTTTACCAGAAGCCACTCTATTGTCCTTTCCGGACTCAAACGCCGAGCTTGGTCTATTGTGTAAGGCAATGAAATTAACATGGCAATGTCGTGACAACTTTAAACTAAAAAGGACATCTCATTAAATGAGTAGTCGACGAAACATAATAACGACGACTAGACGTCTTTTCTTTTTTTTCTTCCATTAATGTTAAGATTTGATTGATTTGATAAGATTTGATTGATTTGATAAGATTTGATTGATTTGATTTATAATTAATGGAATAAAACAGCTATTCTAAAATATATTAAAAGAACGTTTACATTTTCAGAAGTGGGATAAAGGGATAACGCTCTCGCAGACGCTACACAAGTGGGATAAGAGGATAACGCTTTCGCAGATGCTACACAAGTGGGATAAAAGTATAACGCTTTCGCAGACACTACACGTATTTATTTTATGCGGTGGTCCTATTGTCATATTGGTGCTCGATAAATTGAAATAAAAAAAACTCTAGCGCACCTGAACCGCTAGAAACACTAATGTTCGAAGAACAGTGGAATAATCGTGCAGGTTTTGAGTGCATATTCCACCACATGAGCTGCTTATTACGGCCAAACTGTTTCAAATGCCACGTTTCACTTTGGTCTCAAGAATGCATTATAACTCATATGGTGGAAGGTTTCAGATATTACCACTGGCATGAATTTCAACGTTTATGAGAGCAAAACACGGGTTCATTATATTCGTTATCAGTTGCTTATTTCACAAAATTTCGAAAGCAGCATCTCATATAACATCAATGAAGAAAATGCTCAGTGCCTGCAGCACTGTAACTGAAGTTGGTGTTTGGGGCTGCGATCCGAAAAATTTGCAGAACTTTGGGAATTTAAACATCGGTTATTTATTTTCATTGTAAATGTTTCCGGTATGAATACTAACTGTAAGCATTTATTGATACAAAAGTAGCACAACCGACTCGTGCTGGCAACCTTTCGCCAGTATCAAGAAACATCAATCAAAAATATTAAGCGTGAGAATCAAAATCAAGATCAAACCAAAAACAATGATACGTCTACGAAATACGAAATGTTTTTTGCAAAAGGAGCTCCTTATTATGCAGATGAAAACTGGATGCGAAAATTTCTCGAGAGGGAAACTTTAATTAAAGATTGTAAGGTTACAATTTTACCAAGGCGGATTAAACGCAAGAATTTCCGCAGGTGTTTTAAAGTGGAGATCCCAGCGAAATATGCTTGGCTGTTTACCAACTTCAGTGGATCTATCGAAACCCAAACCTGGAAAGGAATCTCGTTCAGCAGCTGGAAGAATCAGACTAGTCGTAAGAAAAACATCACTTATAATACTAGATTTAGAAAAAATTCAAAATGTAATGAGGCGTCGTTCCAAAACGTTTCCTGTTCCTTTTCCGCAAATCAAACTGCCAGTGATCCACGATCTAAACCCTCATACTCAAAGGTAGGAGCTTCTACAGTTACCTCGAGAATAGAAACCACTCAACTAGAACCCAGTCAGATAAACCATATTCAAATGGACGCCTCTCAGGTAGATAAGAGTACTAACTTGGTAACCAGCCCGGAGTCAGTAAATGTTCCCGGAAGTATACTAACGACAGCTCTTCCTAATATAACACCCAATGCAGCAGCACACTCCCCATATAAGAATTTCTTGCATAAAATGAAAAAGAAAATTTCTTTAAAAGAAAAAAATAAGGCTAAAGCGGGGAACGACAATGTCGAAAGTATCAATTATAGCATAATTGCTACCGATAAAGCGACAAAAAAACATTCTAATACAGATTCCGGAGCAGCCCAGTCAACATCTTCCTCTTATCCTAATTTTATTCGTGGTGAAGACTACACACCATCCACTACCACCGTAGTTGATTCACAAAGTCCTTCCAGAAATCCATTACAATCTGCATCTAACTTTTTAGACCCGTTATTGCCGCCACATGTGAAAGCCACCATTACATCTAGTGCTGACCTGGAGAGTAGGTATCTACTCTCTCGGCTAAGAGATTGTAAAATATATAACAATGTTCGTCTCTTCCTTGCTTACATGCACAATGCCAGCGATTGTGCATGTTTCGAGGGTAAAACGAAAACCCACTTGAAAATTATGATCCAGCAAGAGGGTCTACCAATTGACTTTGATTCCCTTAATCTTC
This sequence comes from Nemotelus pantherinus, assembly GCA_963978885.1. Lineage (NCBI taxonomy): Eukaryota > Metazoa > Arthropoda > Insecta > Diptera > Stratiomyidae > Nemotelus > Nemotelus pantherinus. The sequence continues at coordinate 122,368,727 of OZ022264.1, read as the reverse complement.
TTTTTACTCGGTACCACGAACAGCTTGGAGTATCCTCAGACCAAGTAAAAAATGACCTGAAAACCTATGCCTCACACGTTTCCGCAAAACATATTTCTCACCTTCAGAGAGCAAGAGAGGATTTTACCAAGTATCGTTCCTAACCAAAAAGCATTATCAGATGGCCTCAAACTATTTTACCACAATTGTGGTGGTATGAGAGGCAAATTAAATAAACTCTACCTCGACGCCAAATCTTGCCAGTTCAATGTACTTACTTTCACAGAAACCTGGCTAAAAGACTGCCATAAAAACGAAGAAATACTGGATGGCTCCTGGACCATATACAGAAACGACCGCAATTATCTCCGTACTGGACAGACTAGAGGTGGTGGTGTGCTCATAGCCACTCATAGCTCCCTGTCGAGTGAAATGGTTGAAACCAATTCAGATAATCAGTTTGAGCACATAATTATCAGAATATCTTGGTCCAAAAGTTTCCTTTATATTGGAGCTTTCTACATCCCACCTAATTCAGACGACGCTGCGTATAATGCTGTGTCAGAAATTATTTCTTCTCTAGTATCATCTCTTAAAGATGAAGATATCATTATAGTACTGGGAGATTTCAATCGCCCAAACTTAAAGTTCACGGCTGATGAAAACGACACCAACCTTCTTCCAGTAAATATTATTGACTCATCCGATCTAAATCTTGTAAGTACATTTTACAGCAATGATCTGCAGCAAATTGCACCGACTTCTAACCAAAATGGTAATTGGTTAGATCTTATCTTCACTAACAGTTACGACGATGTAGTGGCTACTCCGACTGTTGACGCAGAGCATCTTTTCTCCAATACTCTTCACCACTCTGCCTTTACAGTCGAGCTATCCATATCTGATCTAATAACTTTACAATCGTACAACAATTCTGTTGTATATGACTTTCGTAATGCTGATTATGATAGCATTAACCATCATTTGTGTAATATTGACTGGAATAGTACACTTTTAACTTTAGAATTGAACGAAGCAGTATCTCTATTCTACCAATTGGTTTTTGATGTAGTGGAAAAGTACGTTCCCAAGATTAAAAAAAAAAACAAACTGTCTGAGCCATGGTTGGATAGAAATCTGAGGTCTTTACGGAATCGGAGAAACAAACTATATAAAATTCTAAAAAACAATAGCAATGCTAGCCATGATATCAAGACAAGATATAATGACTTAGCTCAGGAATTTTTCAGAAAATCTCGCGAAGCATATGAAAGCTATGTCAATATAGTTGGCGAAAACATAATTCACAATCCTAAGACTTTTTTCGACTTTGTGAACACCAAGCGAAAAGCTTCTGGCTATCCCACATCGATGCAAAAAAACAACTTAGTTTCTTCTGACCCACAGAATATATGTGACTTCTTTGCCGATCATTTTCAGGAAGTTTTTTGTCCTCTCAGCGGCTCGCCTAACATGCCACTTTCCCAAACACCTCAGCTGTCTATTGTTGATGCAATATATTTAACTAGAGAGGACATTACTAAAGCTATAAGAGAGCTTGACATAAAAAAAGGGCCTGGACCAGACCTACTTCCTCCAAGCTTCATAATTAAGTGTGCAGAAACGATTATTTCACCCCTACAGATAATTTTCAACAAATCGCTGCATTGCGGTAAATTTCCTCATTTCTGGAAGTCTTCCCATCTTACACCGATTTTTAAAAGTGGCGACAAACGATCGGTTGAAAATTATAGAGGCATCGCCATTTTGTCTGCAATACCAAAGCTGTTTGAAAAAATAGTTTGCGAAAAACTTACAATTGTTGTTGATCCTCTTCTAAACGAACAACAACATGGCTTCAGAAAAGGTAGATCCACTACAACCAATCTTATCATAATGATTTCAAATGTGCTTTGCGATATGGAAAAAGGACGTCAGGTTGATACTATATACACTGACTTCAGCAAAGCTTTTGACCGTGTCGACCATGATGTTTTGAAATTTAAGCTGCAAAAATTTGGCATCTCAGGAAATTTGCTAAATTGGTTGGATTGTTACTTAAGAAATCGAACACAGCATGTAAAATTCCAAGGTTTTATCTCCAAAAAAATTACCGTTTCCTCTGGGGTACCGCAAGGAAGCCACCTAGGACCACTTCTGTTTAATATTTTTATTTCGGATCTATCGGAGGTGCTATCAGACATTCCACATCTTTTTTATGCGGACGATCTCAAGATGTGCCACACTATTCAATCGGAATCTGACTCAAAATTTCTTCAGTTAAAACTCTTATCGCTTGAGCAATGGTGCGTACGAAACAAACTTCTTCTTAATATTGACAAATGCCATTCCATAAGCTTTTCCCGTAAAACCTGTACAGTAAATTTCGATTACCGCCTGAATAATCAGCTGCTGAAGAATGTAGATAGTGTTATAGATCTCGGTGTCGTTCTGGATAAGAAGCTTCGCTTTAACCTTCAATACGACAAAATACTTGCAAGAGCCAGCAAGCAGCTGGGATTTATTAAGAGGCGCGCAAAAGAATTTAAGAACATATGGGTCACAAAAACTCTGTACATATCTTTAGTTCGTCCTTTACTCGAATATGGGTGCATCGTCTGGAATCCTACTTTCAATATTCATAGCGATAGACTGGAATCTATCCAAAAGCAGTTTGTTCTTTTTGCCCTGAGAGATCAATACCATCCACATGATTTTGAAAGCCTTCCATCTTATAGTTACAGGTTAAGTCTTTTAAATTTGAAAACACTTTCCTCAAGGAGAACGTTATTGTGTTCATGTTTTATTTTTGATGTGATTAGGGGTTTGATTAACGTTGAATGCATTTGCAATAAAATAACTGTCAATAATTCTGTAAGACGAACTAGGCATACACGTTTCCTCAATGAACACCAGCACCACACAGTTTATGGTGACAGAGAGCCAATAAATAGATGTTGTAAAATATTCAACAAATTTTCCCACTGCTATTCCCCGTCTATCTCTAAAGTCAGGTTCAAAAGCGCTTTAAATATAGCGCTGAATTCCTAAATCCTTTATTTCCTTTCCTTGGAATTTCCGCCTCAAATTGACAACCAGACAAAAGTCTGGGAAATGTTATCATGTTTTATTTTAGTTAAGCTTGAAAATGTAAAATGTAAATTGTTATTTGTTTTATGTATACACCTTGTTTGGTTTGAAATAAATAAATAAATAAAGCCAAAAATATATCACATCTGCTTCACGTTGTTATATTACATTCGAAGTTATATGAGTATAAAGAAATTTAGGATTACCTGCAGCCAGTTTTTTCAAATAATCGAAAGCTTAATATTTGCTGTTTATTGCCACTACAATATCATTACCAATTGAAAATTCTACGATAAAACCGCTTAATAAAGATATTGCAAGCAAACACAAAACCAACAATAGCTGGCAACCCTATCGTGGCTTTTCAACCAAATTTGACCTGAATAATGTTTATAGTAGGTTCCATTAATTGTATGAAATTCGTATTGATTTCATGACTGCACTGGAAGTTATAGGGCAAAAAGTTTTATTTTCCTGAGCGAATTTTCAAAACTAAAGACACAAAAATTACCATAGCTGGCAGCACCAATCGAATTTTTCAACCGAATTTCTATCAAACAGAGTTTAGAGTAAGGTTCAGCTGCTGTGTCAATTTCATGAAAATCTGGTAACTTATTCAAATTTCATAGGGCAAAAAGCAGTTTTTTTTCTCTGTAATTTTTCAAGATGGCACCACTGGAACAGAGTTGCCCACAATTCAAAATCGCTTCTATCAGACCTGGTCCTACTTAAGTCCAATGCATTCTGTAAATTTCAATGGTATCTGATTATTGATTCGTGAGTTCCCGTGAACAGAAGTTTTTGATGCTAAAAATATAGGTTGACTGGGAAAGGGTTACCGTTCTTGTCCGACATGAAATTTCCAATGTTTTACTTTGAACGTTTAGATAAAGCATAAAATTTGTATACAGATTGGTTTTATTGTAAGAAACGGATAGTTTTTGGAAATTCGATGGTTTGAATTTTTCACTTCCAAATTTTTATTTTTTCAAATTTAAGACACCAAAATTATCATAGCTGGCAGCTCCAAGCGAATTCTTCAACCGAATTCTTCAACAAATCAACTGTGTGAATTTCGTTAGAATCGAACGATTCAATCAGAATTTATAGGGCTAAAAGCAGTTATCTCTTTTAGTGATTTATCAAGATGGCACCACTGGCACAGAATCACCCGCATTTCAAAATCACTTCTATCAGACCTGGTCCTATATAGGACCAATACATTCTGCAAATTTCAATTGATTCTGCTCATTGGATCGTGAGTTTCCGTGAACAGAAGTTTTTGATGCTGAAAATATGGGTAAATTGGGCAAGGGTTACCGGGCGTGCCCGTTATACCATATCAATTTTTTTTTTTTGTTTATGTAAACAAAGCACAAGATTTACATATGAGTTGCTTTTTTTGAAGAAACGGCAGTTTTTCAAGAGAGACGATGATTTGAAGGTTTTCACTTTCAGTGCCTGCCCTAGCTACAGGGTTGCCAGCACGCTCATCAAAAGCTACACAAATCTACAACTAAATAATACCAATATGTCCTTAAAATTTCGTAATGATTAAATAATTCTGTCAAAAGTTATCGCAATTTAAAAATTTTCAATTTTTCCCGTTCTGTTTTTAGGCACCCAGCGCACACATGGGGTTAAAAAATTCCAAAACATTATCCGATTCACATGTAAAACACGTTCAAAATTTATTTTGTCAACTTTGTTTTTGCAAAACTTATTTGTGTACGGAATAATAGGTATATTAAAAATATCACTAAAATGGCCGCCGGCGCCGAAGGGTTAAAGATTATTTACTTTTTGTGAGACCTGGCACTATTCTGCATATACACCAATGTGTCCTGAAAATTTCAGCTCAATCGGATGGCGCGTTCCTGAGATTTTTTCACTGAAATTTTTTGATGATATATATATATATATATATATATATATATATATATATATATATATATATATATATATATATATATATATATATATAAAATATGAATTTTTGGCCAAAGTGATTTTAATACTAATGTTCTTCTTCGAACATTAGTAATAAAGATAAGCACATTGCGGGTACAAGAATTGTATAAATTATTGGAAATCAACGAGTTGCCGTTAACTGGCACAAAGACGGAGAAATTAGGAAGACTTCATGAAGTCTATGAGAACGGCGAAGTGGCGAAAGAAGACATGGAAACGGCAAGGGAAGATATTGATGTTGCAGGGCAGTTAAAAGAATTGCGAAAAATTGTAGTTGGGTTGGCGCAAACTGTTAGCAATTTGGCACAAAGTCAAGATCAGCGTACATGTTCTGAACCACCACTTAACGCAAATGCATTTATGAACAATTCGCGTAATCAAAATTCGGTGAACGAAATTGCTCAGACGATTCCGACGTTCGATCCTAGTAATGAGTTGTGTTTGGACGCAGAACAGTTTGTGAAGCATGTAGAAAATGCGTATCGGGCCTACGGGTGGGAGGAAAAATGTTTACTCCTTGCCGTGTTCAGCAAGCTAAAGGGTGCTGCTAGATTTCGGTTGGACACCTCCCCAGAGTTGCCCGTAAAATGAACTGATTGCAGAATTTGGTATCGACGCTAATGAAGCTGAGATACATCATAAAACGCAAAATTCTGTACATGCCAATTCTGAAAGCATGATTGACTATTCTTTTCAAATGTCGGCTCTGGGAAGAAAGTTCGGTATCAGTGAGCAAGCGATTGTAAAATATACCCGTGATGGTTTACGAGATCGTGAGTTACAAAATTCAATTGCCGCGATAAAGATAAACTCTGTAAAAGAACTCCGTGAATTAATAAAAGAGTTCTTAAAAAACACGTCGAGAAACAAAATTTCTAACGTAGAAAACAGTACAAGATACGGTAATAATTCGAAGGCACCAAATAGTACGGCATTCAACGAGCGTGGTGATGTGCTTAGTCTATTTCAGGATGAAAAAACAGATCGAAACCAGCGAAAGTGCTATAATTGTAATGAAACTGGGCACATTTCCCGAGACTGCAAACTGCCACCACGCCGAAATCGATGCAAGGATTGCGACAAGGTGCATCCAAGGTCGGAACCTATGAATGGCGGACACGAATTGGCTAGAAGAGCTGATGTTGTAAATTTAGAGATGATACTAACGAAGTATGGTAAAGCAAACGGGAGGCCTTGTCAAATATTTTTTGATACAGGCAGCCAATGCAGCTTGGTACGAGCGACGAAAGCCAGAGAAATAAGCAAAAATTGGGAAAACTGTCTCGTGAAAATAAAAGGGGTAGGCGGAGCCATTACCATACTTAAACATAAAGTTACGGCGGAAATCACATTGAATAGAACTAAACTCAACGTCAACTTGTACGTCATTGATGATAGCGCAATTTGTTCTGATGTGCTTCTCGGACAAGACATTTTCGCAGATAATTTAATCAACGCAAAAATTACCAAAAATTCATTATCAATCAGAGCAGAAGATGAAAGTAGAAATATATTCCATGATCGAATGCTGATACGAAGAGAAGATATATTGTGCGATCATGTCAAAGACGACGATTTTTATCAATTAACCTGCCTTGTAAACGAATTCAGAGACGGCCTTGCAAATGGAATAGGAGAAATTGGTTGCACGAACGAAATTGAAATGAAGATTGAGGTCTCAGACAGTAAACCTGTAGTATAACCAAAGACCGTACCGTATACCCGAGCCAAAAAGAGCAAACGTAACTCGAATGATTCAGGAGCTGTTAGACCACAACATTATTTTGAGGTCAAAATCCGAGTATGCAAGTCCCAAGGTGTTGGTTAAGAAAAAGAGTGGTGACGACCGTTTATGTGTATACTTCCGACTCCTGAATCAGTTGACTGTCAAAAAGAATTTTCCTACACCGAATGTCGAAGAACGATTGCACGAAGCCATGGGGTATACTTGTTTTTCTGTGCTCGACCTAAATAGTGGATACTACCAGGTGCCAATAGCAGAATCGAGCAGAAAATATACTGCTTTTATAACGCCGGATGGACTTTATGAATTCAAACGCATGCCGTTTGGATTGAAGAACGCTCCAGCAGTGTTTCAACGTCTCATGTCGTCACTTAAGGAAAAGACTTAGGAAGGTGACATGATCCACTATATGGACGACGTTTTGGTTGGCAGTAATTCAACGGAAAACATGCTTGAAAAACTTGAAAGGGTTTTTTCAGCTCTGCGTTCGTTAGGGCTTACACTCAATATCAAGAAGTGTATGTTTTTAAAACAGTCTATTCAATTTTTGGGACACGAATTATCCAAGGACGGAATAAAACCCGGTGAGATCAAAACTTCAGCAATCCGTAATTTTCCTGTACCTAAAAACGCAACGGAAATTCGACAATTTCTTTGACTTAGTGGATACTTCTGAAAGTTCCTGCCCGGCTTTGCCATTCGAGCAGAACCATTACGTAAGCTTACGCATATAAATGAAGAATTCGTGTGGGAGAACGAACAGCAGAAAGCATTTGATGATCTGAAAAACGCATTAGTCAGTCAACCACTAATATCAGCATATCGAGTCGAAGCTCAGCACGAAGTTCACACGGATGCAAGCTCCATAGAATTGGCAGGTGTATTGCTTCAAAGAAACAATGATGAATTGAGTCCAATCGCATATTATAGTAGGTCAACGACAAATAACGAAAAGAGCTTCCATAGCTACGAATTAGAGACTTTAGCTGCCGTCGAGTCCCTGGAGCGCTTTAAATATTACATATATGGGAAGAAGGTAAAGCTGTTGACCGATTGCAGCGCCATTAAAACAGCTATGCAAAAGAGAGAACTACTTCCACGTATTGCAAGATGGTGGTTACGCATCCAGGAATTTGATTTGGAAATCGAACATCGAGCTGGCATTAAAATGGCTCATGTCGACGCCTTGAGCCAAAAACCGGATAAAAAGGAAAGCGAACTAGATACAGCTTCTCTTAAAATATCAAAGGTCCAACTTGAAACAAGCGATTGGTTGTACAGTATGCAGTTACAAGATGAACGTCTGAAGCAAATAGTCGAACAAATGAAAGCAAGCGGAAAAAAGTACCACGACGGTTATGTGCTGTATAAAGAAAGGCTTTTCAAAAAGGAAAAGGAGAAGAAATTATGGGTTGTTCCAAAATCCTTGCGATGGAACATTGTGCGAGACAACCATGACATCGCCAGTCATCTAAGTGTAGACCGCACGATAGAAAGGATTCGGACCTACGCATGGTTCCCCAGAATGAGGAATTTTGTAAAGTCTTATATTCGAGTGTGTATCGAATGCGCATATCATAAGCAAGAAGCTGGGAGGAAGGAAGGCAAGTATCCCTATGACGAAATCGAGCCAATACCTTTTCAAACAGTACACATTGATCATTTGGGTCCTTTTCCACGAAGCAATGGGTCCTTTTCCAAAGCGAACGGGAAAACGAAAGCGAATGAGAAGATGCACAAGAAGCAAAAAAATAAAGGAAGCAACTCGAGGGCGCGTCGATGATCAGGATGGCCGAACTGTAAGGCAATGATATTAACATGGCAATGTCGTGACAACTTTAAACTAAAAAGGACATCTCGTTAAATGAGTAGTTGACGAAACATAATAACGACGACTAGACGTCTTTTCTTTTTACTAATGTTCGAAGAACATTATTCACTTCGCCGAAAATTCGTCATATATATATATATATATATATATATATATATATATATATATATATATATATATATATATATATATATATATATATATATATATATATATATATATATATAATATATATATCAGCAAAATGGTTTAGAGAGATAATCTCTGGAGTGGCCGATCTGATTGAGCTGAAATTTTAGGAAAACATAGATGTTTATAACAGGTAGGTCCATGACTTGCTAGAATTCAGATATCCTAAACCTTTTGGCGGCGGCGGGCATTTAAGTGAATTTTCAGGTGCTCCTCTATTTCCAAGCAGTGTACATTTTTGTTCAAAAAAAGTACTAGGAATGAAAACTTATTATGTTTTTAGTTTGCTTATGATAAAGAAATTGAAATTTTGAGCCTTGTGTAGGCGCTGAGTGCCTAAAAGTAGGCAAGGATTTTTTTCAAAATTCGATTTGTCATAACTTCTAAGAAAAACAATGGATCATCGTGAAATTTTTAGAGCGTATTAATGTAGACTAGAATTTTACACACATTTCAAGACTGTGCGGGCAACTCTGTAGCTACAGCAGGCTCCTGAACAAAAATCCTTCAAATCAGCGACCTTCCTGAAAAATTTTTGATTTTTGAAAATAAATTCAAATTATTGAAAAATTTTGACTTTAATCCACCAAGCCAAATAAAATATTTCAAAATTCCGCAGTTAACAAGAACGGCAACCCGTGAGGAAATTACCTCTATTTTCAGCACTCAAAATTTCTGTTCACGAGAACTGACGATCGGATAATGTTATCAATATGAAATTTACAGGACATGTTGGAATTTGCTAGGACCAAGTCTGGTAGAAGTGATTTTGAAAAACGAGCAACACTGTGGCAGTGGTGCCATTTGGAAAAATTGCGACGAAAAAAAATGGTTTTTGGCCTATAGTTTCCGATTTAGCCACCAGATTTTAACGAAATTCACGCAATAGGTGAACCTTACTCTACCATAGATTTCATAGAAATTTGGTTGAAAAATTGGTATAGGGACGCCAGCTACGGCAATTTTTGTCTCCTAAATATTGTAAATTTGCACAGGAAAAGTAAGATTTTTTCCCTATAACTTCCGATGCAATGACAAAATCAAAACGAAATTCATGTGAAAAGCATATCTTGCTGCGGTTGTAATTCTGTAGGAATTTTGTTGAAAAACCGTGAAAGGGCTGCCAGCTATGATGAATTTCGTAATTTATTGACATTTCTTTATCGAGCGATGTTGTCATAAAATTTCCAAATGGGACTGATCCTGCAATGACAATTAACAACAAATATTTACGTTTCAAAAATTTAAAAAGTTTGGACGATGGTAACCCTAAAATTTAATTCACTCCTATAACTTACAGCGCAGCCATTCAATCGAAACGAAATTCATAGGGTGGGTTTAACACAACGTGAAGCAGCTATGGTGCTAGAACATGATTGCCAGCACCGGACAATTTCGTAAATATCGCACCAACAGATGCTTCCATTTTCTATTCATAAGCAAACCATTCACAATAAAATAAGCAACCGATATTTAAATGTTCCGAGTTTTGGAAATTTTATTGTTCGTTACTTGAATCTATAACCAAGTTTACTCATCTGCATCATCCCCCTTCTATGGTAAGCATAATTTATGACAAACGACTTCGATTATATAAAAGCACTAAAAGATTATATTAAAGCAAAGCATCTAATTTATATATCTATATGCTTTTAGAATCGTCAAAAATTGGTGCAACTGCACCAATTTGTTTATATAATGCTATTTAATTTGAATAAAGCTTTTTGCCCTATAGCCTCCAGTACAGTCATGGTATCATAACGAAATTCATATGGCAAATTGAAATTATTGTAGAGAATATTCAGTAGAAATCTAGTTTGAAAAGCAATGATAGGGCTGCCAGCTATGATTGGTTTTGTATTTTTTGACAGAGCTTTAGTAAGCGATTTTATCATAAAGTTTTCGAATCGTAGTGGTCTTGTAGTGAAAATACACACCATATACTAAGATCTAGAAAGTTTGAAAGCTTTTGCGAATAGTAACCCTAAATTTCTTTTTATCCCTATAACTTCCAATGCAGTAATCGGATCAATACGAAATTCGCAGATCAGGTTGACTTCAACGTGAGGCAGATATGACTTATTTTTGGCCTCAGTGCTAGCAAAGGACTGCTAGCACGAGGTGTTTTTGTTATTTTCGTACCAATAAATGCTTGCATTAAGTATTCACATCGCGAAAATACAATATATAAAAATATATATAATGCAATACATACAATATATAATATATAAGACAATAACAACAATATAACAACAATATATAACAATACACTCAAAATCTGCACAAATCCTCTACTGTTCTTCGAACATTAGTATTTCTAGCGGTTCTGATGCGCTAGGGTTTTTTTCTTTCAACAACGTTAATATTTGATTGATTTGATAAGATTTGATTTATTTGATCTATAATTAATGGAATAAAAAGCTATTCTAAAATATATAAAAAGAACGTTTACAATTGGAAGCAGCAAAAATTTTAAGACTCTTGGGAACTCCTTGGTTTCTACTCGGCCAACTTAAGCGACGCACAGAGAAAGTATAGTGCATACGACGGCGAATTCTTAGTGGCTTATCAATGCATTCATTATTTCCGATAATTTTTGGAAGCCCAAAGGTTAACACTATAAACCGATCACAAACCACTGACTTTTGCTTTCAAACAAAAGCCAGAAAAGGCCACACCTCGTCAACTTAGGCATCTAAGTTACATAAGTGAGTTCACTTCTGACATTCGGCATGTCTCTGGTTGCAACAACGTTGTTGCTGACGCACTCTCTAGTCTAGAAGAAATTATTCTTCCCAGTATTCTTGACTTTGCCGCAATTGCCTCGTCCCAAGCATCAGACGTAGAGTTTCAGGATACTCTCAACGACTCTAAATTTTTTTTAAAGAAACAACCAATCTTTGGCACCAATGTCGACATTTTTTGTGAAGTGTCTGGCCCAACTAATCGACCTTATATTCCTCATAAGTAAAGGAAACAGGTGCTCCGCTCAGAACATAATATCGCTCACCCTCGTATTCGTGCTACACGAAAGCACATTTCAACCAAATTCTTCTGGCCTTTGATGAACAAGGACATTGCCACTTGGGCCCGAGAATGTCTATCTTGTCAAAAATTCAAGATAACCGGACATGTGAGCAAACCTTTATCGACCTTTCCTACGGTTTAAAGGTCATTCACATCGACATTCATAAAAGGATATTTCATTTTTATGGCTATATAATATTTTATAGGATAATTTATTTTTATTCTCCCTCAAGCAGGTGTAACAACGTTGTTAATAAACACTCCTCTAAGGTTTCCAGTCAGGCTGCCGTAAACTTAGCTCCTTCAACGGGCAAATTATTCTTCTAATGGTAGTAATATAACATCTGAATCTCTTCGAAGATCAGGCAACCCTTTTAAGCATTTTTCCTAACCGATCTCAGAAAAGCCTCAAACTTTTAAACCACAATTGTGGTGTTATGAGAGGCAAACTTTGTTAATTATATCTTGACGCCAAATCATGCCATTTTAATTTACTCGCCATCACCGAAACTTGGCTTAATGCCTCTCATTAGAACGAGGAGATTCTTGATAGTAGTTGGACTTTTTACAAAAACAACCGTGATTATTGTTCTACGGGTCAGTCGCGAGGAGGTGGTGTCTTACTTGCTGTTAGCAACACATTTTCAAGTGAGCTTGTAGATATCACCCCAAATGTTTTCTTCCAATGTATAAATGTTCGGATCTTCACTAATAACAACTAAATTGACATCGCTGTTGTTTACATGCCCCCTAGATCTGACGAATCTACCTACAGTAATTTTTGTGACAAAATATCTTCACTAGTGACATCACTTAGCGAAAAAGATAAAATAATAGTTTTGGGTGATTTCAATCGTCCGAATATTTGCTTTGTTCCGAACAAAAATGACTCTTACCTTCTCCCCGTAAACCTTGTAGACACCAACAATCTTGCGAGTGCCTTTTATGGTAATGATTTGCAGCAGGTTTCCCAAACTCCTTACCAAAATGGTAATTGGTTAGATCTTGTTTTCACTAATGCTTATGACGAAGTAGTGGTAAGTCTAGCTAGTGATGCAGAGCATCTTTTTTGCAACAGTTTACACCATACAGCACTGTCAGTCGATTTTTCCACTCCAAATTCCACCTGTTTAAAAACTTACAATAACTCAATTGTATTTGACTTCCGTTATGCTGATTATGAAAGCATTAAACATGTTCTTGATGCTACTGATTGGTCGACTACTCTTTCAACACAAGATCTCGAGACAGCCATTTCCTCTTTTTACAATAAAATATTTGACGCCGTTGAAAGATATGTTCCAAAGATAAAAAAACTCTAGCGCACCTGAACCGCTAGAAACACTAATGTTCGAAGAACAGTAGAAGAATCGTGCAGGTTTTGAGTGCATATTCCACCACATGAGCTGCTTATTACGGCCAAACTGTTTCAAACGCCACGTTTCACTTTGGTCTCAAGAATGCATTATAACTCATATAGTGGAAGGTTTCAGATATTACCACTGGCATGAATTTCAACGTTTATGAGAGCAAAACACGGGTTAATTATATTCGTTATCAGTTGCTTATTTCACAAAATTTTGAAAGCAGCATCTCATATAACATCAATGAAGAAAATGCTCAGTGCCTGCAGCACTGTAACTGAAGTTGGTGTTTGGGGCTGCGATCCGAAAAATTTGCAGAACTTTGCGAATTGTAACATCGGTTATTTATTTTCATTGTAAATGTTTCCGGTATGTATACTAGCATTTATTGATACAAAAGTAGCACAACCGACTCGTGCTGGCAACCTTTCGCCAGTATCAAATCCAAGAATATATCAAATCTGCTTCACGTTGTTTAATTACATTCGAAGTTATAGGAGTATAAAGAAATTTAGGGTTACCTGCAGCGAGTTTTTTCAAATGATCGAAAGCTTAATATTTGCTGTTTATTGTCACTACAATATCATTACCATTTGAAAATTCTACGATAAAACCGCTTAATAAAGATATTGCAATTAAACACAAAACCAACAATAGCTGGCAACCCTATCGTGTCTTTTCAACCAAATTTGGCCTGAATAATGTTTATGACAGGTTTCATTAATTGTATGAAATTCGTATTGATTTCATGACTGCACTGGAAGTTATAGTACAAAAAGTTTTATTTTCCTGAGCGAATTTTCAAAACCAAAGACACAAAAATTACCATAGCAGGTAGCACCAATCAAATTTTTCAACCAAATTTCCACCAAACAGAGATTAGAGTTAGGTTTAGCTTCTGTGTCAATTTCATGAAAATCTGGTAACTTATTCACATTTCATAGGGCAAAAAGCAGTTTTTTTTCTTTGTAATTTTTCAAGATGGCACCACTGGCACAGAGTTGCCCACAATTCAAAATCGCTTCTATCAAATCTGGTCTTACTTAAGTCCAATGCATTCTGTAAATTTTAGCTGTATCTGATTATTGGTTCGTGAGTTTCCGTGAACAGAAGTTTTTGATGCTAAAAATATAGGTTAACTGGGAGAGGGTTACCGTTCTTGTCCGACATGAAATTTCCAAAGTTTTATTTTGAACGTGTAGATAAAACATAAGATTTATATACAGATTGGTTTTATTGTAAGAAACGGACATTTTTTGAATATTCGATGGTTTGAATGTTTTTACTTCCAAATTTTTTTTTTCAAAATGAAGACACCAAAATTATCATAGCTGGCAGCTCCAATCGAATTTTTCGACCAAATTTCTACCAAACGTGGCTTAAAGTAAGGTCCAGCAATTGTGTAAGTTTCGTCAAAATCGAACGATTCAATCAGAATTTATAGGGCTAAAAACAGTTATCTTTTTTAGTGGTTTTTCAAGATGGCACCACTGGCACAGAATTGCCCGCATTTCAAAATCACTTCTATCAGACCTGGTCCTATTTAAGGTCAATACATGCTGTGAATTTCAAATAATTCTGCCCATCGGATCGTGAGTTTCCGTGAACAGAAGTTTTTGATGCTAAAAATATAGGTAAATTGGGCAAGGGTTGCCAGGCGTGCCCGTTATACCATATCTTTTTTTTTTTTTTGGTTATGTAAACAAAGCACAAGATTTACATATGAAAGGCTTATTTTTGAAGAAACTGCATTTTTTCAAGAGAGACGATGATTTGGAGGTTTTCACTTTCAGTGCCTGCCCTAGCTACAGGGTTGCCAGCACGCTCATTAAAAGCCACATAAATCTACAACTAAATAATATCAATATGTCCTGAAAATTTGGTAATGATTGAATAGCTCTGTCAAAAGTTATCGAAATTTAAAAATTTTCAAATTTTCCCGTCCTCTTTTTAGGCACCCAGCGCACACATAGGGTTAAAATATTCCAAAGCATTATCCGATTCATATGTAAAACACGTTAGAAATTTATTTTATTAACTTT
>OZ022264.1:122238490-122348490 GCA_963978885.1 Nemotelus pantherinus | reverse complement strand
ACATTGACGTGAGGACAATCAGTGTCCGTGTAGTGCTGCCATTTTCCATACGAAGTTTTACTGATTTTTGAAGAAAATGTAGTCTGAAACTCGTTTTGCCGAAAATTCATATTTGTTGATATAAATATATATATATATATATATACATATATATATATATATATATATATATATATATATATATATATATATATATATATATATATATATGTATAAAAATATATATATATATATATATATATATATATATATATATATATATATATATATATACATATATATATATATATATATATATATATATATATTTATATATATTTAAATATATATATATATATATATATATATATATATATATATATATATATATATATATATATATATATACATATATATATATACATATATTTATATATATATAGAAATATATATATATATATATATATATATATATATATATATATATATATATATATATATATATATATATATATATATATATATACATAATCATATACATATTATTCACACATTCACCACTCACCACACTACCGGACATAAAACACACCACACGAAATTTGAGAAACAATTAGGCTAAGATAAAAATGTTTTGAGTTTTTTGAAAAATAAAATTTTGGAATTCATTGCTGTCAATTCATTGGGATATCGTTAAATATTCTAATAAAAAAGTTGAATTGATTTGATTTAAATACAAATAAAGAAAAAGATAAATTGACTAAAGATAATCTATTAATAACTACAGCTATTTCTTTTATAGAACCCTAGAAGAGCCCCGGCAGTACTTAACAGAAATAAAGCGAAAAAAATATTTTGTAAAAATATCTAAATTGGTGACTCTGGCAAAGGCACGTACGCCTATTCCCAAACAGGAGCTGCCGATCTGACTGGAGCGGTCATTTGTTCCGAGATGTAATGACAGCAGTGTGAGTGATAGCAGCTCTTCGAGAAGCAGTCCCAGATTTCGATCAAGTTCAAGAAGGTCATACTCATCGAGTTCATCTTCAACAGCAACAAATTCAACGAAGTTACGCAAAAGCCAACGGCACCAGCATCAATTGCGGTAACAACAACAACAGCAACAAATCCAACGAGGTTACGCAAAATGCAACGGCACCAACAACAATTGCAGCAACATCGACAAATAGGACAATAAAGGTCATTACTTTTGGGATCCATTAATATGTGTGTCCCGTCCATGGCTACAATTAATTGATTATCCAAACAAAATCGAGTTTTTTGTGCGCTAAGCCTGTTTAGCGATTTGCAGTAGTATTTCAAAACACTTCAAGTGATTTCAAGCTTGCCAGTTTCTAGATTTCATGAAGATCTTATGGTTTTAATACGATTGAATGAATTTGCGAACAATCTAAAAGATCGAAACTAATTTGTGAAAAATTAGTGTCATTGACATTCAGGATTGGAAAAAGGATAAACAGCCACGAATTTTGAAGCTCAAGAAAAAGTATCTGCAAATCTAGCTAGTTTTGAATAAGAGCCAATCAACTACTTGTGCTTCAGAAAGAGTTATTAGCTAGAACTATTCATACAAATACTGTCTGTGACAAATGATAAACTATTCTCGCATGGAATAACTGGAATCTGAAATTTGTGTTTATTTGTGTTTGATAATTACTTTTAACAATAACACATAATACACCTATATATATTCAAACACTAATTTCGGCCACCCTATTTCCTTGCCGCGTTCCGTTTCTGTTCGTCCCGTCGTGTAACTCCGATAGAATGTCGTTTGTTAAATAGGATGTGGTTCCCTCAGGCGCGTCCGTGGTACTGCAAATTCGTGCGACATCCATCAAACCTCCCGCAAGCAGAGCCAGCTTTGTGATTCACTCAATTAGAGAGCCAGTTTGTGAATACTCACAGTAAGTGTTCGTAAACCAAACATCACTACGTGATTTCCTCGCTGGGTCCTGAACAGCTGAAAGTGATCAGGGACGGGGTTCCGTGCCCGGACCCTGACACGCCATACGAAATCCTCAAGAAGGCGCTTGTATCGCGGCTTTCAACCAGCGATTCGGCAAAGCTGAAGCACCGCTTGGGGAATCTCACACCAGGCGATAGACAACCTTCACAGGTGCTTCGTGATATGAAGCAGTTGGGAGATTTCGCGGTTAAGGACGACCTTTTCAGGACCCTCTGGCTGCAGCCACCTCCGGATAAGACTGAGGCTATTTGAACCTGCTCTCCGGAAGCCAGCTTGAATAAATTAGTGGAAATGGCGGAAAAAATAGCCGAGGTTTTTGTCACACCACAAGTGAACTCAGTCGCCATTTCCCCCCAGCAGCCAGAGGTGGCCACTTTGACAAAGCAGGTGGCTGCTCTCACAAGGCTCGTCCATCAACGATTATGATCGCGTTTGAGGTCCTTTGCAAGATCTCGGTCGCAGCCAAGTCGCCGAAGCCAGTCACGAGGGATTGGTGTTTGTTGGTACCATCAAAACCCATGGGCGAAAGGGGGTAAAACTATAACCCGAACTTTGTCGTCAGTTTTCATGGGATTTCATTTCATGACTGATGTCTCTAGTCCCATTTTAGGCGCAGACTTCCTCTGCCACTATGGACTAGTCGTCAACTTGGCAAATGCTATCCTTGTGGATCCTCTTACTTCGCTTTCACCTAAAGCCACGTACACTTCGTACAAAGGTCCAAAACTTAGTGTTTTGATTGAGAATTCCAATGATCCAATGATACATGCCCTTCTCCCTAAAAACCATGCCTTCACGGTCACCACAGCGTTATCACAACCCTGTAAACAAAAGGTGACACTCCACATTTTGACCACAGGCTCTCCAGTAGTGTCGAGACCACGTCAACTGGCATTAGATAAGCTCGCGGCGGCCAAGAGAGAATTCACTTTCCTGCTACAGCAGGAAATATGCCGCTCCTCAAACGGCAGCTGGTCTTCTCCATTACACATGGTTTGCAAGGCTAATGGGTAATGGCGTCCATGCGGCGATTACAGACGTCTTAACGCCATAGCCGTCCCGGATAGATATCCGATCCCCATTATCCAAGACTTTTGTCGTGAACAACATGGCAATAATATTTCCACTATAGACCTGACTAAGGCCTACCATCAAATTCCAGTCGAGCCGAACGATATTCCAAAGACCGCCATCTGCACACCTTTTGGACTCTTTGAGTCCACCCCAGTGACTTTCGGACTTTGCAATGTGGCACAATGGTTCCAACGCTTCATTCATGAAATACTACAAAAATTAAAATTCTGTTTTATTTACCTCGACGACATTTTGGTAGCTTTGACTTCCAAAGAAGAGCATCTTGTTCACTTAGAACAAATTTTCAAACAATAAGTGGACCATGGTCTTATAATCAACATGAAGAAATGCTAATTTTTTCGACCTTAAATTACGTTCTTAGGTCATGAGGTTTTGCCGAAAGGCGTTAAGCCCTCCCCAGATAGGGTTGAGGCAATATCAATAGCTACACTTCCCAAGACGGTAAAAGACCTAAGAAAATTTTTGGGGATGGTCAACTTCTATCGTCGCTTTCTTCCTCACACAGCTGAGATGCAGCAACCACTCAATGCTCACTGTGGCTTCAAAAAAGATGGTGCTTAGATAATCGGCTGGTCAATAGAAGCTAGCAAAGCTTTTGACCAAGTTTTTTTTTTCTCCTTCCTTCCACTCTCTCCATCACTCAATCAGTATGCACTGTCCGTGTGCATCAATAAATTATCAAACATATCGTCTTAGTACTTCCCAGACAGTTGAAAATTGGTAAAAGGGAAGATACTATTGTTATTAATTTTGATTACATATCATATTTTACGTTATACTTTTGTCCTCATTGACATGTGCCCAGAGAAAAGTCTACAAAAAACTCTGGTATCTTCTTTATTAAAGATTTGTGTGTTTGATGTGAGTTTTCAAGTTTGTCTTGAATTCTATTATATTTTTTGTTAGCTTTACCGAGTTCGGTAATGAATTGTAGTATGCGATAGCCTGTTGTACTGGATCCATCCTTAATCTATCCGTTCTTGGAATCGCAAGAGATAGTTTTCTAGCAGTTCTGGTTTCTCGGTTGGTTATTTCTAACACAGTGCGGGGGGCGTTAAACCACTTCAGATTGTTGTTCAGGATGTTAAAAATTAATTTTATCCTTTCAAAATTAATTAATTGTTGTATATTTAGTATTCCTGTTCGAGTGTATACAATAACTGTTGGTGTTAGAGTTGGCTTTCTAAATATAATTTTAATTGCTTTCGAAATAAGTCTTCCAATTAACTCGATGTTATGTTTTGATGTCTGACTCCATAAAATAGTTCCGTATGTGATAGATGAAAGTATATAAGCATTAAATATTATTAATTTTGTTCTAGTTTCCAAGAACTCAAATTTTCTTAAGACTGCAATCATTGGTCCTGCTTTATGTCTGATGTGGTTAATGTGTTGTTACCATGACATTTTCTCATCTAGGATTAAGCCAAGATATTTGATTGATTCAGCTTTTTCTAAACGAATTCCGTTTATCTGAATAAAGGGGTTTATAGGATATATATTTTTTACCTGGAAAATGATGACGTTGGTTTTGTTAACGTTTATAAGCAGTTTGCTATGCCCGAGCCACACTTGATATGTTTCTAAATCTCTATTTAGAAACTTATAACTTATAACTTATAACTCACTTATGTAACTTAGATGCCTAAGCTTACGAGGTGTGTCCTTTTCTGGCTTTTGTTTGAAAGCAAAAGTCAGTGGTTTGTGATCGGTTTATAGTGTTAACCTTTGGGCTTCCAAAAATTATCGGAAATAATGAATGCCCTGATAAGCCACTAAGAATTCGCCGTCGTATGTACTATACTTTCTTTGTGCGTAGCTTAATTTGGCCGAGTGAAAACCAAGGGGCTACCAACAGCCTTAGGACTGGTCTACCAATAGATCAAGCTCGGCGTTTGCGTCCGGAAAGGACACTAGAGTGGCTTCTGGTAAACCAGTCTTGACTGGTGGTATGAGAGGCAAACTTTGTAAATTATATCTTGACGCCAAATCATGCCATTTTAATTTACTCGCCATCACCGAAACTTGGCTTAATGCCTCTCATTAGAACGAGGAGATTCTTGATAGTAGTTGGACTATTTACAGAAGCAACCGTGATTATTGTTCTATGGGTCAGTCGCGAGGGGGTATTACTTGCTGTTAGCAACACATTTTCAAGTGAGCTTGTAGATACCACCCCAAATGTTTTCTTCCAATGTATAAATGTTCGGATCTCCACTAATAACAACTAAATTGACATCGCTGTTGTTTACATGCCCCCTAGATCTGACGAATCCATCTACAGCAGTTTTTGTGACACAATATCTTCACTAGCGACATCACTTAGCGAAAAAGATAAAATAATAGTTTTGGGTGATTTCAATCGTCCGAATATTTGCTTTGTTCCGGATAAAAATGACCCTTACCTTCTCCGCGTAAACCTTGTAGACACCAACAATCTTGCAAGTGCCTTTTATGGTAATGATTTGCAGCAGGTTTCCCAAACTTCTTACCAAAATGGTAATTGGTTAGGTCTTGTTTTCACAAATGCTTATGACGAAGTAGTGGTAAGTCTAACTAGTGACGCAGAGCATCTTTTTTGCAACAGTTTACACCATACAGCACTGTCAGTCGATTTTTCCACTCCAGATTCCACCTGCTTAAAAACTTACAATAACTCAATTGTATTTGACTTCCGTAATGCTGATTATGAAAGCATTAAACATGTTCTTGATGCTACTGATTGGTCGACTACTCTTTCAACACAAGATCTCGAGACAGCCATTTCCTCTTTTTACAATAAAATATTCGACGCCGTTGAAAGATATGTTCCAAAGATAAAAAAACTCTAGCGAACCTGAACCGCTAGAAACACTAATGTTCGAAGAACAGTAGAAGAATCGTGCAGGTTTTGAGTGCATATTCCACCACATGAGCTGCTTATTACGGCCAAACTGTTTCAAATGCCACGTTTTACTTTGGTCTCAAGAATGCATTATAACTCATATGGTAGAAGGTTTCAGATATTACCATTGGCATGGGTTTCAAAGTTTATGAAAGAAAAACACTTGTTAATTATATTCGTTATCAGTTGCTTATTTCACCAAACTTTGAAAGCAGCATCTCATATAACACCAATGAAGAAAATGCTCAGTGTCTGCAGCACTGTAACTGAAGTTGGCGTTTGGGGCTGCGATCCGAAAAATTTGCAGAACTTTGGGAATTGAAACATTGGTTATTTATTTTCATTGTAAATGTTTCCGGTATGAATACTAACTGTAAGCATTTATTGAGACAAAAGTAGCACAACCGACTCGTGCTGGCAACCTTCTGCCAGTATCAAAGCCAAGAATATATCACATCTGCTTCACGTTGTTATATTACATTCGAAGTTATAGGTGTATAAAGAAATTTAGGGTTACCTACAGGAAGTTTTTTCAAATAATCGAAAGCTTAATATTTGCTGTTTATTGTCACTACAATATCATTACCATTTGAAAATTCTACGATAAAACCGCTTAATAAAGATATTGCAATTAAACACAAAACCAACAATAGCTGGCAACCCTATCGTGGCTTTTCAACCAAATTTGGCTTGAATAATGCTTATAATAGGTTCCGTTAATTGTATGAAATTCGTATTGATTTCATGACTGCACTGGCAGCTATAGGGCAAAAAGTTTTATTTTCCTGAGCGAATTCTCAAAACCAAAGACAACAAAATTACCATGGCTGGCAGCACCAATCGAATTTTTGAACCAAATTTCTATCAAACAGAGTTTAGAGTAGGATGCAACTACTGCGTCAATTTCATGAAAATCTGGTTACTAATTCACATTTCATAGGGCAAAAAGCAGTTTTTTTTCTTTGTAATTTTTCAAGATGGCACCACTGGCACAGAGTTGCCCACAATTCCAAATCGCTTCTATCAGACCTGGTTCTACTTAAGTTCAATGCATTCTGTAAATTTCAATGGTATCTGATTATTGATTCGTGAATTCTCGTGAACAGAAGTTTTTGATGCTAAAAATATGGGTTAACTGGGAGAGGGTTACCGTTCTTGTCCGACATGAGATTTCCAAAGTTTTACTTTGAACGTGTAGATAAAGCATAAGATTTGTATAAAGATTGGTTTTATTGTAAGAAACGGACATTTTTAGGATATTCGATCATTTGAATGTTTTCACTACCAAATTTTTATTTTTTAAAATTTAAGACACCAAAATTATGATAGCTGGCAGCTCCAACCGAATTTTTCAGCCAAATTTCTACCAAACGTGGTTTAAAGTAAGGTCCAGCTACTGTGTGAATTTCGTCAAAATCGAACGATTCAATCAGAATTTTTAGGGCTAAAAACAGTTATCTTTTTTAGTGATTTTTCAAGACGGCACCACTGGCACAGAATCGCCTGCATTTCAAAATTACTTCTACCAGACCTGGTCCTATATAGGACCAATACAGTCTGCAAATTTCAATTAATTCTGCTCATTGGATCGTGATTTTCCGTGAACAGAAGTTTTTGATGCTAAAAATATAGGTAAATTGGGCAAGGGTTACCAGGCGTGCCCGTTATACCATATCAAATTTTATTTTTTGTCTATGTTACCAAAGCACGAAATTTACATATGAGTGGCTTTTTTTTGAAGAAACGGCATTTTTTCAAGAGAAACGATAATTTGAAAGTTTTCAATTTCAGTGCTTGCCCTAGCTTCAGGGTTGCCAGCACGCTCATCAAAAGCTACACAAATTTACAACTAAATAATACCAATACGTTCTGAAAATTTGGTAATGATTGAAAAGCTCTGTCAAAAGTTATCGCAATTTAAAAATTTTCAATTTTTCCCGATCTCTTTTTAGGCACCCAGCGCACACATGGGGTTAAAAAATTCCAAAAAATTATCCGATTCACATGTAGAACACGTTCGAAATTTATTTTGTTAACTTTATTTTTGCAAAACTTATTTGTGTACGGAATAATAGGTATAATAAAAATATCACTAAAATGGCCGCTGGCGCCAAAGGGTTAAAGATTTTTCTGAGACCTGGCACTATTTTGCATATACACCAATGTGTCCTGAAAATTTCAGCTCAATCGGATGGCGCGTTCCTGAGATTTTTTCACTGAAATTTTTTGATGATATATATATTTATATATAAATATATAGAAATATGAATTTTTGGCCAAAGTGATTTTAATACTAATGTTCTTCTTCGAACATTAGTAAAAATACTTTCATACCTCTTCCATAAAATCAGCTTCATGTCTTTAAGACTTAGGGTTGAAATAACCTCACGTTGTTTGCCGAACGTTAATACTCTTGTACTATTTAAGTGAAAAGCCACTATCTTTCTTTAATCATTACAATACTAACTTACGCACTTTCAGCACAAAGAAACAAACAGACAAATCAAAAGAGTTTCAATCTGCAGCAAACATTTAACTCTTGAACTCAGTAATAAATCCAGTACAGAAACGAAACATGCAAATAACATCTTGTGTTAAACAACGAATTCATAACAGTATTCATACATACAAATAACATCCTAAATTCATTCACCCAAAGCATACCAGCTCCAAGTTCTGTAGCGAAATAGAAACCAAACAGAGTACGCTACATATTGTGCTGCGTCCATTCACAAATATTTCTGAGCCATTTAGCGGCTGAATAAGCGAGGGGTTTTTGATTTTCTCTACTCAGGAAGACGCGGTGAGCTGAGCAGCGTCCGCGCTGCTATTCGGGAACATTCATTACGAAGTGTTTAAGACCATCGATTGCGTGATGCTTGCAATGGGGTGTATGCACACATCACGGTACGTGTATTGAGGCAAGATCACTTAAGTGTTCTGTGTAGCATATTTCAATATGCTGCAATGAACTGAGCGTTCTGGCTTAGAATGGTACCAGATGCTTGAGGTTTTCACTCAAACGCAAGATATCCTATCGCGTTGCTGTAAAACTACTTGTCAGGCACTTTGGCTGTGAGAACTATCTCGTGTGTGAGATAAATAGTGTTTTGAGTTTCGTAAATTTTATAATTATTGATGTTGGATGCTAATTCATATAAAATCAATTGATTTCCTTTGAATTTCAATATGTATTGTTAAGCTATTTTTCTTGTGTAGGGAATATTTAGCAAGGGAAGCACTGCTTCCTTTGCGTACAACGACGAGCCGCCCCTGTTTGAATTTCGTTCTCTTCGCAGGATTTCATCGAAAGTTTCAGCGGTTAAACGTTGTTTGAGGCTGCCATCCAAAAAATGTTCAAAACTCGAAAAATTTAGAAAAGAATTCCTTATTTTTATTGCAAATGCTTCGCATATGAGAACGTTGTTTGAAGCATCTGTTGGTGCAATATTTACGGAAATGGCTAATGCTGGTTAGCCTGTGTCAAAAGCAAAGCATAATACATACCAAATCTGCTTCACGTTAAGTTAAACCCAACCAGTAAATTTCGTTTCGATTGAATCACTGCGCTGGAAGTTATACGGGTGAAAAGAATTTTAGGGTTACCACCTTCAAAACTTTTCAAATTTTTAAAGCGTTAATATTTCTTGTTAATTTTCATTGCAGGATCATTTCCATTTGGAAATCTAATGACATAATCGCTCAGTAAAGAAATTAAACAAAATTACAAAAATTGTCATAGCTGGCAGCCCTTTCATGATTTTGGTACGAAATTTCTACGACATTTGGTTCACATTAAAGTCCATTTACTGCGTGAACTTCGTTCTGATTTCTACACTGGACCGGAAGTTATAGGGAAAAAAGCTTTATTTTGCTGAGCAAATTTGCAAGATTTAGGAGACAAAAATCACCATAGCTGGCAACTCTATTCTAATTTTTCAACCAAATTTTCATCAAATGTTACATAGAGTAACATCCAAGTACTGGATGAATCTTGTCAAAATCTGATGGCTGAATCGGAAGTTATAGGCCAAAAACCGGTTTTTTTTCTCAGTGATTTTTCAAGATGGTACCACTGGCACAGGGTTGCCCGCATTTCAAAATCACTTCTATCAGACCTGGTCCTAGCTAATACCAACATGTTCTGTAAATTTCATTATGATTGGATAATCCGGTCGTCAGTTCTCGTGAACAGAACTTTCGAGTGCTGAAAATAGAGGTAATTTGGTGATGGGTTGCCGTTCTTGTGCAAATCGGAATTTTAAAAATTTCAATTTGACATGATGGACAAAGGTTAAAATTTATCAGTGATTTGATTTTTTTGTCAAAAATCAAAAATTTTTCAGGAAGGTCAATGATTTGAAGGTTTTTTTTTTCAAGAGCCTACCGTAGCTGCAGGGTTACCCGCACTATCTTGAAAATCAACGTGTGCTAAATTTTAGTCAACATTAATTTGCTCTGCAAATCTCACGACGATCCATTGCTTTTCTTAGAAGTAATGACAAATCAAAATTTGAAAAAAATTCCTTGCCTACTTTTAGGCACCCTGCACCCACACAAGGCTCAAAATTTTCAGTTCTTTATCATAGACGAGCTTAGAACATAATTAGTTTTCATTCCCAATACTTTTCTTTAACAAAAATTTACACTGTTTGGATATATAGGAGTACCTCAAAATTCACTAAAACGCTCGCCGCCGCCAAAAAGTTTAGAGTATCTGAATTTGAGAAAGTTGTGGACCTACCTACTATATACATCTACGTTCTCCGAAAATTTCAGCTCAATCGGATCGGCCACTCCAGAGATTACTTCTATTAACCGATTTGCTGATATATATATATATCTATATAAATAAAGAAATATGAATTTTCGGCGAAACGAGTTTAATACTATTGTTCTTCGAACATTAGTAAAAAGAATAAATTATCTGAGTCATGGCTTGATAGGGACCTTAGGCATATGCAAACTCGTAGGAACAAACTTCATAAGCTTATTAAAGAAAATACCGATGCTATTCCTGCTATTCAGGAAGAATATAATGAAGTTGCTAAGCAATTTTTAGCAAAGTCTCATGAGGCTTATGACACTTACATTAGAACAACCGACGAAAATATAGTCCGCGACCCGAAAAAATTCTTTGATTTTGTTAATGTGAAGCGAAAAACTACTGGCTATCCATCGTCCATGTTTCTTAATAGTATAACGTCTTCCTCTCCTAAAAAGATATGTGACCTATTCGCTGATAGTTTCCAAGAAATTTTGAATGCACCAGATCCATCAAACTCACACCCTTCTTCCGCTGATTCAGCTTTAACAGCTTTTGTGAACCATTTAGAAATTTCCCGTGATGAAATACGTAAAACTGTTTTGGATCTCGACTGCAACAAAGGTCCTGGGCCTGATCTGCTTCCTCCGTTCTTTTTGCACATGTGTGTAGAGCAGCTTATAGATCCCTTGCATATTTTCTTTAATAGATCACTTTCGTCGGGAATTTTCCCATTCTATTGGAAGCTTTCGTATGTCATACCCATATTGAAAAATGGTGATCGACGCTGTATCCGAAATTATAGGGGCATTGCCATTTTGTCTTCGATTCCGAAACTTTTCGAAAAGGTGGTATACGATAAACTTTCTCCGCCTGTTGATACCCGTTTGAACGAGCAACAACATGGCTTTAGAAAAGGTCGCTCAACTACCACAAATTTGACAATTCTAATATCTGACGTTCTATACAAAATGGAAAAAGGATACCGAATTGACGCGATCTACACTGACTTCAGTAAAGCGTTTGACAGAGTTGACCATTCAACCTTGATTCTAAGGCTTCAGAAATTCGGTATTGTCGGGTCTTTACTCAGCTGGCTGACCTCCTACCTTCGCGATCGAACACAATGTGTAAAATTTCAAGGATTTTTATCGAAAAACGTTAGTGCTACCTCTGGTGTACCCCAAGGTAGCCATCTTGGCCCACTTCTTTTTAATATATTTATTCCCGACTTATCTGACGTTCTTGCTGGCATACCTCATTTACTCTATGCAGACGATCTCAAACTTTATCAGACTATTGAATCGAAATCGGATACCCCCTTTCTCCAATCCAAGCTTGATTCACTTGATCAGTGGTGCTATATAAACAAGCTCTCTCTCAATATCAACAAATGCCAAGCTATTAGTTTTTCCAGGAAATGCACGGTCACACACAATACGTACTTCCTCGGCAATAATATGCTAACAACGACCTCAGTGTTATCCTAGATGAAAAACTCCGCTTCACCTTACACTTTGATAAAATGCTTTCTCGTGCGAACAAACAGCTAGGTTTCATCAAAAGACGTGCCAAAGAATTCCGTAGTCTGTGGGTCACAATATCCTTATACACTTCACTTGTACGTCTTATTCTCGAATACGCTTGCATTAGCTGGAATCCCGCTTTTGAAACCCACAGTGACAGACTCGAGTCAATACAAAAACAATTTTTACTTTTCGCCTTGAGAGAACTGTACAACCCTTATGATTTTAATCGCCTACCCCCTTATGAGTTTCGACTGGGTCATTTAAATTTATCGACACTAGCCTCCAGAAGAATAATGATATCGGCCTGCTTCACATTCGACGTCATTAGAGGCGCTTTTAATGTGGAATTCTTGAATAGTAAAATTTCGATAAATATCACTGGGAGGAACACCAGGTCCAATCGTTTCGTAAAAGAATATTCACCTTCGACGACATATGCAGCAAATGAGCCAATAAATAGATGCTGCAGAATATTCAACAGCATAAGTTATTTATATGCCCCTACGATTTCCGAATCATCCATCAAATCCTCTCTTTTGCATGCCATCCATGCATGCTTAAGCCATAGCTTATATGTCTATGATTTTATTTATTGATTGTTATTTATATATCTATTTCTTACTTTTTTCATTTGTTTGTTACTTATTTAACTTGTTTGTTTTTACTTTTTACTTGACTTTTCTTTTCCATTTTATTTTTAATTTGTTATTTTATATCTGATTTTGTACCTTGTTTGGCGAATAAATAAAATGAAATAAAATAACTTTGGGTGTTTTTACTAATTTTCGAAGAAAATTAGTATTAAACTCGTTTTCGCCATAAATTCATATATCGTTATACATGTATATATAAATATATATATATATATATATATATATATATATATATATATATATATATATATATATATATATATATATATATATATATATATATATATATATATATGTATATATATATATAAATATATATATATATATATATATATATATATATATATATATATATATATATATATATATGTATATATATATATATATATATATATATATATATATATATATATATATATATATATATATATATAGATATATATATATATATATATATATATATATATATATATAGATATATATATATATATATATATATATATATATATATATATATATATATTTCTTTATACATACATACATATATATATATATATATATATATATATATATATATATATATATATATATATATATATATATGTATATATATATATATATATATATATATATATATATATATATATAGATATATATATATATATATATATATATATATATATATATATATATATATATATACATATATATATTTATATATATATATATATATATATATATATATATATATATATATATATATATATATATATATATATATCAGCAAAACGATTAAGGAAGATAATCTCTGGAGGGGCCGATCTGAGTGAGCTGAAATTTTTGCTTAACGTAGATGCATACAGTTCATAGGTCCATGATTTGCTAAAATTCAAGTCTATTAAACCTTTTGGAGGCGGCGAGCGTTTAAGTGAATTTAGAGGTACTCCTTTATTTCCAAGCAGTGAAAAATTTTGTTAAAAGAAATGTTTGAGAATGAAAACTTGTTATGTTTAAAGCTTGCTTATGTTAAAAAATTAAAAATATTGAGCCGTTTGTGGGTGCTAAGTGCCTAAAAGTAGGCAAGGTTTTTTTTTCAAATTTTGATTTGTCATTACTTCTGACACAACCTTTGGATCATCGTGAAATTTGTAGAGCGTATATATGTTGACTACAGTTAGACACACATGGATCTTCAAGATAGTGCGGGAGACCTTGTAGCTACGGCAGGCTCCTGAAAAACAATCCTTCAAATCATTGATCTTCCTTAAAATTTTTTGATTTTTGACAAATAACTCTAATCATTGATAAATTTTGATTTTTGTCCATTATGTCAAATTGAAATTTTGAAAATTCCGATTTGCACAAGAACGGCAACCCGCCACCAAATTACCTCTATTTCGAACACTCGAAATTTCTGTTCACGAGAACTGACGACCGGATTATCCGACCATTATGAAATTAACAGAACATGTTGGTTTTAGGTAGGACCAAGCCTATTAGAAGTGATTTTGAAATGCAGGCAACCCTGTGGCAGTGGTACCATCTTCAAAAATCACTGAGAAGAAAAATTGCTTTTTGGCTTATAGCTTCCGATTCAGCCATCAGATTTGAACAAAATTCACACAGTACTTGGATCTTACTTTAGATAACATTTATTGAAAATTTGACTGAAAAATTAGAAAAGAGTTGCCGCTATAGTGATTTTTGTCTCCTTAGTCTTGAAAATTAGCTCAGCAAAATAAAACTTTTTTCCCGATTACTTCCGATCGAGTCATGAAATCAAAACAAAGTTCATGCAGTCAAGGAACCTTAATGTGAACCAAATGTCGTAGGAATTTCGTACAAAAATCATAAAAATGCTGCCAGCTAGACCATTTTTGTAATTTTGTGGAATTTCTTTACTGAGCGATTATGTCATTAGATTTGCAAATGGGAATGATCCTGCAATGAAAATTAACAACAAATATTAACGTGTTAAAAACTTGATAAGTTTTGAGGGTGGTAGCCCTTTAATCCTTTTACCCGTATAACTTCCAGCGCAGTGATTCAATCGAAACAAAATTTAAGAATGGTTAAGTTTAACTTAACGTGAAGCAGATTTGTATTTTGCTTGCTGCTGACACAGGGTAACCAGCATTGGCCATTTTCGTAAATATTGCACAAACAGATGCTTCAAATTACGTACTCTGTCATGCAATACCGCGGGGAACGCTCGAAGATTTGCCCGACCAGAGCCGCAGACGGTCGTGGGGAAAACAGCGCCACTTGTTCGATTTCTATGCGTTCCCTCGGCTTCGGAACGAGACGTAGCCTCACGGATAAGCGAGGGAAAAATGTATATATATAAATATTTTTTTTTTTTTAAAAAAAAAAAACATATACTCTACACTAGGGAGAGTCACTTTTCTTTCACTTTCTAGAGAGTCACTTTTCTTTCACTTTCTAGAGAGTCACTTTTCTTTCCCCTTTCTTATCAATAAAGTCACCAACGATTCGTTTTTACATACATAATATTATTACTAAGGAAAATCAATATTGCAACAATATAATATAAATAGAAACAACAATTACCTGCGGGGGCCCCCTCTTGATGAAGACAGTCTTCTCCGTTGATGAGCCTTGAAGCTTCTGTGATACTGCTAGCAAGTTCGTTGAATCCGACAGTTTGTCAAACCAAAACTCGCACTTCGGAACGGCTGGCCTCGAGATGCTTGCTTAATCTTTTTTTTCGTTCCTCTTCAATATCCTTTACCAAATCCTCCGGTTGCCTGAATTTATCTGGTAGCCGTTTGTTTTCTTCTGTAAGACGTTTCTGTTCAGCCAAGCATTTATTCAATTCTTCGTTACCCGGAACGGTCGGCTTTGACACATAAGCTGACACCAATTGAGCTTGCAGCTGATTGATTTCGTTTTTGAGACCCTCATTAGTGGCATCTTTGTCAGCTTTCACTTTACAAAACTCAGTTTCCACATTCAATTTAGCTACCTCCACTGCATCCACTTCCTTCCTCAAACTGTTCCTCGAACGTATTCTTCTGTGATACTGCCAGCAAGTTCGTTGAATCCGACAGTTTGCCCAACCAAAACTCGCACTTCGGAACGGCTGGCTTCACTGAATTCACACTAATCAAACGCACGAAACTTGGGTTATTTCGCAAAAGTCAACACTTGAAAATTATGCTTACAGCTCGAAAGTTTTCACAAGCTTCTTATTTGATTGAGTGATTCCGCTTGAGATAGATTCGAAACTCCTCTACAATTACTTTCCAACTCGAATTCTCTAACTCAACTCACTCAAAAACTACATTTTTTTTTGATTCAATTTTTCAACAACTGTTTTTTTTTTAGCTTACTGAATTTACAATCTATACAAAACTCAAAGTATTAAATTGAATTTGGCAACAAAATTATAGATGAACATTTATTTTTAGTTTTCAAACAATCCGTTGGTGAAATAGAGCAAACTAAATCTTGAATCGGACTAAAAGTGACTCTCCTCTATATTTACCGTTTGAAAAGGTTAACCAAATATTTAATCCGTAACATTTTCCCCTCTCACGAAGAGAATTTCCTGAAATTCAATTGATGATACACTGACAGACTAAAGCTTTTAATGCATAACTTCATAATTTCTGTCCAATTAAGATAATTGAGTTACTTCAACCAACGAACATCAATTAAAAATAAAAAAAAACAAAAGGTGTCCCGACGGAACGAAAACAATGCTCGCGACTTGTAAAATTAACAAGTTTTTTATTTATTTTTGTTGTTTTTTTGTTTTTGTTTGAATTGATGTCACGAAACCATTAACATGTTAATTCATGGTAATTATATCTGTCTTAGGTTATCTCAGTCTACGTACGGTTTAAGATCCTTGGCATGCCAGCGTCCTGCCTCACCGCCTTCGAGATCCACCAACTTAAAAATAGATGAAGTCTCACGCTGCACAATTCTAAAAGGTCCCAAATATTCTGGAGCTAGTTTCGCAGAATAAAAATGAGCTGCGTCGGATTGGGCGAAATTTCGCCTCCAAACCAAATCATCTACAGAAAGTGGAGGAATCCTTTTTCGGAGGTTATATCGCTGCATACTCTTTCCTGTGGCCTCCTTTAGATGTTGAAGTACTACTTCCCGAATCTTCGTCAGTCCCTCCGCCTTCTGTACTGGATCTCTGACTAACTCATCCTCGCACGGAAGTTGTGATCCCTTTCGTGAAACGATCATCTCTCGACCAAAATTCACAAAATAAGGTGTGGCTCCCATGGCCTCGTGTGTGTATGTGCGTAACGCACACCCAATCTGTGGTAAATCACGATCCCACTTCCGATGATTTTTACCGACGTACGCCCGAAGCATACGTTTAATATTTTGATTTATACGCTCTGCCGGATTTGCCTGAGGGTGATAGAAGGCTGTATATTGCAACCGGGTACCATATGACAACATGAGTGTCTGTAATTCCTTGGACCGGAGCTGTACCCCGTTATCACACAAATTAAATAAGAAGCAAATTGGAAATAATATGAGTACATAGAAACAAAACGAAAAATTCAATAAAATAACTAACAAAATATATCAATAATAAATTAATAAATAACAAATAAATAAAACATTGATATATAGCTTAGGATAAAGGGTTGCGAACGGCTTGGAAAATGGAAGATTTGAAGGACGATTTTGAGACGGTTGGAGAATACAGATTACTTATGATATTGAATATCCTGCAGCATCTATTTATCGGCTCATTAGCTGCGTAAGTAGCGGAGTGTCGATATTCCTTAAGTAAACGAGCGGACCTGGTGTTTCTTACAGGGTTATTCAACACCATTTTGCTATTCAGCAATTCAACGTCACAGGGTTATTCATTACAGGGTTATTCAACACCATTTTGCTATTCAGCAATTCAAACGTCACTGTGAAAACGTCAAAACGTTAACATTCTGCTCTTATTTGATTGTTGAATATCTTGTGAATTCGCTGTTCACATGTACTCTTCTTAAGCCTAGTGAATCTTATCGGTTCTCTTTGCATATTGCAAGTGCTTTTTGCTTCGTTCTTACTCGGTCTGAGTGATTTTTTTCTTTTCTTGTGCTCGGATTTATTTTCTCTTCAAGTGCGCGAGTACTGATTTTTCACCGGAGCCGTTAACTTCTACTGTTTAGTGTCGTGCCATTAATACACTAGAGGGTACTGTCAATTATTATACACGCAATATAATTTATCGGAGACAGCCTCCAAAACTAACTTTGACACCAACCATATATTCTACGGTGATACGCAGTGTAATTTATCGGAGACAGCTTCCAAAAGCTAACATTGACACCTATCATATTTTATCGGAAACTTTTATGAAATTTAATTGCCATCTGAAACATTCACCTTCTTTTCCGGTTGAAGGGTGCAATACTGTGTGCTCAAGTATCGATATCTAATTTGAGAAAACTTCAGTGCGACCCATAATGGCTCTTTGTTTAGCTTCTAAATGCTTAGACAAATCAAATAAAACACCCATGGTTATTTGCTCTGGTTTTTGTGAGCAAACAGTTCATGCTAAGTGCGTTGGAATGCATGCACATGTTGCTGAAGCGGTTCAATCGTCGTCATCCGGAGTATATTGGTTTTGTTCGAAGTGCAAATCTAATTCTATGGTTACTTTCGTTGATCGACTGCGGTCTGCTAAACGGGTGGTGGACTCTATTCAGGTCGAATTCAACGCTTTGCGTGGCAGGCTCGAATCTACCGCTAAACTGTTAAACTCTCTGGCTTCAGTGGCGGATGCAGAGCAGAAGTTGTCATCACCCAAGACCCCAGCGCCAGTACCGCCTATCAGTCAAGGTAATTTTTCGCCTATTTTAACTCGTGGTCAACGCGATCAGCAGCAATTGCTTCAACAACAGCACAAGCAGGGCAATCAAAATCAAAATCAACTACAAAGCCATAGTGCTGCCCAGCCACTACTTCAGCAACAGCATTCTCTGGAACAACAACAGCACAACCAGGGCACTCAAAATCAAAATCAACTACAAAGCCATAGTGCCCAGCCACTACTTCAGCAACAGCTTTCTCTGGAACTTCTTCAACTGCCGCCTCTGCAAAAAGGACAACATCTACCGCCGCAGCAGCTTATTCCACAACAAATGCAATGCCATTCTCCAATGGCGTCCTCTGTGCCATCTCCTGGTCCCGCACTACAACCTAGTAGACCTAGTAGTGCCAATGATGACGTTTCTAATGGTCTCATTAGAGTGGTATCTCCTCCTCTTCAAATCTTCCTTTCTCGTGTTGCGGCTGATACATCTGTGGAGGACTTGAAGTTGTACATGTCTCGGAAGATGGGAAGAGATGTCAACGTTTCTTGCAAGAAACTGACAAAGGATTCGGACAGCAGCCGTATTGTGGGATCATTCTTGCTTACGCTTCCGATGGAACTTAGCGCGATTGGGCGCCATGATTTCTGGCCTTCGGGAGTTTTGGTTAAGGAATTTGAGCCCCGTCAGCGAGGAAATTTTCGCAAAACTCCAGCCCGGGTCCAGCCAGTGTAATCAGTTCCTGTTCACCTAAAAATCAACGTTTTAAACTCTATTACCAGAACGTTCGTGGACTAAGAACCAAATTGGTACAAATCAGGCTAGCCTCTATAATTGCTTCCGATGATTTCGTCTGTTTGACTGAAACTTGGCTTTCAACGGATCTCTTTAGTGATGAGTTCTTTCCCCTGCATAATGTTTTCAGACATGATCGCAATCGTGATTTAACAAATAAAGCAGACGGTGGTGGAGTCTTAATTGCCGTTCGTAAATCTCTGTCTAGTTCACTTTGTGCTAGCTTCGTGGTGTCTCCTCCTGTTGAGTGCGTTGCTGTCCGTATTTCCCTATCACATAATGTTTGTTTATTACTTGTATCGGTATATGTGCCTTGTAGTGCATCTCTCTCCACGTATGAATGTTTTTATAGTGAGCTGTCTGATTTTATTATGTCTTACTATCCTCATTCTCCTATTGTTGTTTGTGGTGACTTCAATTTGCCTTCTATTCAATGGGACCTCTCGTCTTTAATCATC
Organism: Nemotelus pantherinus; assembly: GCA_963978885.1. Taxonomy (NCBI): domain Eukaryota; kingdom Metazoa; phylum Arthropoda; class Insecta; order Diptera; family Stratiomyidae; genus Nemotelus; species Nemotelus pantherinus. The sequence continues at coordinate 122,328,538 of OZ022264.1, read as the reverse complement.
TCCTCTACCAACGCACTTTCAATTTCCCTCTCATCATTTCTTTCGTTTTGTTCCTTATCCCAATTTAATTACATTCCTAATAATAATAATCGTTTGTTGGACCTTATTTTTTCTAATTTACCTTCTTCTAATCTATCTATTTCCGCATCATCCTTTCCTTACGTTGATCCTGACCCTCATCATCCCCCCCTTTCCATTGATTTTTGTTTATTGAATAGTCCACCCACCAAAAGCGTAGCTGTGCCGTCTTTCAACTTTTTTAGGGCAGATTATGAACTTATTGCTGCCGAACTCCTCCCTATCAATTGGTTTTCTTTTTTTCGTGGGCTTGATATAAATGAAGCTGTTTCTTCTTTTTACTCTCTCCTTAATTCCATTGTATGTCGATTTACTCCTGTGTCTCGTTCTCGTCGTGGTGCTTGTCCTCCTTGGTTCTCTGTCGCAGTATCCAAAGCTTTGCGCGAGAAAGATAAGGCCCGTGGTGAATTTCTTCGCAGTTCATCTGCCGAGGTATTTCAGCGTTATCGGTCTCTGCGAGCAGTGGCTAAAAGGACTGTTGAAGAAGCGAAACGTGGTTATTTTGCCCATATTGAAGCTAGTCTTTCCTCAGATAACTCGAAACCATTTTGGTCGTATGTCCGTTCCCTTAAAACTAGCAACCGGTTTCCTGACACTTTTTTTCTTGAGGAAACTACGACTTCTATCCCTCAAGAAACTTGTGATTTATTTGCTAAGTTCTTTGCTTCTTCATTTTCCTCTCCTAATTTTGCTTCAGGGAGTTCTGCTGCGGCTGTGTTTTCTCAGGATAATTTTGCGATGACCAATCCTCTGGAGGTTGAAATTCTAATATCCTCGTTGGATCACTCAGCAAGCAGCGGCCCGGATGGCATTCCTAATGTGTTTGTTAAGTCTCTTGCATCTTCCTTATGTGTACCTTTGTCTATATTATTTAATTTGAGTTTGTCTGTTAGTGTTTTTCCTACTACCTGGAAGGCTGCCAATGTTTTTCCGATTTTAAAATCGGGAGACATTGGCAATGTGGCCAACTACCGTCCTATATCCCTCCTGTCCTGTTTTCCGAAGTTGCTTGAGCGGATTGTTCATGACAGAATTCATGGTGCTTTTAGTCATTTATTTTCTGCAGAGCAGCATGGTTTCATCAAGGGACGTTCAACGACTACGAATTTAGTGGAATTCACTAACTTCGTTGCGTGTACTTTGGACAATGGTCTTCAAGCTGATGTGATTTACACTGACTTCGCGAAAGCATTTGACAGGGTAAATCACACAGTGCTTTTAGATAAGATCTGTCATTTTGGTGTTCCCAGTTCCCTTACATCTTGGCTTTCTTCCTACATCCATGATCGCGTCTGCCGTGTTGTGTTTAATGGTTGTTCTTCCTCCCCTTTCTTTCCCACTTCTGGTGTTCCCCAAGGTTCCATCCTTGGTCCCCTCCTTTTCACACTGTTTATCAATGACCTTCCTTGTAACTTTCAGTCTGACTCTCTGTTGTATGCTGATGATCTAAAAATTTTCCGTGCTGTCGCTTCACAAAATGATTGTTGTAAGCTACAGTCGGACCTCTTTGTTTTAAGTGATTGGTGCTCTGTGAACTTCCTTGATCTTAATGTTTCCAAGTGTCTTGTGATGTCTTTTTCCAATAAGCCTAATCCCATTTCCTTTGAGTATTTTTTGTGTGATAGTCTTTTGAAGCATGTAGATCAACATAAAGACATCGGCATCATCTTTGATCCGAAGTTAAAATTTGATCTGCATGTTTCTTTTGTGGTTGCTAAGTCGTCAAAAGTAGCTGGTTTTGTTCTGCGCTGCTCTCGCTTTGCAACCAATATCAACACTTGTGTTCGCCTTTTTATTTCTCTTGTTCGTAGCATTGTTGAATATTGCTCCCAAGTGTGGTCTCCTCGTTTCGTGTACCTGTCTAATGCTGTTGAATCCGTTCACCGTAAGTTTACTCGCTGCCTTTTGTTCAAGTTTAATGTTGCTTATCGTCCTTACAATGACCGTCTGCTTTTCTTAAATCTCCATTTGCTGAGTACCCGCAGAGTATTCCTTGATGAATGTCTTCTTTATAAGCTTTATCATGGCTTACTCTCTTCCAACATTCGCGTGTGTCATTTCTTACGTGTGTCTGATCGCCCGGTTAGAACTCAGTCGCTTTTCCTGACTCCTTTTGCGCGTACTCTTGTGTATTTTTACTCACCTATACCTAGGATACTCAGAAGCCATGATGAGCATCAGTTTGGTTCTTTGTCCATGTCTTTTCTTTCTTTTAAAAAACATGTCATTGATACGATAACGTAGTCTCTTAATTATTTTTATTATGCATTCTTCTCTTTACTATTTCTTTAATTTTTTGTTTTTTTGTTTTTATTATTTTATTATTTTTATTCCTGTTTTGCTTTATATTAATGATTTTTTTGATTATTTTTTGTATCTCGTTTCATAATTGGATTTTTCTGTTAAATGAGATTTGAATAATAAATAAATAAACTTTGATGACGCCTCTAATGACGTCAAATGTGATGCAGGCCGAAATCATCATTCTTCTAGGTGCAAGTGTTAGTAAGTTTAGATGACCCAGTCGAAACTCATAAGGAGGAAGGGTTTTAAAATCGTAAGGGTTGTATAGTTCTCTCAATGCAAAAAGTAAGAATTGCTTTTGAATGGACTCGAGTCTGCTACTATGGGTTTCAAAAACAGGATTCCAGCATATGGAAGCATATTCGAGAATGGGGCGCACAAGTGAGATGTATAAGGATCTTGTGACCCACAGGTTACGAAATTCCTTGGCACGTCTTTTGATGAAGCCTAGCTGTTTGTTTGCAAGGGACAGTATTTTAACATAATGCAAGGTGAAGCGGAGTCGCTCATCTAAGACAACACCAAGGTCAACAACGTTATCAACTCGAGCTAATAAATTATTGCCGAGGAAGTACGTGTTATGTGAGACGGTGCATTTTCGGGGAAAACTTATAACTTGGCACTTAGCAATGTTGAGAGAGAGCTTGTTTTCATTGCACCAATGATCAAGTGAATTAAGTTTGGATTGAAGAAAGAGTGCATCGGATTTAGATTGAATGATATGATATACTTTGAGATCATCGGCATAAAGGAGATGTGGTATATTTGCTAGGACGTCAGATAGGTCAGAAATAAATATATTAAAAAGAAGTGTAGTTAGATAGTAGTCCTTGAAATTTTACCAGCTGAGTTCGATTTCGAAGGTAAGAAGTCAGCCAGCTAAGCAAAGATCCACAAAGTCCAAATTTCAGTTGCTTTAGAATTAAGGTAAGGTGGTCAACTCTGTCAAAAGCTTTACTAAAGTCTGTAAAGACTGCGTCAATTTGGCATCCTTTCTCCATTTTACACAGCACGTCTGAGATTAAGACTGTCAAATTTGTGGTTGTTAAGTGACCTTCTCTGAAGCCATGTTGTTGTTCGTTCAGACGGGAGTCAACAAGTGGAGAAAGTTTATCGTAGACAATCTTTTCAAAAAGTTTCGGATAGAAGATAGGATGGCAATGCCCCTTTAATTTCCGATACAGCGTCTATCACCATTTTTGAAAATGGGTGTGACACATGATAGTTTCCAACAGGATGAGAAAACTCCAGATGAAAGTGATCTGTTGAAAAAATATGAAAGGGAGTTATAAACTGCTCTGCACATTTACGCAAGAAAGTTGGAGGAAGAAGATCTGGCCCTGGACCTTTATTGCAGTCGAGCTCCAAAATAGCATTACGTATATCGTCACGTGTAATTTTTAAGTGACTGACAAAAGCTGTAGGAGCAGAATGAGAGAAAGGGTGATGTGAGTTTGATGAGTCAGGAGCAATAAAAATATTCTGGAAACTATCTGCGAATAAATCACAAATTTTATTAGGAGAGGAAGTAGTGATATCATTAAAGAACATCAATTCATTCATTCATTCATTTATTAAATTCGTCTAATGCAGACTATACACATACAATAAAAATTAATTATTCTTATACAGAATTCGTTTAAGTGATGCTGTAGATAAATGAAAATCAAACTTATAATAAGCTTCGTTAAAGCATCTACTTATTGCAGTGACTGCTTCATTGCAACCATAATTGGTCCGATGTTGAGGGATCGACAAAAAGTTAACACGCCTGACACGTTTGTTATTGGTGTTAAAATTAAGTTGACTTAATAAGTAGTTTGAGTCAACGGTGCCATCCAAAATTTTCGCGGCAAATAAGATTTTGGAATTTTGACGTCGAGAGTCCAAGGTATCCATTCGTAAAAGATTTAAGCGGTCTTGATAAGGAGGTAGATGTAAAGGGTCATACCACGGAAGACCGCGGAGGCAGAAATGTAAGAACCTCTTTTGAATTGACTCAATTTGGTCTATGTAGACTTTTTGATATGCTGCCCATACAATACTTGCATATTCGACAATAGGTCTTACTAAGCTACAAAAGAGGGTCTTAGTTAGAAAAATGTCGTTGAATTCCTTCGAACGTCTTCTGACAAAACCTAAGGCATTGCTAGCTTTCACAACGATTGAATCGATGTGATCGTCAAATGTGAAAGATTGATTCAGCAATACTCCTAAATCGAGTACTTTCGCTGATCTATTTAAAGATGTACTCAAAAGTGAGTATTCATAGATTACAGGATTATTTTTGCGTGTATAAGATATAATCGTACACTTGTCAGGATTAATTAGGAGATTGTTATCGGAACACCAGTTGGCAAATCTGTTTAGATCCTGCTGCAAATCATTGCAATCGTTAAGGTTTCTTACAACTTTGAAAATTTTAGCATCATCGGCATAAAGAAGAACAGAAGATGACTGTAGAATGGAACCTACGTTATTAATAAATAAGGCGAACAGTAAAGGGCCTAGATGACTACCTTGTGGAACACCAGACGTGGTTCTAATTTCAGATGACAAGGCACCGCGAAAGGATACACGTTGAGTTCGATTCGCCAAGTAAGAGTCAACCCAATTTAAAAACAAGTAAGGGAATTGAAAGGAATGAAGCTTAGCTAAAAGTATAGAGTGATCAAGCTTATCAAAGGCTTTCGTCAAGTCTGTGTAGGCGCAGTCAGCTTGGAGCCCAGCTTCAATTGAGTTGGTTATTTGGTGAGAAAATTAAAGCAGGTTGGTTGTGGTTGAACGACCTTTCATGAAACCATGCTGATACGGAGCCATAATTGATTTGCAATGAAAGGCTACAACATTCGTGACTATGGCTTCAAAAAGTTTTGCGACACAGGGAAGTTTTGCAATAGGTCTAGAGTTGCAAGCGTCATTACGACTCCCTTTCTTGAATATAGGAGTGACGGTGGAGTATTTCCACAAATGAGGAAAGATGCCTGTTTTTAAGGATGTATTGAAAATATAAGACAGCACAGGTAGTAGTGACGACACACAATATTTCAAGACCAAATTAGGTATGCCATCTGGGCTAGGTGTTATATTATTGTCAAGTTTATTAACAAATGTGATAATAGTGTCCCCGTCAATTTTTAAATCCTTCATCTCCAAAGAAGAAACTGTTGAGTTCGTCAAGTAGGGTGAAAAGTGTCTGGAGTTAGGAAAGTCCGTACGATAGGCTTTACGGAAAACGGAAGCAAATAAATTACTAATATCAAAGGGATCATCAAAATAAGAGTCGTCAGATTTAAATGTGAGTGAATACCCATCGTTATAAGTCTTAGAATTAACAAAATTCCAAAATCTCTTAGGTTGAGCTTGAAAATTAAATCTAAGCTGTTGCGTATGTCTATGATATGCAAATGCAACTTCTTTATGATGCAGATCTCGTAATGTGGAAAAACGTTGATAGTCAGGTTCTGAGCGAGTCAGGCGAAACTTTTTCCAAGCTTTGTTTTTGGAATTTTTTAAATGGCAAAGCTGTGGAGACATCCAAGGAAAACGAACCTGGCTTTTAGTGAAGGTAGTTGGCACGCACCGTAAAAAACAGCTAAACAATCGAATGTGGAAATAGACCGTAGCTTTATCAGGATTAGGTTCCTGCAACACGGAGGACCAATCATAGTTAGCAAGCAAGTCACGTATTTGATCGACATTAGCTCGTCTAAAATTAAATTTAAGTTCAGATGTGCTCGATGATAAGTAATTACTAGACTTTGGCTCGAAAATAATGTTGAGTGCACAATGATGCGCGGTTTCGTCGATGAGAGATGATGTGAGGGGTTTCACCACAGTAGAAGAGGCATCAGTCGAAAAAATCAGGTTCAGCATTTTTCCATTTGCGTTCCGGATGCAATTGGCTTGAAACAAACCAAGTGATATAAATTCGTTTGCAATGTTGATGTCGTGTTGTCCGCCAATAGAAGTAGAGCTCGGAACTTCGAAAGTGCCGTCCGCTGAAGGGCACCAGTTTATTCTAGGTAGGTTGAAATCACCCATTAAGACGACGTCGTCGTTATTGTCCGCAAGATCGCATATGAGCTGCATAATATGTATAAGCGAAGCATAAACATCATACGAAGAATTTGGTGGCGTGTAGTTGACACCGAAAAATATTTTCTTTGACGTCAGTTCGACTTGGGCACAAATAAATTCATTATTTGTATGCGGTATTTCGATTAGAGATACTTTGAATTTTTTGTGAAACGCCAGAAGAACACCACCTCCGACAGGAGCGTCAGTAAGATCTCCATGTCTATCCCGGCGGAAAATAGTAAACTCCGAATTAAAAATTTCAGCATTGTGAATATTTGCACAAAGCCACGTTTCGGTGATCGCAATGACATCAAAAGCTTCAGAGTTTGACAGCTCATAGAACTTATTAAGTTTAGATCGCATTCCACTTACGTTGGTGTAAAGTGCTGAGATGAGTTCGTCCCGTTTTTTGTTGCAGCACTTGATTTACTTATTCGTTTGTTGATGAATTCATGCACAACAGAGTTCGGCGGCCAGAAATGGCTATTTGCAATGGAATCAAAGCAACAATCTGGTGCTATAATTTTAAATGATGATACACGATGCCGATTCCCTATCTTAATAACTGATACACAGTCCTTAGGGATGAAGGATTTTGTATACTCAAGGATTCCCTCAACATTTTTCTTCACGTCATCTGCGGTAGTATCAGGAGCAAGCCTAGATACAAATATAGCTCTGGGTTGTGTGACACCTCTGAGGGTGCAGTTGAAAATATTCAAATCATTTGATACTATATGAGGATCTAATACGATGTTGAAATCTACTGCTTTTGAGCTAGTTTTCGTAGCTACATTAGATGCGGAGACTGGAGATTTCGAAGTCGCATTAGCAGATCATTTTGAACATTTGACGTTATTTTTTGAATTCGCTTTCCACTCACTCATTGCTGCATCTGCTATTTTATAAGTTGATTTATGTTTTGCGCCAACATTATCAGAAATCGGTTTGTGTTTTGTAGCAACACTATCAGAAGTTGTCGATGGATAGCCAGTAGTTTTTCGCTTCACCTTTACAAAATCATAAAATTTTTTAGGGTCGCGGATTATATTTTCACCTGTTGTCTTAATGTAATTGTCATAAGCCACGTGGGACTTTGTTAAAAACTGTTTAGCAATTTCATTATATTCTTCCTGAATAGCCGAACTAATGTCAATATTGTTCGTAATCTTCTTATAAAGTTTGTTCCTACAATTTCGCAAATGCCTAAGGTCCCTATCAAGCCATGGCTCAGACAGTTTACTCTTTTTTACTAATGTTCGAAGAAGAACATTTGTATTAAAATCACTTTGGCCAAAAATTCATATTTCTATATATATATATATATATATATATATATATATATATATATATATATATATATATATATATATATATATATATATATATATATATATATATATACATATATATTTATATATATATATATATATATATATATATATATATATATCATCAAAAAATTTCAGTGAAAAAATCTCAGGAACGTGCCATCCGATTGAGCTGAAATTTTCAGAACACATTGGTGTATATGCAGAATAGTGCCAGGTCTCACAAAAAGTTAATAATCTTTAACCCTTTGGCGCCGGCGGCCATTTTAGTAATATTTTTAATATACCTATTATTCCGTACACAAATAATTTTTGCAAAAATAAAGTTGACGACATAAATTTCGAACAAGTTTTACATGTGAATCGGATAACGTTTTGGAATTTTTTAACCCCATGTGTGCGATGGGTGCCTAAAAAGAGAACGGGAAAATTTGAAAATTTTTAAATTGCAATAACTTTTGACAAAGCTATTCAATAATTACGAAATTTTCAGGACGTGTTTGTTTTATTTAATTGTAGATAAATGTACGTTTTAATGAGCATGCTGGCAACCCTGTAGCTAGGGCAGGCACTGAAAGTGAAAACCTCCAAATCATCGTCTCTCTTGAAAAAATGTCGTTTCTTAAAAAAAAAGCAACTCATATGTAAATTTTGTGCTTTGTTTACATAAATAAAGAAAAAAATTTGATATGGTATAACGGGCACGCCTGGTAACCCTAGCCCAAGTTACCTATATTTTTAGCATGAAAAACTTCTGTTCACGGAAACTCACGATCCAATGAGCAGAATTATTTGAAGTTTACAGAATGTATTGGTCTTTAATGGGACCAGGTCTGATAGAAGTGATTTTGAAATGCGGGTGATTCTGTGCCAGTGATGCCATCTTGAAAAATCACTAAAAAAGATAACTGCTTTTAGCCCTATAAGTTCTGATTGAATCGTTCGATTTTAACGAAATTCGCATCGTAGCTGCACCTTACTTCAAACCACGTTTATAAGAAATTTGGTTGAAAAATTCTGTTGGAGCTGCCAGCTATGATAATTTTGGTGTCTTAAATTTGAAAAAATAAAAATTTGGAAGTGAAAACATTCAAACCATCGAATATCCTAAAAAATGTCCGTTTCTACAATAAAACCAATCTGTATACAAATCTTATGCTCAATCTACACAGTCAAAGTAAAACTTTGGAAATTTCATGTCGGACAAGAACGGTAACCCTCTCTCAGTTAACCTATATTTTTAGCTTCAAAAATTTCTGTTCACGGGAACTCACGAATCAATAATCAGATAGAATTGAAATTTACAGAATGCATTGGACTTAAGAAGGGCCAGGTCTGATAGAAGCGATTTTGAATTGTAAGCAACTCTGTTCCAGTGGTGCCATCTTGAAAAATTACAAAGAAAAAAAACTGCTTTTTGCCCTATGAAATGTGAATTAGTCACCAGATTTTCATGAAATTGACACAGTACCTGCATCGTACTCTAAACTCTGTTTAATCGAAATTTGGTTGAAAAATTCGATTGGTGCTGCCAGCTTTGGTAATTTTTGTGTCTTTGGTTTTGAAAATTCGCTCAGGAAAATAAAAATGTTTGCCCTATAACTTCCAGTGCAGTCATGAAATCAATACGAATTTCATACAATTAATGGAACCTATTATAAACATTATTCAAGCCAAATTTGGTTGAAAAGCCATGATAGGGTTGCCAGCTATTGTTGGTTTTGTGTTTGCTTGCAATATCTTTATTAAGCGGTTTTATCGTAGAATATTCAATTGGTTATGATATTGTAGTGACAATAAACAGCAAATATTAAGTTTTCGATTTTTTGAAAAAACTCGCTGCAGGTAACCCTTAATTTCTTTATACTCCTATAATTTCAAATGTTATATAACAACGTGAAGCAGATGTTATATATTCTTGGCTTTGATACTGGCGAGAGGTTGCCAGCACGAGTCGGTTGCGCTACTTTTGTATCATTAAATGCTTGCAGTTTGTATTCATACCGGAAACATTTACAATGAAAATAAATAACCGATGTTTCAATTCCCAAAGTTCTGCAAATTTTTCGGATCGCAGCCCCAAACTCCAACTTCAGTTACAGTGCTGCAGGCACTCAGCATTTTCTTAATTGATGTTATATGAGATGCTGCTTTCAAAATTTGGTGATATAAGCAAATGATAACGAATATAATTAACCCGTGTTTTGCTCTCATAAACTTTGAAACCCATGCCAATGGTAATATCTGAAACTTTCTACCATATGAGTTATAATGCATTCTTGAGACCAAAGTAAAACGTGGCATTTGAAACAATTTGGCCGTAATAAGCAGCGCATGTGGTGGAATATGCAATCAAAACCTGCACGATTCTTCTACTGTTCTTCGAACATTAGTGTTTCTAGCGGTTCAGGTGCGCTTGAGTTTTTTTTTTATCTTAGGTACATATATTTCAACGGCGTCAAATATTTTGTTATAAAAAGTGGAAATGGATTCCTCAAGATCTAACGTTGAAAGAGTATTCGTCCAATCTATAGAGTCAAGGTGATGGTGAATGCTTTCATAATCAGCATTAAGAAAGTCATATACAATTGAATTAGTGTACGCTCTTAAGTAAATAGGATCAGAAGTGGGAAGTTCAACTGATAGTGCAGTGTGGTGTAAACTATTTGAAAAAAGATGCTCTGCGTTATCAGTTGGACTCATTACTACTTCGTCGTAGGCGTTTGTAAATACAAGATCCAACCAATGACCATTTCGTTTGGGTATAGGAGAGACCTGCTGCAAATCGTTGCCATAAAAAGTACTCGCAAGGTTGAAGTCATTGGAATCTGAGAGGTTAACAGGGAGAAGAAATGCGTCGTTTTCATCCAGGATAAAACATAAGTTGGGACGATTGAAATCCCCTAGGAATATTATTTTGTCTTTTTCATTCAGAGATGTTGTAATGGAAGATATTAATTCACAGAAATGGTTGTAAATTGATTCGTCTGATCTGGGTGGGATATAGGCCAAACTAATGCAAAGGAAATGGTTATTCAAAGAAACACGAATAACAAGGTGTTGGAACAAAACATTGGGGGTGATGTCAATAATCTCACTTGAAATAGTGTTGTTTACCGCCAGTAAAACCCCACCGCCTCGCGATTGACCTGTGGAACAATAGTCGCGATCATTTCTGTAAATTGTCCAACTGCTATCAAGGATCTCTTCATTCTTATGCGAGTCATTTAGCCAAGTTTCTGTGAAGGCGAGTAAATTAAAGTGGCAGGATTTTGCGTCAATATATAATTTATTTAATTTCTCTCTCATACCACTACAATTGTGATAAAAGAGTCTGAGTCCATTTAAAGAAGGAGTTTTGTTAGGATAAATGTCTAACAGAGTTGACTGCTTTTCGACGAGAAGCAGTTGTCATTAAATTGTCAAGGGTGGCAGTATTAGTAGTTGCCTCAGTAGAGGCGACATGAGAAGTCAGGTGGCTAGAGGATAAAGAGGAGCCGACATTGTTTGCATTATGTTGGGAAAAAACGGAGACATCGGTAGGGCGTTGTATAAATGAGTTCTAACGAGTAGAAGCAATGTTAAAAGGGCTATCCAAGGATACATTGTTTGTTACTACCTTAGGATGGTTGGGGTTATTAGAAGGGATAGTCAAGTTGGATAGATTGAGGATTTTGAATTGATAGAGATTTGCGGGTATTAGGAACATTATGTGATAAACAATTTATTCTTACAGATTTAGTTTTAGTTTCTTTCTTACGGCTACTGTTGGTGACTCGATTTTTCCAGGGAGAAAATGTTACGCCATTCCAGTCAAAGTTGCTGCTACCTCCGTCTAAACTCAGGAAAATCCAGGCATATTTTGAAGGAATCCAAACCTTATATCTAAATAATCTGTGATGTAGAAACCGGCTTCGAGAAATCTATTCAGCCACCCTTGATCAGCAGTGGGAGGTATTCCTTTGAAGAAGAAAGCTACTTTGTTGCTATCAATTTTCATTATTTTTTTTTATTTTTTCAATGCGACTGTCCCATTCATTTTTTGACCAATATGTACCAAATTTATTTATTGGTTTTGTACAAGGATAAATAAAAGATTTGCGCTGGTTACTTCATGGGCCAGTAGTAGAAGTTAGTTCTTTGATAGGAGACAAAGCCATGTCTTTTGTAGTCACTTTCGGCATGTTGATGTTAATATCGGCCATAGAGAGCTCATGGTGAAGTGAATGCTCGTAAATATATGGCCGATTATTTATGTCTTCCAATGGGTTTTCCCGCTGGTGCTCCAAGTGTTCAAGCTAATTATTTATGTTACTTAATTTCAGTGCTTGTTCCACGAACGCACTTGTCATCAAGGTATTTTGTTTATCGATCATTGAACAAAATTTTTGCTCAGCATTCTCGAGCATATTTATAAAGTTTTCTTGGTGAGTGCTGCTTGGGACAGTAGAGGCTGAGATACTTGAAGATAATGAATCTAATTTGCCATTCAGAGTATCTTTTCTCTCTGTTAGTAAAACCAGAGAGTTTTCAACAACATTATTGTTGTAGGTAGTCTTGGAAAGAGCAGATGAAAGCACATCAAAATGTTATATGCAGATATTTCTGCCAGAATATCTTCATTAGCTCCAGCCTGAGCTTGATGTTTCAGTATAAGGTGGTCTTTTTCAGCATTTAGTGTTCCAATGTAACTGATTATACTGTCGTACATGCTTTTCATCAGCCGGTCCACATTTTGGCAATCTGTGCATATGAAATGGCGTTCTAAGTATGGATGATACCAATCCCGTGGAGCGCCCATACATGCGCCATGTAATTTTCTATTGCAGAATGCTTTGCAATGCACAAACTTCATCGTGTTATCGCATGCGAAACAGTTCTCTAGGCTGCACTTGAAACTCATGATTGAGCTACCAAGAAGTATGCAATTTATTACGTAAAGTTTATCACGGACACGAACCGTTTATGTGTGGTGACAATTCCCACAAAAGCACAGCTATGAAGTAGTCGATGTATTATATTTATTATGAATTGAGTTCGTTATTTATAAAAAAGCAGTCCCAGATTCGATCAAGTTCAAGAAGGTGAAACTCATCGAGTTCATCTTCAACAGCAACAAATTCAACGAGGTTACGCAAAAGCCAACGGCACCAGCAACAATTGCAGTAACAACGACAACAGCAACACATCCAACGAGATTACGCAAAAAACAACGGCACCAACAACAATTGCAGCAACATCGACAAATAGGACATTAAAGGTAATTACTTTTGGGATCCATTAATATGTGTGTCCCGTCCATGGCTGCAATTAATTGATTATCCAAACAATATCGTGTTTTTCGTGCGATAAGCCTGTTTAGCGATTTGCAGTAGTATTTCAAAACACTTCAAGTAATTTGAGGCTCGCCAGTTTCTAGATTTCATGAAGATCTTATGGTTTTAATACGATTGAATGAATTTGCGATCAATTAGAAAGATTGAAACTAATTTGTGAAAAATTAGTGTCATTGACATTGAGGATTGGAAAAAGCACAAAAAACAGTCACGAATATTGAAGCTCAAGAAAAAGTATCTGCAAATCTAGCTAGTTTTGAATAAGATCCAATCAACTACTTGTGCTTCAGAAAGAGTTATTAGCTAGAACTAGTCATACAAATACTGTCTGTGACAAATGATAAACTATTCTCGCATGGAATAACTGGAATCTGAAATTTGTGTTTAGATAATTACTTTTATTACTATTATTATAATTACACATAATACACCTATATATATTCAAACACTTATTTCAGCCACCCTATTTCCTTGCCGCGTTCCGTTTCTGTTCGTCCCGTCATGTAACTCCGATAGAATGTCGTTTGAGAAAGAGGATGTGGTTCCCTCAGGCGCGTCCGTGGTACTGCAAATTCGTGCGACATCCATCAAACCTCCCGCAAGCAGAGCCAGCTTTGTGGTTCACTCAATTAGAGAGCCAGTTTGTGAATACTCACATTAAGTGTTCGCAAACCAAACACCACTATGTGATTTCCTCGCTGCGTCCTGAACAGCTGAAAGTGATCAGGGACGGAGTTGCGAGCCCGGACCCTGACACGCCTTACGAAATCCTCAAGAGGGCGCTTATAACGCGGCTTTCAGCCAGCGATTTGGCAAAGCTGAAATACCGCTTGGAGAATTTTAAACCAGGCGATAGACAACCATTTTAAACCAGGCGATAGACAACAGCTGCTTCGTAATATCAAGCAGTTGGGAGGTTCCGCGGTTAAGGATGACCTTTTGAGGACCCTCTGGCTGCAGCCACCTCCGGAACAGACTGAGGCTATTTGAACCTGCTCTCCGGAAGCCAGCCTGAATAAATTAGCGGAAATGGCGAAAAAAAATAGCCGAGGTTTTTGTCACACTACAAGTGAACTCAGTCGCCATTTCCCCCCAGCAGCCAGAGGTGGCCACTTTGACAAAGCAGGTGGCTGCTCTCACAAGGCTCGTCCATCAACGATTATGATCGCGTTTGAGGCCATTTGCGAGATCTCGCACGAAGCCGAGTCGCCAAGGCCAGTCACGAGGGACTGGTGTTTGTTGGTACCATCAACACCCATGGGCGAAAGGAGATAAAACTATAACTGGAACTCTGTCGTGAGTTTTCATGGGATTTCATTTCATGACTGATGTCTCTAGACCCATGCAGGTGCAGACCCAGGTGCAGACTTCCTCTGCCATTATGGGCTAGTCGTCAACTTGGCAAATGCTATTCTTGTGGATCATCTTACTTCGCTTTCACCTAAAGGCACGTACACTTCGTACAAAGGTCCAAAACTTAGTGTATTGATTGAGAATTCCAACGATGCACGGATACATGCCCTTCTCGCTAAAAACCATGCCACCACGGTCAACACAGCGTTATCACAACCCTGTAAACATAAGGTGACACGCCACATTTTGACCACAGGCCCTCCAGTAGTGTCGAAACCACATCGGCTGGCATTAGATAAGCTCGCGACGGCCAAGAAAGAATTCAATTTCCTGCTACTGCAGGAAATATGCCGCTCCTCAAACGGCAGCTGGTCTTCTCCATTACACATGGCTTGCAAGGCTAATGGGTAATGGCGTCCATGCGGCGATTACAGACGTCTTAACGCCATAGCCGTCCCGGATAGATATCCGATCCCCATTATCCAAGACTTCTGTCGTGAACAACATGGCAATAATATTTCCACTATAGACCTGACTAAGGCCTACCATCAAATTCCAGTCGAGCCGAACGATATTCCAAAGACCACCATCTGCACACCTTTTGGACTCTTTGAGTAGACCCCAGTGACTTTCGGACTTTGCAATGTGGCACAATCGTTCCAACGCTTCATTCATGAAATACTACAAGGATTAAAATTCTGTTTTATTTACCTCGACGACATTTTGGTAGCTTTGACTTCCGAAGAAGAGCATCTTGTTCACTTAGAACAAATTTTCAAACAATGAGTGGACCATGGTCTTATAATCAACATGAAGAAATGCTATTTCTTTCGACCTTAAATTACATTCTTAGGTGTTAAAATTACTTTCTTTGCCGAAAAGCATTAAGCCCTCCTCAGATAGGGTTGAGGCAATATCAATAGCTAAACTTCTCAAGGCGGTAAAAAACGTAAGAATATTTTTGGGGATGGTCAACTTCTATCGTCGCTTTCTTCCTCAGACAGCTGAGATGCAGCAACCACTCAATGCTCACTGTGGCTTCAAAAAAGATGGTGCTTAGATAATCGACTGGTCAATAGAAGCTAGCAAAGCTTTTGACCAAGTTTTTTTTTTTCCTCCTTCCTTCCACTCTCTCCATCACTCAATCAGTATGCACTGTCCGTGTGCATCAATAAATTATCAAACATATCGTCTTAGTACTTCCCAGACAGTTGAAAATTGGTATAAGGGAAGATACTATTGTTATTAATTCTGATTACATATCATATTTTACGTAATATTTTTGTCCTCATTGACATGTGCCCAGAGAAAAGTCTACAAAAAACTCTGGTATCTTCTTTATTAAAGATTTGTGTGTTTGATGTGAGTTTTCAAGTATGTCTTGAATTCTTTTATATTTTTTGTTAGCTTTACCGAGTTCGGTAATGAATTGTAGTATGCGATAGCCTGTTGTACTGGATCCATCCTTAATCTATCCGTTCTTGGAATCGCAAGAGATAGTTTTCTAGCAGTTCTGGTTTCTCGGTTGGTTATTTCTAACACAGTGCGAGGGGCGTTAAACCACTTCAGATTGTTGTTCAGGATGTTAAAAATTAATTTTCCCCTCTCAAAATTAATTAATTGTTGTATATTTAGTATTCCTGTTCGAGTGTATACAATAACTGTTGGTGTTAGAGTTGGCTTTCTAAATATAATTTTAATTGCTTTCGAAATAAGTCTTCCAATTAACTCGATGTTATGTTTTGATGTCTGACTCCATAAAATAGTTCCGTATGTGATAGATGAAAGTATATAAGCATTAAATATTATTAATTTTGTTCTAGTTTCCAAGAACTCAAATTTTCTTAAGACTGCAATCATTGGTCCTGCTTTATGTCTGATGTGGTTAATGTGTTGTTACCATGATATTTTCTCATCTAGGATTAAGCCAAGATATTTGATTGATTCAGCTTTTTCTAAACGAATTCCGTTTATCTGAATAAAGGGGTTTATAGGATATATATTTTTTACCTGGAAAATGATGACGTTGGTTTTGTTAACGTTTATAAGCAGTTTGCTATGCCCGAGCCACACTTGATATGTTTCTAAATCTCTATTTAGAAACTTATAACTTATAACTTATAACTCACTTATGTAACTTAGATGCCTAAGCTTACGAGGTGTGTCCTTTTCTGGCTTTTGTTTGAAAGCAAAAGTCAGTGGTTTGTGATCGGTTTATAGTGTTAACCTTTGGGCTTCCAAAAATTATCGGAAATAATGAATGCCCTGATAAGCCACTAAGAATTCGCCGTCGTATGTACTATACTTTCTTTGTGCGTAGCTTAATTTGGCCGAGTGAAAACCAAGGGGCTGTCAACAGCCTTAGGACTGGTCTACCAATAGACCAAGCCCGGGGTTTGAGTCCGGAAAGGACAATAGAGTGGCTTCTGGTAAACCAGTCTTGACTGGTGGTATGAGAGGCAAACTTTGTAAATTATACCTTGACGCCAAATCATGCCATTTTAATTTACTCGCCATCACCGAAACTTGGCTTAATGCCTCTCATTAGAACGAGGAGATTCTTGATAGTAGTTGGACTATTTACAGAAGCAACCGTGATTATTGTTCTACGGGTCAGTCGCGAGGAGGTGGTGTCTTACTTGCTGTAAGCAACACATTTTCAAATGAGCTTGTAGATACCACCCCAAATGTTTTCTTCCAATGCATAAATGTTCGGATCTCCACTAATAACAACTAAATTGACATCGCTGTTGTTTACATGCCCCCTAGATCTGACGAATCCATCTACAGCAATTTTTTGTGACACAATATCTTCACTAGCGACATCACTTAGCGAAAAAGATAAAATAATAGTTTTGGGTGATTTCAATCGTCCGAATCTTTGCTTTGTTCAAGATGAAAATAACTCTTACCTTCTCCCCGTAAACCTTGTAGACACCAACAATCTTGCGAGTGCCTTTTATGGTAATGATTTGCAGCAGGTTTCCCAAACTTCTTACCAAAATGGTAATTGGTTAGGTCTTGTTTTCACAAATGCTTATGACGAAGTAGTGGTAAGTCTAACTAGTGACGCAGAGCATCGTTTTTGCAACAACTTACACCATACAGCACTGTCAGTCGATTTTTCCACTCCAGATTCCACCTGCTTACAAACTTACAATAACTCAATTGTTTTTGACTTCCGTAATGCTGATTATGAAAGCATTAAACATGTTCTTGATGCTACTGATTGGTCGACTACTCTTTCAACACAAGATTTCGATACAGCCATTTCCCCCTTTTACAATAAAATAATTGACGCCGTTGAAAGATATGTTCCAAAGATAAAAAAACTCTAGCGCACCTGAACCGCTAGAAACACTAATGTTCGAAGAACAGTAGAAGAATCGTACAGGTTTTGAGTGAATATTCCACCACATGAGCTGCTTATTACGGCCAAACTGTTTCAAATGCCACGTTTTACTTTGGTCTCAAGAATGCATTATAACTCATATGGTAAAAGGTTTCAGATATTACCACTGGCATGGGTTTCAAAGTTTATGAAAGAAAAACACTTGTTAATTATATTCGTTATCAGTTGCTTATTTCACCAAACTTTGAAAGCAGCATCTCATATAACATCAATGAAGAAAATGCTCAGTGCCTGCAGCACTGTAACTGAAGTTGGTGTTTGGGGCTGCGATCCGAAAAATATGCAGAACTAAGGGAATTGAAACATCGGTTATTTATTTTCATTGTAAATGTTTCCGGTATGAATACTAACTGTAAGCATTTATTGATACAAAAGTAGCACAACCGACTCGTGCTGGCAAACTTTCGCCAGTATCAAAGCCAAGAATATATCACATCTGCTTCACGTTGTTATATTACATTCGAAGTTATAGGAGTATAAAGAAATGTAGGGTTACCTGTAGCGAGTTTTTTCAAATAATCGAAAGCTTAATATTTGCTGTTTATTGTCACTACAATATCATTACCAATTGAAAATTCTACGATAAAACTGCTTAATAAAGATATTGCAAACAAACACAAAACCAACAATAGCTGGCAACCCTATCGTGGCTTTTCAACAAAATTTGGCCTGAATAATGCTTAAAATAGGTTCCATTAATTGTATGAAATTCGTATTGATTTCATGACTGCACTGGAAGTTATAGGGCAAAATGTTTTATTTTCCTGAGATAATTTTCAAAACCAAAGACACAAAAATTACCATAGCTGGCAGCATCAATCAAAGTTTTCAACCAAATTTCTACCAAATAGAGTTTAAAATAAGATGCAGCTACTGTGTCAATTTCATGAAAATCTGGTTACTAATTCACATTTCATAGGGCAAAAAGCAGTTTTTTTTCTTTGTAATTTTTCAAGATGGCAACACTGGCACAGAGTTGCCCACAATTCAAAATCGCTTCTATCAGACCTGGTTCTACTTAAGTCCAATGCATAATGTAAATTTCAATGGTATCTGATTATTGGTTCGTGAATTCCCGTGAACAGAAATTTTTGATGCTAAAAATATAGGCTACCTGGGAAAGGGTTACCGTTCTTGTCCGACATGAAATTTCCAAAGTTTTACTTTGAACGTGTAGATAAAGCATAAGATTTGTATGCAGATTGGTTTTATTTTAAGAAACGGACATTTTTAGGAAATTCGATGATTTGAATGTTTTCACTTCCAAATTTTTATTTTTTCAAATCTAAGACACCAAAATTATCATAGCTGGCAGCTCCAACCGAATTTTTCAACCAAACTTCTACTAAACGTGGTTTGAAATAAGGTCCAGCTATTGTGTGAATTTCGTCAAAATCGAACGATTCAATCAGAATTAATAGGGCTAAAAGCAGTTATCTTTTTTAGTGATTTTTCAAGATGGCACCACTGGCACAAAATCACCCGCATTTCAAAATCACTTCTATCAGACCTGGTTCTATTAAAAACCAATACAGTCTGCAAGTTTCAATTATTTCTGCTCATTGGATCGTGAGTTACCGTGAACAGAAGATTTTGATGCTAAAAATATAGGTAAATTGGGCAAGGGTTACCAGGCGTGCCCGTTATACCATATCAAATTTTTTTTTGGTCTATGTAAAAAAAGCTCGAAATTTACATATGAGTGGCTTTTTTTGAAGAAGCGGCTTTTTTTCAAGAGACACGATGATTTGAAGGTTTTCACTTTCAGTGCCTGCCCTAGCTACAGAGTTGCCAGCACGCTCATTAAAAGCTACACAAATTTACAACTAAATAATGTTAAAATGTCCTGAAAATTTCGTAATGATTGAATAGTTCTGTCAAAAGTTATCGCAATTTAAAAACTTTCAATTTTTCCTGTTCTCTTTTTAGGCACCCAGCGCACATATGGGGTTAAAAAATTCCAAAACATTATCCGATTCACATGTAAAACACGTTCGAAATTTATTTCTTTAACTTTATTTTTGCAAAACTTATTTGTGTACGGAATAATAGGTATATTAAAAATATCACTAAAATGGCCGCCGGCGCCAAAGGGTTAAAGATTTTTAACTTTTTCTGAGACCTGGCACTATTCTGCATATACACCAATGTGTCTTGAAAATTTCAGCTCTATGCTGCTTCTATGCTCGTCAGCTTCTTCTTCGAACATTAGTAAAAAAGAATAAATTATCTGAGCCATGGCTTGATAGGGACATAAGGCATATGCAAAATCGTAGGAACAAACTTTATAAGATTATTAAAGAAAATACCGACGCTATTCCTGCTATTCAGGAAGAATATAATGAAGTTGCTAAGTAATTTTTAGCAAAGTCTCATGAGGCTTATAACACTTACATTAGAACAACCGACGAAAATATAGTCCGCGACCCGAAAAAATTCTTTGATTTTGTTAATGTGAAACGAAAAACTACTGGCTATACATCGTCCATATTTCTTAATAATATAACGTCTTCCTCTCCTAGAAAGATATGTGACCTATTTGCTGATAGTTTCCAAGAAATTTTGAATGCACCAGACCCATCAAACTCACACATTTCTTCCGCTGATTAAGCTTCAACAACTTTTGTGAACCATTTAGAAATTTCCCGTGATGAAATACGTAAAACTGTTTTGGATCTCGACTGCAACAAAGGTCCTGGGCCTGATCTTCTTCCTCCGTTCTTCTTGCACATGTGTGTAGAGCAGCTTATAGATCCCTTGCATATTTTCTTTAATAGATCACTTTCGTCGGGAATTTTCCCATTCTATTGGAAGCTTTCGTATGTCATACCCATATTGAAAAATGGTGATCGACGCTGTATCTGAAATTATAGGGACATTGCCATTTTGTCTTCGATTCCGAAACTTTTCGAAAAGGTGGTATACCCGTTTGAACGAGCAACAACATGGCTTTAGAAAAAGTCACTCAACTACCACGAATTTGACAATTCTAATCTCTGACGTTCTATGCAAAATGGAAAAAGGATACCAAATTGACGCGATTTACACTGACTTCAGTAAGGCGTTTGACAGAGTTGACCATTCTACCTTGATTCTAAAGCTCCAGAAATTCGGTATTGTCGGGTCTTTACTCAGTTGGCTGACCTCCTACCTTCGCGATCGAACACAATGTGTAAAATTTCAAGGATTTTTATCGAAAAACGTTAGTGCTACTTCTGGTGTACCCCAAGGTAGCCATCTTGGCCCACTTCTTTTTAATATATTTATTTCCGACTTATCTGACGTTCTAGCTGGCATACATCATTTACTCTATAAAGACGATCTCAAACTTTATCAGTCTATTGAATCGAAATCGGATGCCCCCTTTCTCCAATCCAAGCTTGATTCACTTGATCAGTGGTGCTATATAAACAAGCTCTCTCTCAATATCAACAAATGCCAAGCTATTAGTTTTTCCAGGAAATGCACGGTCACACACAATACGTACATCCTTGGCAATAATATGCTAACAATAACCTCGGTGTTATCCTAGATGAAAAACTCCGCTTCACCTTACACTTTGATAAAATGCTTTCTCAAGCAAACAAACGGCTAGGTTTCATCAAAAGACATGCCAAACAATTCCGTAGTCTGTGGGTCACAAGATCCTTATACACTTCACTTGTACGTTTTATTCTCGAATACGCTTGCATTAGCTGGAATCCCGCTTTGAAACCCACAGTGACAGACTCGAGTCAATACAAAAACAATTTTTACTTTTCGCCTTGAGAGAACTGTACAACCCTTATGATTTTAATAGCCTACCCCCTTATAAGTTTCGACTGGGTCATTTAAATTTATCGACACTAGCCTCCAGAAGAATAATAATATCGGCCTGCTGCACATTCAACGTCATTAGAGGCGCTATTAATGTAGAATTCTTGAATAGTAAAATTTCGATAAATATCCCTGTGAGGAACACCAAGTGAAATCGTTTTGTAAAAGAATATTCACATTCGACGACATATGCAGCAAATGAGCCAATAAATAGATGCTGCAGAATATTCAACAGCATAAGTTATTTATATGCCCCTACGATTTCCAAATCATCCTTCAAATCCTCTCTTTTGCATGCCATCCATGCATGCTTAAGCCATAGCTTATATGTCTATGTTTTTATTTATTGATTGTTATTAATATATCTATTTCTTACTTTTTCATTTGTTTGTTACTTATTTAACTTGTTTGTTTTTACTTTTTACTTGACTTTTCTTTTCCATTTTATTTTTAATTTGTTATTTTATGTCTGATTTTGTACCTTGTTTGGTTAATAAATAAAATAAATCAAAATAGCTTTGGGTGTTTTAACTAATTTTCGAAGAAAATTAGTATTAAACTCGTTTTCGCCGAAAATTCGTATGTCTTTATACATACATATATATATATATATATATATATATATATATATATATATATATATATATATAAATATATATAGATATATATATATATATATATATATATATATATATATATACATATATATATATATATATATATATATATATATATGTATATCTATTTATATAAATATATAAATATAGATATATAGATATATATATATATATATATATATATATATATATATATATATATATATATATATATATATATATATATATATATAAATATATATATATATATATATATATATATATATATATATATATATATATATATATATATGTATATCTATTTATATAAATATATAAATATAGATATATATATATATATATATATATATATATATATAAATATATATATATATATATATATATATATATATATATATATATATATATATATATATATATATTTATATATATATATATATATATATATACATATATATATATATATATATATATATATATATATATATATATATATATATATATATATATATATATATATATATATATATATATTTATATATATATATATATATATATATATATATATATATATACATATATATATATATATATATATATATATATATATATATATATATATATATATATATATATATATAGATATATATATATATATATATATATATATATATATATATATATATATATATATATATATATATATATATATATATATATATATATATATATATATATATATATATATATATATATATATATATATATATATATATATATATAGATATATATATATATATATATATATATATATATATATATATATATATATATATATATATATATATATATATATATAGATATATATATATATATATATATATATATATATATATATATATATATATATATATATATATATATATATATATATATATATAAATACATATATCAGGAAAATGATTAAGGGAGATAATCTCTGGAGGAGCCGATCCGAGTGAGCTGAAATTTTTGCTAAACGTAGATGTATGTAGTTGTTAGGTGCATGACTTGCTAAAATTTAAATATTTTAAACCTTTTGGAGGCGGCGAGCGTTTTAGTGAATTTTGAGGTACTTCTATATTTCCAAGCAGTGAAAATTTTTGTTAAAAGAAATGTTTGAGAATGAAAACTGCTTATGTTTAAAGCTTGCTTATGTTAAAAATTAAAAATATTGAGCCGTTTGTGGGTGCTAAGTGCCAAAAAGTAGGCAAGGGTTTTTTTCAAATTTTGATTTGTCATTACTTCTGACAAAACCTTTGGATCATCGTGAAATTTGTAGAACGTATTGATGTTGACTACAATTAAACACACATGGATCTTCAAGATAGTGCGGGAGACCCTGTAGCTACGACAGGCTCCTGAAAAACAATCCTTCAAATCATTGATCCTCCTAAAATTTTTTTGATTTTTGACAAATAACTCTAATCATTGATAAATTTTGACCTTTGTCCATTATGTCAAATAGAAATTTTGAAAATTCCGATTTGCACAAGAACGGCAACTCATCACCAAATTACTTTTATTTTCAGCACTCAAAAGTTCTGTCCACGAGAACTGACGACCAGATTATCCGACCATTATGAAATCAACAGAACATGTTCGTTTAGGACCAGGTCTATTAGAAGTGATTCTGAAATGCAGGCAACCCTGTGGCAGTGGTATCATATTGAAAAATCACTGAGAAGAAAAATAGCTTTTTGGCCGATTCAGCCATCCGATTTAAACAAAATTCATACAGCACTTGAATCTTACTTTAGATAACATTTATTGAAAATTTGGCTGAAAAATTAGACTAGAGTTGCCGCTACAGTGATTTTGTCTCCTAAATCTTGAAAATTGGCTCAGCAAAATAAAGTTTTTTTCCCTATAACTTCCGGTCGAGTCGTGAAATCAAATTGAAGTTCTTGCAGTAAATGGACCTTAATGTGAACCAAATGTCGTAGAAATTTCGTACAAAAATCATGAAAATGCTGCCAGCTACGACCATTTTTGTGATTGTCTGGATTTTCTTTACTGAGCGATTATGTCATTAAATTTGCAAATGGGAATGATCCTGCAATAAAAATTAACAACAAATATTAACGTGTTAAAAACCTGAAAAGTTTTGAGGGTGGTAGCGCTTAAATTCTTTTACCCGTATAACTTCCAGCGCAGTGATTTAATCGAAACAAAATTTACTGGTTGAGTTTAACTTAACGTGAAGCAGATTTGTATTTTTCCTGCTGCTGACACAGGGTAGCCAGCATTGGCCATTTTTGTAAATATTGCACCAACAGATGCTTCAAATTACGTACTCATATGCAAGCCTTTGCTATCAAAATGAAAAACCAATTTTTAAATTTTCCGAGTTTTGAACATCTTTCGGATGGCAGCCTCAAACAACGTTTAACCGCTGAAACTTTCGATGAAATCCTCCGATGAGAACGCTTGTTATGTTTAACTTATTACTGCTTCGTTAGGAAAGTGCTGCCAGCATTGAACATTTTCATCTTTATTGTTATAGTTGAGTTTTGTTGCTTTGGATAAGGAATGGTTGATATGATTCTACAAAAATGTGCGTTGCGCCTTTCCAAATTTTTTTTCACTCATAGACAATTTCTTCGAAAATTAGTTTTCTACCGGTTCTGAGGCGCTAGATTTTTTTGAACATTGACGTGAGGACAATCGGTGTCCGTGTAGTGCTGCCATTTTCCATACGAAGTTTAACTGATTTTTGAAGAAAATGTAGTCTGAAACTCGTTTATATATATATATATATATATATATATATATATATATATATATATATATATATATATATATATATATATATATATATATATATATATATATATATATATATATATATATATATATATATATATATATATATATATATATATATATATATATATATATATATATATATATATATATATATATATATATATATATATATACCAAGCAAACGTGCGTTCAGCACTTTCGCATACTGTTGTAAAAACTTTTCCATGTGTTGATACGTTTTCTGATGAGTTTAAATGTATTAGATTTCTCAATGATTATACATGCTGCTGTACAACTGCTTAACTCCTTAGCAGGCTGTTTAGTTGTTGTAGTTTTCCGACACGTTGATGAATCTCTTATATATTTACGGTTCCCTATTGACAATGAATATGAAGTACCGCTTCACTACTGCCAAACTGGTGACCAGATGGTGCAATTCAAATCGTTTCCCAAAAATCAAATCGATTTGCTCATGCGTCAAGCGTCAGTCATACTTCGCAAGTGATACGTGAAATATTTTGAACTTTATAATTAAAACAGGTCTTTTTTGCTCTTATTAAAGATGATATGAATACAAAGTAACGCTAATGTGATGACATGAATGCAAAGTAATGCGAATATTCTTTTGGTGACATTATAGCTGGGCAGCCATATCAATGTCCTGCTATACTGGTTCCAAGGGAGTAGTAGAGCAGTACATTTTGCCTGCCGCTGTTTCACTACTTCAGCAGTAGTATAGCAGTATTTTTGCACTCCTTGTATTCCTATCTTTTGTCTTTTTCCTACTTGGGGATGGAAACGATCAACCATGAAACAAAACATATTACACCTACGCGCGTAATATGAAGTAAATAGGTGAATTTTGGGGTAAAATACTATCTCTAGCATTCAAAGCATTCACGGGTTTACTCACGACTTCTGCAGCACTTTAGAAGTAGTGCTGTGTTTGCTGGGTATGTATATATATATATATATATATATATATATATATATATATATATATATATATATATATATATATATATATATATACACATATTATATATATATATATATATATATATATATATACACATATTATATATATATATATATATATATATATATATATATATATATATATATATATATATATATATATATATATATATATATATATATATATATATATATATACTATTAATGTAGAATTCCTGAATAGTAAAATTTCGATAAATATCCCTGTGAGGAACACCAGGTCCAATCGTTTCCTAAAAGAATATTCACATTCGACGACATATGCAGCAAATGAGCCTATAAATAGATGCTGCAGAATATTCAACAGCATAAGTCACTTATATTCCCCTACGA
This sequence comes from Nemotelus pantherinus, assembly GCA_963978885.1. Lineage (NCBI taxonomy): Eukaryota > Metazoa > Arthropoda > Insecta > Diptera > Stratiomyidae > Nemotelus > Nemotelus pantherinus. The sequence continues at coordinate 122,302,053 of OZ022264.1, read as the reverse complement.
TTTCCAAATCATCCTTCAAATCCTCTCTTTTGCATGCCATCCATACCCCTAAACCTTAAGCCATAGCTATATGTCTATGTTGTTATTTATTGATTGTTATTTATTAATCTTTTTGTTACTTTTTTCATTTGTTTGTTACTTATTTAACTTGTTTGTTTTTACTTTTTACTTCACTTTACTTTTCCATTTTATTTTTATTTTGTTATTTTATATAAGATTTTGTACCTTGTTTGGTGAATTAATAAAATAAAAATAAAAATAATATATATTCACCACTCACCACACTTCCGGACATAAAACACACCGCATGAAAATTTGAGAGAGAAGTGGGCTAAGAAAAAAAAATTTAAGTTTTTTGAAAAATAAAATTTTGAAATTCATTGCTGTCAATTGATTGGGATATCGTTAAAGGTTCTTATAGAAAAGTTGTATTGATTTGATTTAAATACAAATAAAGAAAAAGATAAATTGACTTAAGAAAATCTGTTAATAACTACAGCTATTTCTTTTATAGAGCCCTAGAAGAGCCCCGGCAATAGTTTACAGAAATGAAGCGAGAAAAATATTTTGTAAAAATATTTAAATTGGTGACCCCGACAAAGGCACGTACGCCTATTCCCAAACAGGAGCTGCCGATCTGACTGGAGTGGTCATTTGTTCCGAGAAGTAATGACAGCAGTGTGAGTGATAGCAGCTCTTCGCGAAGCAGTCCCAGATTTCGTTTAAGTTCAAGAAGGTGATACTCATCGAGTTCATCTTCAACAGCAACAAATTCAACGAGATTACGCAAAAGCCAACGGCACCAGCAACAATTGCAGTAACAACGACAACAGCAACAAATCCAACGAGGTTACGCAAAATCCAACGGCACCAACAACAATTGCAGCAACATCGGCAAATAGGACAATAAAGGTCATTACTTTTGGGATCCATTAATATGTGTGTCCCGTCCATGGCTGCAATTAATCGATTATCCAAACAAAATCGAGTTTTTCTCGCGCTTAGCCTGTTTAGCGATTTGCAGTAGTATTTCAAAACACTTCAAGTAATTTAAAGCTTGTCAGTTTCTAGATTTCATGAAGATCTTATGGTTTTAATACGATTGAATGAATTTGCGAACAATCTGAAAGATCGAAACTAATTTGTGAGAAATTAGTGTCATTGACATTGAGGATTGGAAAAAGCACAAAAAACAGTCACGAATATTGAAGCTCAAGAAAAAGTATCTGCAAATCTAGCTAGTTTTGAATAAGATCCAATCAACTACTTGTGCTTCAGAAAGAGTTATTAGCTAGAACTAGTCATACAAATACTGTATGTGACAAATGATAAACTATTCTCGCATGGAATAACTGGAATCTGAAATTTGTGTTTAGATAATTACTTTTATTACTATTATTATAATTACACATAATACACCTATATATATTCAAACACTAATTTCAGCCACTCTATTTCCTTGCCGCGTTCCGTTTCTGTTCGTCCCGTCGTGTAACTCCGATAGAATGTCGTTTGACAAAGAGGATGTGGTTCCCTCAGGCGCGTCCGTGGTACTGCAAATTCGTGCGACATCCATCAAACCTCCCGCAAGCAGAGCCAGCTTTGTGGTTCACTCAATTAGAGAGCCAGTTTGTGAAAACTCAAATTAAGTGTTCGCAAACCAAATATCACTATGTGATTTCCTCGCTGGGTCCTGAACAGCTGAAAGTGATCAGGGACGGGGTTTCGAGCCTGGACCCTGACACGCCTTACGAAATCTTCAAGAGGGCTCTTATGTCGCGGATTTCAGCCAGCGATTCGGCAAAGCTGAAGCACCGGTTGGAGAATCTCACACCAGGCGATAAACAACCTTCCCAGCTGCTTCGTGATATGAAGCAGTTGGGAGGTTTCGCGGTTAAGGACGACCTTTTGAGGACCCTCTGGCTGCAGCCGCCTCCGGAACAGACTGATGCTATTTAAAACTGCTCTCCGGAAGCCAGCCTGAATAAATTAGTGGAAATAGCCGTGTTTATTGTCACACCACAAGTGAATTCAGTCGCCATTTCCCCCCAGCAGCCAGAGGTGACCACTTTGACAAAGCAGGTGGCTGCTCTCACAAGGCTCGTCCATCAACAATTACGATCGCGTTTGAGGTCCTTTGCGAGATCTCGCTCGCAGCCGAGTCGCCAAGGCCAGTCAGGAGGGACTGGTGTTTGTTGGTACAGTCAACACCCATGTGCGAAAGGGGATAAAACTAGAACTGGAACTCTGTCGTGAGTTTTCATGGGATTTCATTTCATGACTGATATCTCTAGACCTATTTTAGGTGCAGACTTCCTCTGCCATTATGGGCTAGTCGTCAACTTGGCAAATGCTATCCTTGTGGATCCTCTTACTTCGCTTTCATCTAAAGGCACGTACACTTCGTACAAAGGTCCAAAGCTTAGTGTTTTGACTGAGAATTCCAATGATCCACGGATACATGCCCTTCTCTCTAAAAACCATGCCATCACGATCAACACAGGGTTTTCACAACCCTATAAACATAAGGTGACACGCCACATTTAGACCACAGGCCCTCCAGTAGTGTCGAGACCACGTCGACTGGTATTAGATAAGCTCGCGGCGGCCAAGAAAGAATTCAATTTTCTGCTACAGCAGGAAATATGCCGCTCCTCAAAAGGCAGCTGGTCTTCCCCATTACACATGGTTCGCAAGGCTAATGGGTAATGGCGTCCATGCGGCGATTACAGACGTCTTAACGCCATTACCGTCCCGGATAGATATCCGATCCCCATTATCCAAGACTTCTGTCGTGAACAACATGGCAATAATATCTTTTCCACTATAGACCTGACTAAGGCCTACCATCAAATTCCAGTCGAGCCGAACGATATTCCAAAGACCGCCATCTGCACACCTTTTGGACTCTTTGAGTCCACCCGAGTGACTTTCGGACTTTGCAATGTGGCACAATCGTTCCAACGCTTCATTCATGAAATCCTACAAGGTCTAAAATTCTGTTTTATTAACCTAGACGACTTTTTGGTAGCTTTGACTTCCGAAGAAGAGCATCTTGTTCAGAACAAATTTTCAAACAATAAGTGGACCATGGTCTTATAATCAACATGAAGAAATGCTATTTCTTTCGACCTTAAATTACATTCTTAGGTCATGAGGTTTTGCCGAAAGGCGCTAAGTACTTCCCAGATAGGGCTGAGGCAATAACAATAGCTAAACTTCCCAAGACGGTAAAAGACCTAAGGATATTTTTGGGGATGGTCAACTTCTATCGTCGCTTTCTTCCTCACACAGCTGAGATGCAGCAATTAATCAATGCTTATCACTGTGGCTTGAAAAAAGATGGTGCTAAGATAATCGACTGGTCAATAGAAGCTAGCAAAGCTTTTGACCAAGTCAAGACTTGTTTACCAGAAGCCACTCTATTGTCCTTTCTGGACTCAAACGCCGAGCTTGGTCTATTGGTAGGAGCGAAAATGTTAAGGTTCTTCGCAACCCCGTGGTTTTTACTCGGCCAAATTAAGCGACGCACAAAGAAAGTAAAGTGCATACGACGGCGAATTCTTAGTGGCTTATGAAGGCATTCATTATTTCCGAAAATTTTTGGAAGCCCAAAGGTTAACACTATAAACCAATCACAAACCACTGACTTTTGCTTTCGAACAAAAGCCAAAAAAGGCCACACCTCGTCAACTTAGGCATCTAAGTTACATAAGTGAGTTCACTTCTGAAATTCGGCATGTCTCTGGTTGCAGCAACGTTGTTGCTGACGCACTCTCTCGTGTAGAAGAAATCATTCTTCCCAGTATTTTTGACTTTGCCGCAATCGCTCGTCTCAAGCATCAGACATTGAGTTTTAGGATACTCTCAGTGACTCTATACTTTTTTTTAAAGAAATAGCCAATCTTTGGCACCAACGTCGACATTTTTTGTGAAGTGTCAGTCCAAACTAATCGGCCTTATATTTCTCATACGTTTAGGAAACAGGTGCTCAACTCAGAACATAATATTGCTCACCCTGGTATTCGTGCTACACGAAAGCACAATTCAACCAAATTCTTCTGGCCTTCGATGAACAAGGACATTGCCACTTGGGCCCGAGAATGTCTATCTTGTCAAAAATTTAAGATAACCAGACATGTGAGCAAACCTCTATCGACCTTTCCTACGGTCTCCGAACGTTTTAAGGTCATTCACATCGACATAGTTGGTCTCCTAACACACTCGCAGGAATACACAAACTGTCTCACCATAATCGACCGTTTCACACGTTGGCCTGAAGCAATTCCTTTAGCCAGCATTACTGCCAACGACTGTGCTACTGCTTTATGAAGCACCTGGATTGCCAGATTTGGAGTTCTTCAATACATTGTCACCGACCAGGGCAGACAATTCGAGTCAGCGCTCCATGCTGAGCTTGGTCGACTCTTGGGCCTCGAACGCAATCGTACCACAGCGTACCACCCTCAGGCCAACGGTTTCGTAGAAAGATGGCATCGTACACTTAAATCGGCTATTATGGCTCACAACGATGTTTTTTGGACAAGAACACTTCACATAATTCTTCTTGGACTACGATCTTTAATCCGAGAAGAATTCACAGCATGACCGGCACAACTCCTGTACGGAGAAAACCTGCGTCTTCCTAGTAATATTCTTCAAGAAAATCCTAGGAAGATTAACCAAACAGACTATGCCTACGAACTACCGGCTACAATGGCAAAATTTCGGCCGGTTGATGCTAAGCATCACACAATACCGAAGATATTAATCTTCAAGCAACTCGACTTTTGCTCACACGTCTTTGTCAGAGTCAGATTATGTTCGTCCACCACTCATTCCACCATACGATGGTCCTTTCAAAGTCTTAGCCAGACATACAAATAATTTTACACTGGTAATGAAAAACAAATCCATCAATGTTTCCATTAACAGGCTCAAGCCCTGTTTCATGTCTTTCTCTACGGAACTTGTTGACAAACCTTCCACGAACCAGCAAACATCGGAAACCTTGACTGCACCATTACTGCCTTCAGCTCCCAGAAAAAGACCAGCGAGGAAGGTTAAATTCGCTCCATAAGTCTCTCTAGCTGGGCGAACCACAAAGGTGCCACTCTCCTTTGCCTCGCTATAACGCGTTAAACGCTGGCAGGGGAGTATTGTGGATACACGAACCCAAACACATATCATTCACGCATTCACTACTCACCACACTACTTGACATAAAACACACCACATGAAAATTTGATAAACAAGTAGGCTAAAATAAAAATGTTTTGAATTTTTTGAAAAATAAAATTTTGAAATTCATTGCTGTCAATTGATTGTGATATCGTTAAATGTTCTTATAGAAAAGTTGTATCAAAAGATAAATTGACTTAAGATAATTAGTTAATAAGTACAACTATTTCTTTTACAGAACCCCAGAAAAGCCCCGGCAATAATTTACAGAATTACAGCGAGAAAAAAATATTGTAATAAATATATAAATATGTAAATATTTATATTTATATGTATATATATATATATATATATATATATATATATATATATATATATACCAGGTGTGTAAGTATGAAACCGGAATTTGACTATAGGTGGCGCTAGATGTCGATGCAGTTACCGACACATCACGTCAGCTGTGTCTGATTATTGTTTTGATATCCGACAAAGATTTTTAACTCACAGTAACACGAGTTTCATTCAGTAGCATTAGTTTTATAGAGATAAACATGTCGAGTTTTGCGCCAACATATTACGATTTGCGGGCAGCACTATTTTTCTGTTTTCGTCTGAAGAAAACCGCAGCCGAATCGCATCGAATGCTTGTGGAGGCGTTTGGTGAGCATGCTTTCAGAGTTTCACTTTCACAGTGTTTCGAGTGGTTCAAACGGTTCAAAAGTGGCGATTTTGACCTGAGGAACGAAGAACGTGGGAGACCACCGAAAAAGTTTAAGACACTAGAACTAAACACGACGCTCAAACACAATAACAACTGGTGGATCAGTTAAAGGTGATCCGAGAAGCCATCTCCCTTCAGGAGATGGCTTCTTGGGCTCTCTACAAAAGGTGGGGAAATGGGTTTCACATGAACTCAACGAAAGACATCAGGAAAACCGCAAAACATCATGCGAAATGATGCTCGCCAAGTTCAAAAGAAATTCAATTTTACATCGAATTGTGACTGGCGATGAAAGGTGGATACATTTCGAGAATCCTAAGCGCAAAAAGTCATGGGTTACTCCGGGTGAATCATCAACATCGACGGCAAGACCAAACCGCTACGGACGAAAGACAATGCTGTGTGTTTGGTTGGATCAGAAGGGCGTAATCTACTACGAGCTGCTGAAACCTGGGGAAACTGTCAATACTCAACGCTACCGACAACAAATGACCGATTTGGATCGAGTTTTGCGTGAAAAACGACCAGAATACCAACAAAGACAACACAAGGTGATTTTGCTGCATGACAATGCACCAGCACACAAAGCAAAACAGGTCAAGGAGACGATAGAGTCGTTCCGTTGGGAGATTCTTCAGCACGTGCCTTACTCACCGGACCTTGTCCCATCCGATTACTACTTGTTTGCATCGATGGGACACGCACTTGCTGTGCAGCGCTTTACTTCTTACGAAGATGTACGAAAAAGGCTCGATGACTGGTTTGCCTCAAAAGAACAACAGTTCTTTTGGCGTGGAATCCACAAATTGCCAGAAAGATGGAAAAAATGTACAGATAGCGACGAACAATACTTTGAATAAGTTACTTTGTATCATATCATTACAATAAACGTGTATTTTCTGTACAAAAATTCCGGTTTCATACTTACACACCTGGTATATATATATATACATATTTATATCAGCAAAATGATTTAAGGGGATAAAAAAATCTATGGAATCCAATTGAGCTGAAACTTTTGGTAGACATAGATGTATGCAGTTAATAGGTCCAAAACTTACTAAAATTTTGATGTCTTTAATTCTTTGGCGGCGGTGGGTATTTTAGTGAATTTTCAGGTTCCTCTTTATTTCTATCCGGGGTACATTTTTGTTAAATTGAGTCATGGAAATTTTGAGTCATGTGTGGGCACTGAGTGCCTAAAAATAGGCAAAGTTCTATTAAAAAAATTTCGATTTGTCATTACTTCTGACAAAAACATTAGATCATCGTGTAATTTGCAAAGCATATTGATGTTGACTTAATCTGATCACAGGGGGCCCGGTAGCTCTGCTCGATAAGGCGTCAGGCCGAAAAGCGGCGTGCTACGGGGCCTGCGGGTACGATTCCCACCAGTGCCATGGTTGTAAGTGTGAATGCGTGTGATTGTCCATGAGGGTGGCAAATGAGCCCAAACTGGTGGCCTAATGCTGGCCGAGTTTCCGGTAGCCCTCTTCACTAACCGAACCTAATCTAATCACACTTGGGTTTTCAACAATATGCGGGTGGCACTGTAGCTACGTTAGGCTCCTGAAAAAAAATCCTTCAAATCATCGACCTTCCCGAAAATTTTTTACCATTTTACAAAAATTCAAATCATTGATTAATGTAAAATTTTAAAATTTTGCAACTACACAAGAACAGCAACCCATCACAAAATTGCTTTTTCTTTCAGAACTCAAATCTTCTGTTCACGAGAACTGACGATTGAATAATATGATCATTATGAAATTTACATTACATGTTTGTATTAACTAGGGCCATGCAGGCAACCCTGTAGCAGTGGTGTCATCTTGAAGAATCACTGAGAAAAAACTGCTTTCTGGTCTAGAGCTTATGATTCAGCCATCACATTTTTAAAAACTTCACGAATTATTTGGACCATATTTTAAACCACATTTGGTAGAAATTTGGTTGAAAAATTTGAATAAAGTTGCCAGCTAGGTTCCCCCTCAACGGTCCGACCTTGCCGCGGTGAGGGGGCTCAGGGCTGTGGCCCATCAGCTAGATGAGTTGCTGCCTTGCTAAAGTGACCTTAGGGGAAGGTGACCCCGAACAGAAAACCAAATATGGACGAAGACAAAGGAGATAAAGTTACGGTACAGGGAGTCGGATACCCAGTACCGGTGGCCGTCAGGGATGAGCGAGCAGGCCCCGGGTCGTCGTTATCCATCGACTGCAATGCTATGGAGGTTGACCACTTGGCCACCGTAGCAGATCCAATTACAAGTGGTCCTACGATAAACGCAGAGGTGGTGGAATCGGTGGCGGACCGTTTTAAAAGGAGCTCCAAGCTACAACGATCCCCACTTCGAAAAACAACGCTTGAGGAAGCTAGCACCTCCGCTGGACGCCATTCAAGTCGCGCGAAGCTAATGCGTTCGGGTGCCAGAGTACTCGCAGACTCGGACTCGGAAAGCATGGTTTCGACCGAAGCGGAGGAGGAACTCCTCAAATCGCCTGAGCGAGGCGAAGGTGCTGGTCCCCAGAAGAGGAACAGGCCCAAGCCAAGCAAAGAGGGCAAGAAAGCGCTGGTGAGCTATAAAGCGGCGTTGCGCATTGTCGACAGGCTCGGCGACAGTCCTTCCCTCTCTGCGGAGGTGAAGGATCGGTTGTGCTGGGCTCGGACGACGGTGGCAAAAGGCCGCGAGTACTTCGCTGGCAAAGAAAGGCTGGCTCTTAAGGACTCTGTTTTCCGCAACAAAGTGGAGCAGAGCTTCTCAAAGAAGCTGGCAGATAAAAGGCAGAGGTCCGCTGAGGAAGAAAAACCGGCGTCCAAGAGGCCTAAAAACGAGACCAGTCGGCAAGGGGTCCAACAACCCTCTACCTCGAAGCCGAAGAAAGTCATTAAGGCCAGTGATGTGGCTAAACAGCACCTCATCGTGGCTTTGGTAGATCGAAGCAACCCGTTGGGTCAATTGTCGCTTGAGAAGTGGAAGATCGTAGAGTCAGGCCTGCTCAAAGCGATGATTGATCGAATGGAGAAGCACCCTGATCTGGCTATACCTTCGTTTGACGGCGCGGGCTGGTTCAAGGGTGTAAAGATCATCAAATGCAACGATGAGCTGTCGCTGCGCTGGTGTACGACTGTAGTCCCGGACTTACCGGGGCTATGGGAAGGAGATCAGCTGGCGATTGTTGACAGAGGGAGCATCCCGACACTACCTAAAGCGAAGGTAACAATACCGCGGGTAGTGGAACCAGATGTGGCCCTGAAATGGCTACAACGGCAAAACCCGGACATTCCAACACAGGATTGGAAAATCTTGGATGTTAGGAAACCGGCTGCTCAGGACGGAGGGCAGGTGTACATCCTCCAAATAAACAAGGAGGCTGACGACCTGCTTTATCCGCGCTTTGGCAAGATGGCTTGGGGTGTAGGTAGTGTCTACCTGCGCCTGAGGAAACGCCACCCGAAGGATGGAAATAAGAACACCCTGGAGGCTGGCGAGATTGAGAGGGATCTGGGCACCGTTGACCTGCAAAGTACAGCGGCCGATCCCCAGAAAGAAGAGGCGCCGGTCAAAGAGGATGCTGCGGCCAGCACTCAAACTGCTGCAGATCAATCTGCACCGCAGTAACTTGGCCTCGGCCGAACTACTGCAGACACTCGACGAAGGTAGGTTTATGTGGCGCTGGTTCAGGAACCTTGGATCTCTGCGGGGGGTCGGGTTGCGGGACTGGCGTCACAGGATTTCAATCTGTTCTTCCCCACCGCAGTAGCAAGAATAAGAACGGCTATGCTGGTGAGGAAGGATATTCACGCTTATCTTCTGTCTAATTTCAGCACAGACGATTTGACGGTGGTGGCATGCAAGGGGGACGAGGAGGAGCAGGTGCTCCTAGCATCCGCCTACATGGCACATGATCGACCAGCTCCGCCGGATGAGGTCGGAAAAGTCACCGCGGAAGCGCTCAGAAAGCACCAGTTGCTACTCGTGGGAGCGGATGCCAACGCGCATCACACTGTCTGGGGCAGCAGCGATATTAACGATAGAGGTGAGTCTTTACTCAATTTTATTATTAATTATGATCTGGTCGTGGCAAATCGAGGAAACACCCTCACTCATAGGGGACCTCGAAGTGTTAACGTTCTAGACATAACTCTTCACAATGATCCTTATGAATAGTTAGTAGAGAATTGGAGGGTGCTTGGAAGTCCATCATTCTCTGACCACTGTTACATTAGTTACAGCTTAAATTTCAGCCTCACTCGCATTTCTCGGTCGTTTCGCAACCCCAGGAAAACAAACTGGGAGAACTTCAAACGGGAAGTGACCAACGACTTAGGCCCTCCTCCCAGGATAAGCTCTGTAGCTGGCCTGGAATCTGCGGTCAACACTCTTACTGGTAAACTGGTAAAAGCTTTTGAACGATCCTGTCTCAAAGTCTGTCCGAAGCGCAAACCTAAGCCACCCTGGTGGAACAGAGACCTAGGTTGTCGCAGAAGACAGGTACGAGAACTCTTTAAGTTGGCCAAAGTAGCTGACTGTAGGGAATGTTGGGACGAATACAAGGACATACTTAGGCTCTACAAAACGGAAATTAAGAAAGCCAAATGGAGCTCCTGGAAAGAGCTGTGCGGTAGGATTGAATTCACCTCGGAGACGGCAAGACTAAGAAACTTGCTGGCTAAACACCCTGTCACGCCTAGCCTGTTATGCAGGTCTGATGGGGAGTGGACGACCAACAGCTCGGAAACGCTGAAGGTACTCGTAGACACTCACTTTCCGGGCTGTTTGGATGACTCCACCCCTTTAACTCGTGTGCAGGCGTCTGATCTGCATGACATCGAAGGCATTGGCGAAGTTGTCACCAGGCGGAGGCTTGTCTGGGCAATTGACACCTTCAAGCCCTTCAAGTCTCCAGGTCCGGATGGAATTCTGCCGGTCATGCTTCAAAAAACAGGTATGCTTGCTGTTTCCTGGCTAACACAAATTTACAAAGGTTGCCTAGCGCTAGGCCATGTACCTGTAGCCTGGAGGACCGCTAAGGTTGTATTTATACCCAAGGCAGGTAAAGTCAACCATGCGTATCCGAAGGACTACAGACCAATTAGCCTGACTTCCTTCCTCCTTAAAGTTTTCGAAAGATTACTTGATCTTCATATCAAACAAAGACTTGGTTTTCAAACTCTATCGAGAGCCCAAAATGCGTATATGAAAGGAAAATCTGTTGAAACGGCTCTCCATAGGGTAGTCCTCAAAATTGAAAGGGCACTCCATTACAAAGAATACGCCTTGGGAGCGTTTCTAGATATTGAAGGCGCCTTCAATAATGTGCACACAACAGCTATTATGGAGAGCCTCCACGCACACAACACTCACCCCGCTATTTGTAGCTTCATAGGCAACATGCTTAACCACAGGCTCATATCAGCGGAGTGGTCGGGTGCGCAAATTACAAGAAAAGTCTGCAGAGGCACTCCGCAGGGAGGGGCTCTATCTCCTCTCTTGTGGAACCTTGTAACAAACTCAATTCTGGAAAAGTTGGAAAGCAAGGGACTCACGGTTGTGGCCAACGCTGACGACATTGCAATTTTAGTCTCGGGTAGGTTTCCACACACCCTTGGTCAGCTCATCGAGTACTCTCTAGGGCTGGTTGAGGAGTGGGCGAATACCGTGGGTCTTGGCATTAACCCCAACAAGACGGATATTGTGCTCTTCACCAGGAAGTATAAAACCCCGGATTTATACCATATCATGCTGGGCGGCTCCAGGTTAGGTCTCAAGTTACAAACTAAGTACTTGGGTCTTATTCTGGACAGCAAGCTCACATGGAAGGCGAATTCAGAGGAAAGAGTTAAGCTGGCAAGCAACGCGATTTATGCCAGCAAGAGAGTGCTGGGTAAAACGTGGGGTCTAAGCCCTGCTTTAACGCACTGGATCTACTTGGCGATAGCTAGGCCGATCCTTTTACGGATACTTGGTCTGGTGGCCAGTAGTGAATAAAAGCACCTTTGCTACCATGGCGAATAGAGTTCAGTGGCTGGCGGCTCTCTGCACTACAGGTGCCTTAGCCTCGACTCCTTCGTCTGCTCTGAACGTCCTGCTTCATCTTCCCCCGCTTGATCTCTTTATTAGAGGCACTGCCGCAAAGGCTGCTGTCAGACTTAGGGAATCAGGGCACTTCGAGCCAGGATCCTTTGGCCACAGCAGTATTGAACGGGGTTACGCAGGAAGCACTGACTACCTGGTTCCCACTCTGTGCTTTGAGCGGGGATATCGAGCGACTGTGGGAGATGGGCAGGAATGGAATCGACAAATGTGTCCTGCAGCTCTTAGCATCTACACTGACGGCTCGAAGACAGCTGCAGGAGTGGGTGCTGCAGTATATTCTGCAGATGCATCTATGGAAGCAGCTTTCAGGCTTCCGAATCACAGTAGTATTTTCCAGGCGGAGGTGTTTGCGATAAGTAAAGCCGCAGACCTCATATACGCCAAAGATACTACTAGCAAAGTACTAAACATCTTTACGGACAGTCAAGCGGCGGAAAAAGCACTGTTGTCTCACACATATAAATCGAAGTGTGTATTCGATTGTATTCAGGCTCTGAACAGACTGGGTAACAGCAGAAGAGTTAGAATCTTCTGGGTTCCCGGTCATAAGGGTATTGATGGGAATGAAAAGGCGGATGCGTTAGCCAAGTATGGGGCTAGTCTTCCCCTTTTGGAAGCGGTTAACATCCTTACTCCTATCCAGGCGATTAAGTACTCAATCGACTCCAACATGATGCAGGGAGCGACGCGCAGATGGGATGCAACTCAGACCTGCAGAGTAACCAAAATCATGTGGGGGTCATACAATCTCGCATCGACTAAGTACCTCCTCGAGTTAGTGCGGATTGACTGCAAACGACTCGTTGGTATCATTACTGGTCACTGTCTTATAGCAGCACATGCTAAGAAAATGGGACTCCTAACGAGCGACACCTGTAGAAGGTGTCAAGAGCCGGGGGTGTCAGAAACTATCCAGCATCTCCTGTGTCACTGCCCGGCACTGGGGAAAACCAGACTGCGATACTTCGGTGAGCCCTGGCTGGTGGATCTCTCACACGTGGCAGAGCAAAAGCTGAAGGACATTCTTCAGTTCGCGGGGCCTTTGATGGCCGCTTGGACTGAATTCCTTTCTCGAGGTCCATTTATCTGGTATCACTACGGACCGGTAGGTCTATGTGTGGCCATGTGCCAGCCAGTACAACCTAACCCTAACCTGCCAGCTAGGTTAATTTTTGTCTCCTGAATCTTATAAATTTGCTCAGCCAAATAAACCATTTTTCTTTATTATTTCCGATTCAGTCATGAAATCAAATCAAAGTTCATGCAGTAAGTAAATCTGATTGTAAATCAAATGTCGTAGGAAGTTCGTAAAACAATCATGAAAATGCTGCCAGCTATGGCAATTTTTTTAATTTTTTGGCATTTTTTTACTATGCGATTATGTCATTAGACTTGCAAATGGGAATGATCCTGCAATTGCAGTAAATAAAAAATATGAACGATCCAAAAATCTGCAAAGTTTTTAGGGTGAAATCCTAAAATTCTTTTCACCCCTATAACTTCCAGCGCTGTGATTCAATCGAAACAAAATTCACAGGGTGGGCTTAAGTTAACTTAAAGCATGATCCGGCGAAAACAATTCCACTTTGGTTTTGCTTTCGGAGGCTTATTTCGCGAAACAATCGAGTTTTCCGTATCAAAAGTTCTCTGCTTTGATAAGCTTTAGAGACGATATACGTTGTCTTTGCTGATTTATAGACAAGAAGGGAACCATGATCACAAATCAATAACTTTTATGAATAAATTGTATTTAAAAAAAAATTTAATTTATTTTCCCTTTTGTGTCAAGGTTAATCAAAAAGTGTCAAAAAGATCTAATAAATTATTTAAATACTTATTAAAAATTATGTTTAATATTTTATTAGAAATGAAATGTTATTCGTTTGGGAAGGTATCTTGCTTTAAAAGAAATAAGTTTAATTTATTATTATATGTAGCAATGTATTTTTTAGTTATAATATTGATTATTTAAAAAAATATATGCGATAAGCTGTGAATAAAATATTTAATATATGTATTATGTTCAATTTAGATATATGCTTGCATTTAGTAATTATTGGTTAGCATGTTATAGTGTTTTTCTACGAAAGTTTATTTAATATTGGTATAATTTTATATATAAATATTAGTTTTAATCATATAAATTAACAAATAATCATAAATTGAGTATAATTTTATTATATTTTATAAAAATATTCGATAGATTTCATTCATGTACTAGACAAAAATTATCAATATTCGCCTGCTTACCAAAAACATATATATTTTTTATGAACATTATATAAAAAACATGTATATTTTTTATAAACATTTTATGATTTAACGTACAGAATGAAAGACAAAATTGTACAAGGTACAATGTTGTTAACGTACTTACCAACTTGAACGGAACTTCCTTCGGGAAAAATTAAATAACGTCGTTTTCGTGGTAAAATACAATTATGTGTGCAACTTGAACTTATGTATGCAATATTTTGATAAATGTTATTATTTATCTGATTAAGTTCCACTTGATGTGCAATTATATAGTATTCAGCCACAACAAATAACAAAAATTCATATATTAGCTTCATAATATAAAATTTTATCTTTGAAACACCCGTACTTTTAAAGCATGCTATTGAACACCAAGTGGCTATAATTTGATCTAATGTATGCTATCTGGAAACGAAAAATCTGAAGCTGACCAATTCACAGCATTCGTTGCTGTTGTTTGGTTTACGCTTACGATGATGGTTTCAAATGCAAATATTTAATTAGCATGTTGGTTCACATATCTGTGATAAATACGGCAGTAGCACAATAAATCTAATAACTGATATGTTATCGCAACCTGATACCTTTAAGTGGTAGTTAGCACTTTTCAGCCTTTTAACTTGCAATTTGTGGCTGGAGTTTCATGCAGTGAAAATGAATGCCTTGATTTGATGCTCATATAAATATAGGTATACAATTTTCAAGTCAGAAAACGTTTGTACAAATTATGTTAATGCTTTTTAAAAACATATGAACGTGCTTTCAAAGCACTTAATTTCAAACTGACATACCATTTTTTCAAATTAAACGAGCATCATAATTATCAGCGTAAACTGGCCTCCTACAACTAGTTTTTCCAGCAGCTTCGATCGCGAGCTGATGTCGTCAAATCAGGCAGAACCAAAGTCCGAGTGCCTTGGTTAACGCCATCATTCTAAATGATATCTCCACCCAAATATTTTATGGATAAATTCAAAGATCAAATAAACCGTTTTCAAAATAACAAAAAACTCAGGCGCATCAGAACCGCCAAAAAACTGGCTTTCAAAGAAATTATCCTTGAGTGAGTAATATATGTGGAAAAATATCAAACACTCTTTGTAGTATCATACCAATAATTTCTTACACAAAGCAAATAGATGAGAAACAATGTTTTATGGCTACATATATCCTCTGAATAACCTATCCTGTGAATTTAGTTTTCACGCAAAGATTTCATCGAAAGTTTCAGCGATAAAACGAAGTTGGGTTGTCATTCAAAACTTTCCCAAAACTCGGGAAATTTTAAGATAAGTTGCTTATTACTCATGTTCGAAGAACATTTTACTAATGTTCGAAGAACATTCTATTAATGTTCGGCACCCATTTTAGTGATATTTTGAGTATATCTATTATTCCATCCACAAATAATTTTTGCAAAAATTAAGTTAACGATGTAAATTATGAACGTGTTTTGAATGTGAATCAGACGTTTTGGTGTTTCTCAACCCCGTGAAAATTTAAAAATTTTTTCATTGCGATAACTTTTGACAGATGATAGCTCCGTTTGAAACTTCCAGAACATATTGGTATGATTAAGTTGCTAATTAGTGGTGCTTTTAATAAGCATGTTGGCAGTCCTGTAGCTAGGTCAGGTCCTGAAAGTGAAAACCTTCAAATCATCGACTCTCCTCAAAATCTATTGCTTTTTGGAAGAAAAGCCACTCATGTATAAATCTTACGCTCTGTTTACATAGCCAAAATAAAACATTTTAAATGTTACATTGGGCAAGAACTGTCACCTTTCCCCAATTTACCTATATTTTAAGCATCAAAAATTTATGTTCACGGGAACTGGCGACCCGATAATCGGATATATTTGAAATTTCTTGAATTTATTGGCCTTTAGTAGGACCAAGTTTGGCAGAAGTGATTTTGAAATCCAAGCAAGTTTGGGCAAGTGGCGCCATCTTGAAAAAGCACATAGAAAAATTACTGCTTTTAGCCCTATAAGTTCTGATTCAGTCTTTGGCTTTTGACGAAAGTCACACAGTAGCTTAACTTTACTATAAGCCACATTCGGTAGAAATTTGGTTAACAATTTCGGTTGGAGCTTTTAAATTCTGAAAATTCGCTGAGGAAATGAAACTTTTTGCCTTATAGCCTCCAGTACAGTCATGGAATCATAACGACATTCAAATGATATATATATATATATATATATATATATATATATATATATATATATATATGTATATATATATATATATATATATATATATATATATACATATATATATATATATATATATATATATATATATATATATATATATATATATATATATATATGTGTGTACATGTATTTATCCTGATATAATTATATATATATATATATATATATATATATATATATATATATATATATATATATATATATATATATATCAGCAAAATTATTAAGGGAGATAACCTCTGGAGTGGCCGATCTACTTGCTCTTTAACTTTCGGAGAACATAGATGTATATAACAGGTAGGTCCATAATTTGCTAGAATTCAGATATCTTAAACTTTTTGGCGGCGGCGGGCATTTTAGTGAATTTTCAGGTACTCCTTTATTTCCAAGCAGTGAAAATTTCTGTTAAAACAAAATACCTAGAATAAAAACTTGTTATGTTTTTAATATGTTGATGGTAAAGAATTGGAAATGTTGAGCCTTGTGTAGGTGGTGAGTGCCTAAAAGTAAGCAAGGTTTTTTTCAAATTTCAATTTGTCATTACTTCTAAGAAAAACAATGGATCATCGTGAAATTTTTAGAACGTATTGACGCAGACTAGAATTTATCATACATGGACTTTCAAGACTGTGCAGGCATGTCTTTAGCTACAGCAGGCTCCTGAAAAAAAATCTTTCAAATCATTGACTTTCCTGAAAAATTTTTGATTTGTGATAATCAATTCAAATTTTTGATAAACTCTGAAGTTTGTCGGCCAAGTCAGATGTAAATTTTCAAAACCCCGCAGTAAACAAGAACAGCAACCCGTGACCAAATTCCCTCTATTTTCAGCACTCAAAACTTCTGTTCACGTGAGCTGGCGATCAGATATTGCGATCAACATGAAATTTAGAGGGCATGTTGGAATAAGCTAGGACCAGGTCTGATAGAAATAATTTTGTAATGCGGGCATCACTATGGCAGTGGTGCCATTTGGAAAAATTGCTGCGACATAAAACTGGCTTTTGGCCTATAGCTTCCGATTTAGCCACCAGATTTTAACAAAATTCACGCAGTAGGTGAACTTTTCTCTAAGATAGATATCGTAGAAATTTGGTTGAAAAATAAGTAGGCAATGGCAATTTTAGTCTCCAAAATATTGTAAATTACTCAGAAAAATATAAGTGTTTTCCCTATAAATTCCAATGCAGTAACGAAGTCAAAACGAAATCCAAGTGATAAGTGAATCTTGTTGGATTTCTAATTCTATAGGAATTTT
This sequence comes from Nemotelus pantherinus, assembly GCA_963978885.1. NCBI lineage: Eukaryota > Metazoa > Arthropoda > Insecta > Diptera > Stratiomyidae > Nemotelus > Nemotelus pantherinus. The sequence continues at coordinate 122,284,324 of OZ022264.1, read as the reverse complement.
GTTGAAAAATTGTGAAAGAGTTGCCAGATATGATGAATTTCGTACTTTATTTACATTTCTTTATCGAGTGATGTTGTCATCAAATTTCCAAATGGAAATGATCCTGCAATGACAATTAACAACAAATATTAACGTTTCAAAAATTTAATAAGTTTGGACGTTGGTAGCCCTAAAATTATATTCACTTCTATAACTTACAGTGCAGCCATTCAATCGAAACGAAATTCATAGAGTGGGTTTAACACAACGTGAAGCAGCTATGGTGCTAGCACATAATTGCCACCACCAGACGATTTCGTAAATATTACACCAACAGATGCTTCCGTTTTGTATTCACAAGCAAAGCATTTACAATAAAATAAGCAACCGATATTTAAATTTTCCGAGTTTTGAAAATTTTTCGGATGGCAACACCAGACATAGTTTAATTGCTGTTACTTTCGATGATATCATTGGATCAAAACGAAATTCAAAGGATAGGTTGATTAAACACGAGCATTTTATGGTAGCTTTATTGCTGCTTTGTTGGACAAATGTTGCCAGCACTGAACATTTTCATCATTTGTGATATAGGAAATGCTGTCAGAAAATGATATTTTTTCCTTTGAGTAAGAAATGGTTGATATGATACTACAAAGAACTTACGTCTTCACACATTTTTAAATCCCTCAAAGATAACTTCTTTGAAAATTTGTTTTCTAGCGGTTCTGATGCGATAGACTTTATTTGTATATTTTTTTTATCTTATCTTTTATCTTTTTTTAGTTATCGATTTTATCATAGAATTTTTAAATCGGGGTGACCTGATAGTGAAAACAAAATCAAGAATAAAGATCTAGAAAATTTGAAAACTTTTTTGAACGGTTACCCTAAATTTCTTTGTATCCTTATAACTTCCAATGCAGTGATAGGATCAGCATGATCAACATGAGGCAGATGGGATATATTTTTGGGTTCGGTGCTGGCAAAAGGCTGCCAGCACGAGGCGTTGTCGTTATTTTTGTACCATTAATTGTTTGCATTAATTATTTACATCGTGAACATTTGCAATGAAAATAAATAAATAAAGTTTGAATTTTCTAAGCTCTGGACAATTTTTTCATGGCAGCCCAAAACACCTTTCTATCGTTGCAACTTTCCATGATGTAATCAAAATTAACATAAGCTTAGGGTCTATTATTACAACGGGTGTATTGGTCTTAAGTAGGAATAATAGCTAGTGGTAGAATACATTCGAAATCTGCACAAATCCTCTACTGTTCTTCAATCATTAATGTTTCAAGCGGTTCTGATGTGCTAAGGGTTTTTTTTTATCGAAAATGCTTTGCATTTGCATACCTTCAGCAGTTAGAAAAGTTGTTAACTAGCAACCTTGTATAAATATATATATATATATATATATATATATATATATATATATATATATATATATATATATATATATATATATATATATATATATATATATATATAAAATAAAAATAAAAAAATAAATAAATATATGTAATATATGTATAAATATATGTAATAAATATATATGTGTATATATATATATATATATATATATATATATATATATATATATATATATATATATATATTTAAATTTATAAATATATATAATATTCATATTTATCCATTCACCAAACAACGTACAAAATCACATTTAAAATATAAAATAAAAAAGTAAAAAAGTAAAGCAAAATCTAGTAAAAAGTAAAAACAAACAAGTTGAATAAGTAACAAACAAATTGAGTAAGTAACAAATAAATTATTAAATAAAAATCGATAAATAAAACATTGGTAAACAGTTGATTAGGGATATTTATCACAATTTTACTATTCAGGAATTCAACATTAATAGCGCCTCTAATGACGTCCAATGTGAAGGCTAGTGTCGATAAGTTTAAATGACCCAGTCAAAACTCATAAAGTAGTACGCTAATAAAATCATTAGGGTTGTACAGTTCTCTCAAGGCGAAAAGTTAAACTCGCTTTTATATTAACTCGAGTTTGTTACTGTGGGGCGCGAAAGCGGGATTCTAGCTAATGCAAGCATATTCAAGAATAGAAAGTACAAGTGAGCAAAATCTTTACGTTCCATTCGGTAGTGTCAAAAAGTCTTCCCACAACTTCTCGGTTTATAACGTATTACAGGTATTCTTTCGTCTAAGTGAAAGTTTTGACCAGCCCCTTACCTATTTACGTGTAGTTATCGGTGCAAGTGTGCGGAAGCTTTCTTAAAAATTATAATTTTCATGTGTAAATTATATACATACCAATTATGTACATGCCAATTTGATGCACTTTTCAAGCTACTGGTGGTGTGAATCTGTCCTCATATGACCGTTTGGATCGTGTGTCACTTAGACAAGACAGTTTCTTTATAATATCCACGCCCCCAATCCTCACTTTGTGATCTTTGGTGCTTTTTACTGCGTGACCAATTATTTGAAGTGGTGTGAAACTGTGCTTACATAAACTTTAGTTAGGACACTTACCCACTTACCTACGCTTCTTAAACTTTAGAGCTTCAAAGCTGATAGTGATCACTGGGTCCATACTTAATTGTATTTTCATACCGGCTCGCTGGTGTTGTACTTTTAAACCGTGGTGTGGAGTCTGGACACTCACCTAACTTTTGTCGAAGTGCTGCCATTATTGTGTATCCTATTTACAAACTGCTACCACATTTACATTTTGTCGCTGGTTTTCTATTTTAATTTGAATTTTATTTGAATTCTTATACACACTTAAATTTAAATATTATTATATTCTTTTTTTTCCTGTATTACTAAAACTGATCATGTCTCTTTGCTCTGCTACCTTTTGTTGTGACAAAGCCGAAAAATACCACTTATTACTTGTTTCGGATTTTGCGGCTTATCTTTTGACGCAAAGTGTGCAGGTCTCACTGCAACCATGGGGACTGCATCAATCGCGCGGATTCGGGTATTCATTATTACTGCGAAAAATGCCGGAAGCATTCCATTCTTACTTACATTGATAGTCTCCTTCAACGCATTAAATAAGTAGCTAGAGGAATCCCGTAAGGAGACGGAAAAGCTCCTAAAATTTGCATTGACTTGGCGTCCTTCAACTTCTAGATTTAATGACCGTTGCTATCTTACCTCCTATCTCATCTGTTTTTCCTGCACGTTCTCTACCAGCTGAAATCTGTACTCGCCCGAGTAACACTGCGAAGCTCAAACGGAACTCAATCGGACTATATTTCCCCTCTCTGTTCTGAAACATGCAGAGCTCCAGCGGAACATTTTGAATACTAAACGAGTTTCGTCAAAATGAATTCAATAAGTACTGAATGAAATCCACTAAAAAGCCTTTCATCAGTACTGAGTTTCAAAACTGATAAGTACCCTTCAGGTTTTGATAATAGATACTTAAATCTTTAAAAACAAAATCCCTACAGTACTGAAAATCAGTATTTATTTGATACTGCAAAAAATACTAATGCAGTACTGAAAACAATTTTTATGCAGTACTGAATTATTCTAGTAAATCAAAATAATATATAAATATTTCTTGTAAGGCTGTACAACATGTCCTCAAGCTATTTAAAGGCGTTTACTACTCCAGCTGTAAAGTTAGAAGATATTCGTGTTTGTTATTATATATTATTGTAAATTGCTAAATTTCATTTCTTACCCTTGAGATTTGAACCTAGGTCCTCTAAAGTGGAAGTCGTCCACTCTACCCACTAAGCTACTTCTTGCCTCAGAATAGTTGTTCATATTTCAGTTTGGTTTTTGGATCTGAACTGAAATGATTCAGTATCTACCAGTACTAGTAGGTACTGAACCAGTTCAGAAACGTTGAAGAAAAACGTGCGGCTTCAAGAAGTTTTGACGTTTATGACAGTGGAATAACAAATTCGAAAATGCCTCGAACGTTTAAAGTAACGAAATTCTTAAATTTAGAAACTCCAAATGAGAACTTTAGGCACATGATAGATCACACGTATTGTGCAATTACAGGTCGACATGGATCGGTTTCGAAACCACTGAACTCTAAGAGTATTGCTCAAGGTAAGACATAGTGCTACTTAATTGCAACTATATTAAATAATGTCCATTATTTGTTCCTTTTAAGACATGCATATTAACGAACCTGAAAAGGAAGTCGTGCATGAAATTGTCCCCCTCGAGGAAAACGCAATTTTTCTCAACGAAACATTTAACAACAATATACAACTATTACCAAATGAAAATGAGCAGACATCTGAAACTTTATCAGCAAAACTAAAACGTTGGGCAATATCCTGTAATATTAAACACGTACATTTAAATTCATTATTTAAATTGCTTGTGGAAGAAGGATGCTTTCATGGTGGAATAGATGCAAGGACTTTGTTGTCTACACCTAAATTAAATAAATCAGACTGTATTCAAATTTTGGGAAACGGCAAATATCTACATTTTGGAGTAGCTGAATCACTGAAGCCCATATTAGGCTGTGAACAAAATTTAAATTTATCAACTTTAAATTTATCATTTTATGTAGATGGCACGCCTACCTCGAAGAGCGGAGGACACAGCTTTTGGTTTATATTAGGATGTATAAATAATTTAAATAATACGGTCTTTTTAATAGGAATTTTCGAGTCTAGTGCGAAACCTGATGACTTCAAAACATTTTTAAAACCTTTTGTCAGCGAGATGCAAAATTTGTTAGAAAATGGATTAATGCACAAATCGAATCTATTCATTATAAATGTTCTTTCCTTTATATGTGATGCACCTGCAATGGCAGCTATTAAACAAGTAAAGTCTCATGGGGGTTATTTTTGTTGTCAAAAGTGCTTTACTAAAGGTATTTCTATCACAACAGCAAAAACAAGTAAAGTAGTGTATCCTGAAATACATGCGTGGTATCGAAATGACGAGAACTTTACACGGCGGATAAATCATTTCGGACAGAGCGATCAGGATCATCATAAAAAGAACCGTTCAATTCTTAAAAATCTTCCCATAAATATGGTTGATGACTTTTTTATCGATAAAATGCATCTTGTAGACGAAGGCGTTTGTAAAAAGTTAATCCAAATATGGACGGGAAAGCCCGGTAAACAAAAATTATCAATTTGGCAAGTTTTACGATTAAACGAGCGTATAAAATTGTGCTCTAAGCATTCATGTTCAGAGTTTCAGAGGAATATAAGAAGCCTCAAATTTTCTTCATATTTTAAAGCACATAAATTTAGAGTTTTTCTTTTATATACTGGACCTGTAGTCCTCAGAAGGATACTAAGTTCCTCAGTTTATAAACACTTTTTGTGCCTAAGTTTAGCGATAAGGATTTTAACTTCATCAGTTTACTATCAAACATATAACGGATATGCAGAAGATTTACTCGAATATTTTGTTAAACACTTTCCAAAAGTGTATGGATTGGCTAACACTACTTACAATGTACATGGTCTTATTCATTTAGCGAAAGATGCGTACAGATCGGGCCCACTTGACGAAAACTCTTGCTATAAATTTGAAGCTTACATAAAAACTATTAAATCATTCTTACGATCCCCTTCTAGACCACTTGAACAATGTTTCAACAGAATTTCTGAAATTAATTCAATACGAAATCAACAAGATTTCTTGGTGCCGGATAAAGAACCTGAATTTTTAAAAAGAATAGGACACTCAAATATTTACAAAGAATGTAAGTTTTCAAGTTATGTAATAAGAGCGAATTTTGGTAATGATAACTGTCTTATGCTAAGAGAAAACTATTCTATTATTAGAGTCAAATATTTTGAGAAGAATGAGGAAGTGGTATTTGCTTGCGGACAAATATTTATGAAAACGCAAAACCTGAATAGTGAACTGAATTGCTTTAATGATTTTTTTATGTTCCTGGGGCACTTTGAAAAAGATATAGTAAAATTTAAGATAACAAATTCAGCGTGTGACTTTGTATTTAAAATGTGTTGCATGCCGTATAAAGATAATATCTATTTTCTCGCTCCTTTGAATCATACTTTGAAAAAATTAACTCAGTACGCAGACTATAGTTTGAAATAATTATTTTATTGAAAAAATATACGTATTTCATTTATCTACATGATTCAAATTAACAAATAAAACATAATTAATATCAAGCAAAAATTATTATTTTTGCATATCATTTTCATTTTCATCAAATTTTTTTGTTTTCTGCAGCACGAACTCTGTCGCAGGTTTGATGAAAATATCTTTGTATATGAAGAACCACATTTTTTTCCGTTTCATTATAAATTCTTCCTAAGTTTTCTGTAATTAATAATGGTAGTTTTAATTTTTGTTCGGACAACGCTTTGAATATCGAGTTTATAATCTTACCTTTGATTATTTGAACATGTTTGAAGTTCATCATAGCAATTTTCTTTCGCTCCCTTCCCGTGTAAGACACCTCCTTCTGCAGTGACAAATCGTACACCCGATTTAATATTTTCACATTTTCCCTTAAATTACGCCCTCCGTACTGCTGGATATATGATGTCTGAAAACGAAATCAATGATAAATTTTAAAAACTCTAGCGCACCTGAACCGCTAGAAACACTAATGTTCGAAGACCAGTAGAAGAATCGTGCAGGTTTTGAGTGCATATTCCACCACATGAGCTGCTTATTACGGCCAAACTGTTTCAAATGCCACGTTTTACTTTGGTCTCAAGAATGCATTATAACTCATATGGTAGAAGGTTTCAGATATTACCACTGGCATGAATTTCAACGTTTATGAGAGCAAAACACGGGTTAATTATATTCGTTATCCGTTGCTTATATCACAAAATTTTGAAAGCAGCATCTCATATAACATCAATGAAGAAAATGCTCAGCCGCTTAGTAAAGAAATTGCAATTAAACACAAAACCAACAATAGCTGGCAACCCTATAGTGGCTTTTCAACCAAATGTGGCCTGAATAATGTTTATAATAGGTTCCATTAATTGTATGAAATTCGTATTGATTTCATGACTGCACTGGAAGTTATAGGGCAAAAAGTTTTATTTTCCTGAGCGAATTTTCAAAACCAAAGACACAAAAATTACCATTGCTGGCAGCACCAATCGAATTTTTCAACCGAATTTCTATAAAACAGAGTTTAGAGTAAGGTTCAGTGTTCACTGTGTCAATTTCATGAAAATCTGGTTACTAATTCACATTTCATAGGGCAAAAAGCAGTTTTTTTTTTTCTTTGTAATTTTTCAAGATGGCACCACTGGCACAGAGTTGCCCATAACTCAAAATCGCTTCTGTCAGACCTAGTCCTACTTAAGTCCAATGCATTCTGTAAATTTTAATGGTATCTGATTATTGGTTCGTGAGTTCCCGTGAACAGAAGTTTTTGATGCTAAAAATATAGGTTAACTGGGAAAGGGTTACCGTTCTTGTCCGACATGAAATTTCCAAAGTTTTACTTTGAACGTGTAGATAAAGCATAAGATTTGTATACAGATTGGTTTTATTGTAAGAAACGGACATTTTTAGGATATTCGATGGTTTGAATGTTTTCACTTCCAAATTTTTATTTTTTCAAATTTAAGACACCAAAACTATCATAGCTGGCAGCTCCAACCGAATTTTTCAACTTAATTTTTACCTAACGTGGTTTGAAGTAAGGTCCAGCTACTGTGTGAATTTCGTTAAAATCGAACGATTCAATCAGAATTTATAGGGCTAAAAGCAGTTATCTTTTTTAGTGATTTTTCAAGATGGCACCACTGGCACAGAATCGCCCGCATTTCAAAATCACTTCTATCAGACCTGGTCCTATTTACGACCAATACATGCTGCAAATTTCAATTAATTTTGCTTATTGGATCGTGAGTTTCCGTGAACAGAAGTTTTTGATGCTAAAAATATAGGTAAATTGGGCAAGGGTTACCAGGCGTGCCCGTTATACCATATCAAATTTTATTTTTTGTCTATGTAAAAAAAGCACGAAATTTAGATGTGAGTGGCTTTATTTTGAAGAAACGGCATTTTTTCAAGAGAGACGATGATTTCGAGGTTTTCACTTTCAGTGCCTGCCCTAGCTACAGGGTTGCCAGCACGCTTATTAAAAGCTTCACAAATCTATAACTATATAATACCAATATGTTCTGAAAATTTTGTAATGATTGAATAGCTCTGTCAAAAGTTATCACAATTTAAAAATTTTCAAGTTTTTCCGTTCTCTTTTTAGGCACCCAGCGCACACATGGGGTTAAAAAATTCCAAAATATTATCCGATTCACATGTAAAACACGTTCAAAATTTATTTTGTTAACTTTATTTTTGCAAAACTTATTTGTGTACGGAATAATAGGTATATTAAAAATATCACTAAAATGGCCGCCGGCGCCAAAGTGTTAAAGATTTTTAACTTTTTCTGAGATTTGGCACTATTTTGCATATACACCAATATGTCCTGAAAATTTCAGTTCAATCCGATGGCGCGTTCCTGAGATTTTTTCACTGAAATTTTTTGATGATATATATATATATATATATATAGAAATATGAATTTTTGGCCAAAGTGATTTTAATACTAATGTTCTTCTTCGAACATTAGTAAAAAGGATTGATATTAGTAATGTTAATTATGAAATTAGTAAATACTCACGAATTTATGATGAAGTGTTTCCTCATTTTCAAATTTTTTGTCGAATAATATTAATTCCTCGACACTTTTAAGCGGAAAATTATTTTCTTTTTCAAAGCTGGTTGAATCGACTCTATTATGTGGCATCATGATACTAGCTCCTCCTTTCAAAGCTTGTAGTAATTCATTTTTGAAACTTTCCAGTTCTTCACGAACGATTTTCCTTATTTCATCACCGTCAATGGTTGTAACAGTAATTATGGAAGAAGTATCAATGCTTCCACTGTCTACAAGATTTGAGAAAGTAACTTCGTCTGCTTGTATATATGACTTGGTGACAATCCTTTTGAAGTTTGCTCAGCGCAGTTAAGCGTGAAAGTTGATACTTCTTTATTAATGACTTCCGCATCATGTACAGGAATTATCCTTTTAAGTGGCACTGCAGGTAGATCATCGCAAGTGCCGTCACTGCTATCATCCAAATGCCGGCTGCTGTCAACTTTTCGTCTATTGGAAATCGTGGCGGTATTAATTTTATCGATATCTGATGTATTTACGTTGGACTCGTACATTAATATCTGTTCAGCTTTTAATGCTGCACCATAGCTCTCTGTGAATATACAATATATGTGTTTAGAAATAACTATTTATAATAAATAATTCTGGTTTACCGTAGGTTTTCGTGCCGATCGGTACCACATCATAAAGTGGCCAAGTTGCTTTTGGAACTTTTTTAAATTTCATTTCACTCCGCATATCAGGACTGTAAGGTGCCTACATACGCAATGTAATAAAAATGCAATAGCTTATATTTTTCAAATTATTTACCTTGCCATTTTTCACCCAAAATATGGGTAGAGCCATTATTGCATTATCACTCAAAAACTGGTATACTCGGAACGACATTTCTGACACAACTTTTGCACTTAACCTATTTTTACTGAATGACGAATGTATCAGATACGCAATTTTTATGCAAAACTACTTCTGTTAAGAATTACTGAATTTGAAATTCGCAGAAAAATAATATGCACATGAATATTTGAGTTCTGATGCAGAGCTGGCTGAGACCCGAAATTTAAAATTCGAGATACGCAGAAACATCATATACAGAGACGAATTTCAGTTCTGATGCAGAACTGACTGAGAACCAAAATTCCAAATTGAAGTTTCAAAGAGAAAAAAAGTCAATACAAATGAATATCGTCCGTTTTTCAGCACCTATATAGAATTAAATACATACTACCCCACCAAATATTCCAATTACGATTAACGTAATTCTATCTGGCATTTATCACAACTTACAGTCACCAGAGAGCTCTGATTATCAGTACTGAATTTCAGTATCGGCAAATGTTACCCGGGCGAGGTCAGAAGCAACTTAGTTCAACTCAGGCCCAGCTACAGCAGCCTTTCAATCAAGCTTAGCCTGTGCATACTTCTGCGGAGCTGTTGCCCCATGCCGATCTTCAACAAGTTAATTCACCGAGTAAACGAGCTCAGCCTAAACGTCTTTCCAAGCCTCAAGCTCAACGTAATCGACAAATGCCGCATCGTGTCGTGAATCTCCATGCGACTAACATTCAGGTGTGCTCGGATGATAAGTTTGGTTCTGTCACGGTTCCTGATAACCAGGTTCTTACACAGTGTGATGCACCGCTAATACCTGTAGCCTTGTCACCTCTTCAAATTTTCGTATGTCGGGGAACCTATGGAGTTTCTGCAGAAGACATTATGAATTTCATCACGTCTAGGCTTGGCTTTTCGCCTAGCATTTTATCCTGTGTTTAACTCACGCGTGACAACCTACCTGATAGAGCTACTAGAGGCGTTTTAATTGTGCTATTGCCTCCTTCAAAATTGTTGTATCTGCTGGTTTGGACATCATACTTGCGCCGGAGTTTTGGCTAGCTCGAATCATTGCTAAAGAGTTTCAACAACGCCAAAGAAAAATTTTTCAGAAAAACGCTAAACAAGTTTTACTTGTCTAACAAGTAGATCTACTTCACTTTGTATTTTTTACCAGAATGTCCGCGGTTTAACTAAAGGAAGTTATATTCGCTTCTATTTACGATTCTCATCACATCATCTGTTTCACATAAACATGGGTTAATGACAATATTCTGAACAGAGAATTACTTCCATGTCATACTGTTTTCCCGAGAGATCGGGATTGGGTTGCATCTTGCAAAGCCAATGGCGGAGGCGTTTTAATTGTGGAACACTCTGTGCCGAATTTGTTCCCTCTTTTCCTGTTGAGTGTATTATTGCTCATGTTATCCTTTCCCCCATCTTCCGATCTATCTGCTGTCTTTATATCCCCTGTTATTTGTCGTTTATACGCTGAGCTTTCAAGTTACATCCTCTCTCGGTTTCCTTCAACTCTCCTCCTAACTTTAGGTGACTTTAATAAGCCCACTGTAGAGTGAGATACCAATAACCTCAGTTTAATATCCTATAACCACCCCTCTGTTGCAACTTCTTCCTTTCTTTCACTTTGTTGTTGTTTCAAAATTAACCACCTTTGAAACACTAATAACAGAGTCTTCGATTTAGTCCTTACTAGCGTTCCCTTAGATTCTCTTTCTCTCTCTCCTGTTTCTTTTGCATATGTGCAACCTCATCTTCATAACCCTCCTCTCCTGCTTGATGTTGACCTCAACTTTCAGGTAAGGAATAAATGTCCTTTTTTTCAGCGTTACAATTTCATTAAAGCTGACTTTCAAAAAATGTCCTCTGATATCAATCTTATCAATTAGTTTTCATTTTCAAAGGAATGGACGTTGATTGTGCATTGTCCAAGTTCTACTCCTTCTTTTGTAACCTTATCTTTCATTTTACTTCCATTAAACGTCCTCTCTTCCTATCCCCTATTGTCCATACTCCTCTCGTCTTTCCCTCCCTCGTATGTCCTCGTTGCAATATCGGAGATTCTTCCTCCATGAGTGTTTTCTCTTCTACCTTTGCAAAGGCATTTTTTTGTCAGATCTTCGTCTCAGATAACCTGACGTGAATTTAGTCGTCCAAGTCGTTCTTCTGAGGTTTTTTCTATTCTGTTTGCACGTACGGAAGTCTATTTCCATTCACCTTTGCTGCGTCTACCCAGAATGCATAATGCCCCTAAGCTTGGTCCTCTCCCGCAATCTTTTAAACAATTCAAGTATGTATTGAAAATGTTACCTTGCATTGCTATTAACCTAAGTCCTAATTTTAGTTTTCAAATATTTCAAATATTTTTGTTATTTCTTTTCCTTTTTACTAATGTTCGAAGAAGAACATTAGTATTAAAATCACTTTGGCCAAAAATTCATATTTCTATATATATATATATATATATATATATATATATATATATATATATATATATATATATATATATATATATATATATATATATATATATATATATATATATATATATATATATATATATATATATATATATATATATATATATATATATATATATATATATAGCTATGTATATATATATATATATATGTATATATATATATATATATATATATATATATATATATATATATATATATATATATATATATATATATATATATATATATATACCTAGTCTAGCCATAAATATTGTTACAAGGTTTGGCAATCCTGCAGAAAGGAACCGTTATATTGCATTTCTTAAAAATTGAGCTAATCGCTATAGTACGCTAGTGCTTGTTGCATTTGTCATCATAATTGTAGTTTAATTTTTAGTGCAGTGAACATGGATGGGGGTGACAAAGAAAATAGAATTGCTGTGATTGCACTTCATAAAGTAGGAATGCAACCAAGTGATATTGTTAAGACTCTGCATACCCTTGGTATAAGCCGAATGTTTGTATATCGGGCTATTGAAAGATTTAATGATACGTCTGGAGTAAGTGATCGTGAAAGAAGTGGCCGTCCGCGAACTACTCGAACACCTCAAGGGGTTAAAGCCGTGCGCGAGAGAATTCGCAATAATCCTCTTCGGAAACAAAAAATTTTATCGCGTGAGATGAAAATACCCCAAAGAACAATTTCACGTATCATCAAAAGTGACTTGGGGTTGGGTGCTTATCGTAGATCTACCGGGAATTTACTAACAGATTCGTTAAAAAAAAATAGAGTCGAAAAATTAAAACGATTACTTTGCCGGTACGCAAACCAAGAACACCGTAAAATTTTGTTTGCGGACGAAAAAATTTGTACTGTCGAAGAAACATTTAATAAACAAAACGATAGGGTTTATGTTCGCAGTGCCAGAGAAGCTTCTCAAGTTGCCCAAAAGGTTCAAAGAGGTCATCATCCAGCCTCAGTAATGGTTTGGTGGGGTGTTAGCTACAACGGGGTGACAAAGTTGCATTTTTGTGAGAAGGGCGTCAAAACGTCTGCCAAAATTTATCAAGAAAGTGTTCTTGAAAGTGTAGTGAAACCTCTCAACACGTCATTATTCAAAAATCAGCCTTGGAGTTGCCAGCAAGATTCTGCACCAGGTTACAAGGCGAATTCAACCCAAAAATGGCTTGAAGAAAATGTTCCAGAATTTATTAAAGCTGAAGATTGGCCTTCCTCTAGCCCAGACCTGAATCCGCTGGATTACGAATTACGGTCTGTCTTACAGCAAATGACGTGCTCTAAAAGACATTTTAATATCGAATCCTTAAAGAAGTCTCTTACACATGCAGTCGCCAACTTTCCGATTAAAGTCGTGCGTGCTTCCATAGATAAGTGGCCAGCTCGATTAAAGGCTTGTGTAAAGGCAAAAGGCAATCACTTCGAATAACTTGTTCCAATTTCCGTTGTTGACAATGCATTTAATAAATAAACAAAAATTTCTTAACATATAACTACTCTTTTATTGAACAGTGCTTCAAAAAGTTTGTAACAGTATTTATGGCTAGATTAGGTATATATATATATATATATATATATATATATATATATATATATATATATATATATACCTAATTTAGCCATAAATATATATATATATATATATATATATATATATATATATATATATATATATATATATATATCATCAAAAAATTTCAGTGAAAAAATCTCAGGAACGCGCCATCCGATTGAGCTGAAAATTTCAGAACACATTGGTGTATATGCAGAATAGTGCCAAATCTCACAAAAAGTTAAAAATCTTTAACCCTTTGGCGCCGGTGGCCATTTTAGTGATTTTTTTTAATATACCTATTATTCCGTACACAAATAATTTTTGCAAAAATTATGTTGACGATATAACTTTCGAACAAGTTTTACATGTGAATCAGATAATGTATTGGAATTTTTTAACCCCATATGTGCGCTGGGTGCCTAAAAAGAGAACGGGACAATTTGAAAATTTTTAAATTGCGATAACTTTTGACAGAGCTATTCCATGATTACGAAATTTTCAGGACATGTTTGTTTTATTTAGTTGTAGATTAATAAACGTTTTAATAAGCGTGCTGGCAATCCTGTAGCTAGGGCAGGCACTGAAAGTGAAAACCTCCAAATCATCGTCTCTCTTGAAAAAATGTCGTTTCTTAAAAAAAAAGCTTCTCATATGTAAATTTTGTACTTTGTTTACAAAAAAAAAATTTGATATGGTATAACGGGCACGCCTGGTAACCCTTGCCCAAGTTACCTATATTTTTAGCATCAAAAATTTCTGTTCACGGAAACTCACGATCCGAGGAGCAGAATTAATTGAAATTTGCAGAATGTATTGGTCTTAAATAGGACCAGGTCTGATAGAAGTGATTTTGAAATGCGGGCGATTCTGTGCCAGTGGTGCCATCTTGAAAAATCACTAAAAAAGATAACTGCTTTTAGCCCTATAAATTCTGATTGAATCGTTCGATTTTGACGATATTCACACAGTAGCTGGACCTTGCTTTAAGCCACGTTTGGTAGACATTTGATTGAAAGATTCGGTTGGAGCTGCCAGCTATGATAATTTTGGTGTCTTAAATTTGCAAAAATAAAAATTTGGAAGTGAAAACATTCAAACCATCGAATATCCTAAAAAATGTCCGTTTGTACAATAAAACCAATATGTATACAAATCTTATGCTTCTACAGATCCTACAGTCAAAGTAAAACTTTGGAAATTTCATGTCGAGCAAGAACGGTAACCTTTTCTCAGTTAACCTATATTTTTAGCTTCAAAAACTTCTGTTCACGGGAACTCACGAATCAATAATCAGATACCATTGAAATTAACAGAATGCATTGGACTTAAGTAGGGCCAGGTCTGAAAGAAGCGATTTTGAATTGTAGGCAACTCTGTTCCAGTGGTGCCATCTTGAAAAATTACAAAGAAAAACAAATGCTTTTTGCTCTATGAAATGTGAATTAGTTACCAGATTTTCACGAAATTGACACAGTAGCTGAACCTTACTCTAAACTCTTTTTGATAGAAATTTGGTTGAAAAATTTGATTGGTGCTGCCAGCTTTGGTAATTTTTGTGTCTTTGGTTTTGAAAATTCGCTCAGGAAAATAAAAATGTTTGCCCTATAACTTCCAGTGCAGTCATGAAATCAATACGAATTTCATACAATTAATGAAACCTACTATAAGCATTATTCAGGCCAAATTTGATTGAGAAGCCACGATAGAGTTGCCAGCTATTGTTGGTTTTGTGTTTGTTTGCAATATCTTTATTAAGCGGTTTTATCGTAGAATTTTCAATTGGTAATGATATTGTAGTGACAATAAACAGCAAATATTAAGCTTTCGATTATTTGAAAAAACTCGCTGCAGGCAACCCTAAATATCTTAATACTCCCATAACTTCGAATGTAATATAACAACGTGCAGCAGATGTGATATATTCTTGGCTTTGATACTGGCAGAAGGTTGCCAGAACAAGTTGGTTGTGCTACTTTTGTATCAATAAATGCTTACAGTTAGTATTCATACCGGAAACATTTACAATAAAAATATATAACCAATATTTCAATTCCCAAAGTCCTGCAAATTTTTCGGATCGCAGCCCCAAACACCAACTTCAGTTACAGTGCTGCAGGCACTGAGCATTTTCTTCATTGATGTTATATGAGATGCTGTTTTAAAAATTATGTGATATAAGCAACTGATAACGAATATAATTAACCCGTGTTTTGCTCTCATAAACGTAGAAATTCATGCCAGTGGCAATATCTGAAACCTTCCACCATATGAGTTATAATGCATTCTTGAGACAAAATAAAACGTGGCATTTGAAACAGTTTGGCCGTAATAAGCAGCACATGTGGTGGAATATGCACTCAAAACCTGTACGATTCTTCTACTGTTCTTCGAACATTAGTGTTTCTAGCGGTTCAGGTGCGCTAGAGTTTTTTATATTTCATTTTTTACTAATGTTCGAAGAACAATAATAATAAACTCGTTTCGCCGAAAATTCATGTTTCTTTATATATCTATATATATATATATATATATATATATATATATATATATATATATATATATATATATATATATATATATATATATATATATATATATATATATATATATATATATATATATATATATATATATATATATAGATATATAAATATATATATATATATATATATATATATATAGATATATAAATATATATATATATATATATATATATATATATATATATACATATATATATATATATATATATATATATATAGATATATATATATATATAATATATATATATATATATGTATATATATATATATATATATATATATATATATATATATATATATATATATCTATATATATATATATAAATGTATATATATATATATATATATATATATATATATATATATATATATATATATATATATATATATATATATATATATATATATATATATATATATATATATATAGATATACTATATATATATACTATATATATATATATATATATATATATATATACTATATATATATATATATATATATATATATATATATATATATATATATATATATATATATATATATATATATATATATATACTATATATATATATATATATATATATATATATATATATATGTATCAGCAAAATGATTAAGTGAGATAATTTCTGGAGTGGCCGATCCGATTGAGCTGATATTTTCGAAGAACGTAGAAGTGTATAGTAGGTAGGTCCTTGACTTTCTCAAATTCAGATATCTTAAATTTTTTGGCGGCGGCAAGCGTTTTATTGAATTTGGAGGAACTCCTATATTTCCAAGCAGTGTAAATTTTTGTCAAAGAAAAGTATTGGGAATGAAAATTACTTATATTCTCAGCTTATTTATGATAAAGAATTGGAAATTTTGTGCCGTGTGTGGGTGCAGGCTGCCTAAAAATAGGCAAGGATTTTTTTTCAAATTTTGATTTTTCAGTACTTGTAAGAAAAACAATGGATCATCGTGAAAATTACAGAGCGTATTGACGTTGACTTATATTTGGCACTTATAAATTTTCAGCATAAAGCAGGTAACCCTGTAGCTGTGACAGGCTGCTGAAAAAAAATCCTTCAAATCTTTGACCTTCCTGAAAAATTTTTGATTTTTGACGAAAATATCAAATTTTTGATAAATTTTATCGTTTGCTCTTCACCTCAAGATAAAATTTTCAAAACTCCGATTTGCATAAGATTGGCAACCCATCACCAAATTACCTCTATTTTCAGCACTCGAAAGTTCTGTTCACGAGAACTGACGACCGGATAATTCGATCATAATGAAATTTACAGGACATGTTGATATTAACTAGGACCAAGTCTAATAGAAGTGATTTTGAAATTGAGGCAACCCTGTGGCAGTGGTACCATCTTGAAAAATAACTGAGAAAAAAAAACAGCTTTTTGGGCTATAGCTTTCGATTCAGCCATCAGATTGTGACAAAATTTAGACAGTACTTGGATGTTACTTTACGTAGCATTTGATGAAAATTTGGTTGAAAACTTAGTATAGGGCTGGCAGCTGTGGTGATTTTTGTCTTATAAATCTTGCAAATTTGCTCAACAAAATAAAGCTTTTTTCCCTTTAACTTCCGGCCCAGTGTAGAAATCAAAACGAAGTTCATGCAGTAAATGGACCTCAATGTAGACCAAATGTCGTAGGAATTTCGTACAAAAATCGTGAAAGGGCTGCCAGCTATGACCATATTTGTAATTTTGTGGAATTTCTTTACTGAGCAATTATGTCATTAGATTTGCAATTGAGAATGATCCTGCAATGAAAATAAACAACAAATATTAACGTTTTAAAAATTTGAAAAGTTTTGAAGGTGGTAACACTTAAATTCTTTTCACCCGTACACCTTCCAGCGCAGTGATTCAATCGAAACGAAATTTACTGGTTGGGTTTAACTTAACGTGAAGCAGATTTGGTGTATTTTTAGTTTTGCTGGTGACACAGGCTAACCAGCATTAGCCATTTTCGAAAATATTGCACCAACAGATGCTTCAAATTACATACTCATATGCAAAGCATTTGCGATAAAAATAAGAAACCAATTTTTAAATTTTCCGAGTTTTGAACATTTTTCGGATGGCAGCCTCAAACAACGTTTAACCGCTGAAACTTTCGATGAAACCCTCCGATGAGAACGAAATTCAATGCATAAGTTGATTTAAGTATGAGCTTGCTAAAGTTAACTTATTGCTGCTTCATTGGAAAAGTATTGCCAGCACTGAACATTTTCATCATTTGTGTTATAATTGAGTTTTGTTCCTTGGGATAAGGAATAGTTGTACAAAAAAGTGTATTACGTCTTTCCACAATTTTTTGTCACTCAAAGGCAATTTCTTCGAAAATTAGTTTTCTATCGGTTCAGGCGCGCTAGAGTTTTTTTTTGTTGCTTTATTGACGCTGTAATTGGAATTGTATCTGTAGCGCAAGGGATTCTTGAATAAATAAATAAATAAATAAGTAAAGTGTATCAGAAGGCGACATACAGGTTACGAAATTCTTTGGCACGTCTTTTGATGAAGCCTAGCATTTTGTTTTCACGAGAAAGTGTTTTTTTACATTGTAGGATAAAGTGAAGTTTCCATCACACATAACACCAAGGTCAGCAATGTTATCAACTCGAGTTAGCATATTTTTGCCGATGAAGCACGTATTGGGTATGACTGTCCATTTTATGGAAAAACTAATAACATGCCATTTATCAATTTTGAAAAAGAGTTTGTTTATATTGTTCCAATGATCAAGTGAATCAAGTTTGGATTGGAGAAAGAGGGCAACCGATTTCGATTCAATGGTTTAACAAAGTTTGAGATCGTCTGCATAGAGTCAATGAGGTATGCCTGCTAGGACGTCAGATAAGTCGGAAATAAATATATATAAAAGAAGTGGGTCAAGATGGCAACCTTTGAGTAAACCAAAGGTAGCACTTAGGTTTTTAGATAAAAATCCTTAAAATTTTACACATTGTGTTCGATTGCAAAGGTTAGAAGTCAGCCAGTTGAGTTAAGACCCAGCAATACCGAATTTCTGAAGCTTCAGAATTAATTCCCGACGAAAGTGATCTATCAAAAATATATGCAAGGGAGTTTAAAGCTCCTGTATTCACTTGCACAAGAAAGTCGGAGGAACAAGATCAGGCCTACAACCTTTGCTTAACGTATTTCATCGCGGAATATTTCTAAATGGTTGACAAAAGCTGTTGGAGCTAAATTAGAGGAAGAAATTTGTGAGTTTGATGGGCCAGCTGCATTAAAAGTTGTTTGGAAACTATCAGCAAATAGTTCACATATCTCCGTAGGGGAAAAAGATGTTATATTATTAAGAAGTACCGACGATGGATAACCAGTAGTTTTTTGCTTCACATTAAAAACATCGTAAAATTTTTTCAGGTCGTGGTCTTTATTTTCGCTGGTTGTTTTAACGTAAGTGTCATAAGCCCCATGAGACTTTGCTTAAAATTGCTTAGCAGCTTCATCATGCTCTGCCTGAATAGCAGGACTAACATCAGCATTTTGTCACTTCTAAAACTTGTTTCTACAATTTCGTTTATGCTCAAGTTTTCTACCAAGCCAAGTCTCAGACAATTTATTCTTTTTTTACTAATGTTCGAAGAAGAATTAAAGTATTTAAACCACTTTGGGCAAAAATTCATATTTCTATAAATAAATTTACTTAAGCATATATATATGTATATATATATATATATATATATATATATATATATATATATATATATCTATATATATATATATATATATATATATATATATATATATATATATATATATATATATATAAATATATTTTTTTTTCCGTGGACAGCTGTTTGCCAGCACTCACCATAAAAGAGCTGTCCACGGAAAAAAAAAAAAATATATATATATATATATATATATATATATATATATATATATATATATATTCCGTGGACAGCTGTTTGCCACCACTCACCATAAAATAGGAAAAATGCATTGACTGTATGCAAATGTGACGGCTGGTCATTGTTGTGCGAGCACCGCAAAAGCATTAGAAAAAAAAAGTCTAGCGCATCGGAACTGCAAGCAAACTAGTTTTCAAAGATATTGCCTTTGAGTGACAATGTGGAAAGACGTCATACACTTTTTTGTAGAATCATATCAACCACTCCTTATCCCAAGCAACAAAACTCAACTATAACACAAATTATGAAAATGTTCAGTGCTGGCAATAGTTTCCCAACGCAGCAGCAATAAGTTTACCTCAAGCTCATACTTAAATCAAGTTATCCTTTGAATTTCGTTCTCATCGGAGGATTTCATCGAAAGTTTAAGCGGTTAAACATTATTTCAGGCTGCCATCCGAAAAATGTTCAAAACTCGGAAAATTTAAAAATTGGTTTCTTAATTTTATTCCAAATGCTTTGCATATGAGTACGTTATCTGATGACATTACGAAAATGGCAAATGCTGGTTATTCTGTGTCAGAAGCAAAGCAAGATATATACCAAATCTGTTTCACGTTAAGTTAAACCCAACCAGTAAATTTCGTTTCGATTAAATCACTTCTAATTGTCAGTATATATATATATATATATATATATATATATATATATATATATATATATATATATATATATATATATATATATATATATATATATATATATATATATATATATATATATATATATATATATATATATATATATATATATATATATAAGCTATACGGGTGAAAAAAATTTCAGGGCTACCACTCTTAAAACTTTTCAAGTTTTTAAAGCGTTTATATTTGTTGTTAATTTGCATTGCAGGTTCATTCTCATTTGAAAATCTAAAGTAAAAAAAATCCTAAAAAAATCACAAAAATGGTCATAGCTGGGAGCATTTTCACGATTCTTTTACGAAATCCCTACGACATTTGGTTCACAATAAGGTCCATTTACTGCATGATTTTCGTTTTGGTTTCATGACTGAACCGGAAGCTATAGAGAAAAAAGTTTTTTTGTGCTGAGCAAATTTGCAAGATTTAGAAGACCAAAATCACCATAGCTGGCAACTCTATTGTTCTTTTGCACCCAATATTATCGAAAGTAAGATCCTAATTTTGTAAGAATTTTGTTGAAATGTGATGGCTGAATCGGAAATATAGGCCAAAAAGCTGTTTTTTTTCTCAGTGATTTTCCAAGATGGCACCACTGCCACAGGATTTCAAAATCACTTCTATCAGACCTGGTCCTAGTTAAAACTAACATGTCATGTTAATTTTATTATGATCGGATAAAACGGTCGTCAGTTCTCGTGAACAGAACTTTCGAGTGGTGTAAATAGAGATAATTTGGTGATGGGTTGCCGTTCTTGTGCAAATCGGAATTTTCAAAATTTCAAAACGGTCGAATTTATCAATGAATTGAATTTTTTATCATAAAGCAAAAATTATTCAGGAGGGTCAATTTTTTGAAGGATTCATTTTCAAGGAGCCTGCCGCAGCTACAGGGTTACCCGCGCTACCTTGGAAATCCCCATGTCTTAAATTTTAGTCAACGTCAATACGCTCTGCAAATTTGACGATGATCCAATGTTTTTGTCAGGAGAAATGACAAATCAAAATTTGAAAAAAAATCCTTGCCTACCTTAAGGAAAGTTGCATCTACACACGGGTTAAAATTTCCAATAATTTTTCAACGGCAAGCTTAAAACATAATAAGCTATCATTCGCAATAGTTTTTATTTCCAAAAATTTACACTGCTTGGAAATATAGCAGTACCTCAAAATTCACTAAAACGCTCGCCGCTGTCAAAAGGTTTAATATATCTGAATTTTAGCAAGTCATTGACCTATTTACTTATTACATCTACGTCTTTCTTAAATTCAACGTCCTCCATTCTAGAGATGATCTCCCTTAATCATTTTGCTGATATATATATATATATATATATATATATATATATATATATATATATATTTTGCTCTAGGGGGGAAATCCACTTGGATACCAGGTCTGGGCCTCGGTTATGTCGGGCGTTAACCGACTAAAACCCCCTCTTGCTCTGCACCCCATCCCCACGGGACTGCCAATCGGTATTACTTCGTGAGCGGGGTCAGCTTTAGCTGCTTACGGTTCTATTTCTTCTTCTTTCCTTGTCCTCCTTTTGAAGAGTTGCGTGTATCTGCGCTACTGCTTTTGTCAACTCGTTCCATGCTGCTTCAGATGCCAGCATCATGTCAATCAGATTTTCTGTCGATAATGACAGGTTCGTGTATCGTTGTAACTTGGCTCTGTATCGGGAAAACCGCATGCAATTGAAGAGAATGTGCTCTTGATCTTCTTCGGTCCCGCATGTCGGGCAATTTGGAGAGACATCTAAACCGAAGCGATGTAGGTACTTTCGGTATGCACCATGTCCAGTTAGAAACTGCGTTAGATCGTATATTACTTCTCCATGTGGGCGTTTGATCCATTTTTGAATATCGAGGATGAGTTTGTAAGTCCATCTGCCAACTGGAACTTGTTCCCATCTTCTTTGCCATGCTTACTCTGACCTTTGCCGCTCCATCTTTGTGTCGGCGTTTCTGTTTCCGTAAAGTCTCTGCATTTTGGCTGCGAGAATGTGTCAATTGACATCATACCTGCTATCACATATGCCGCTTCTCCCGAAATGGTCCTATATCCCCGAATAACTCTGAGGGCACTTAGTCGATAGACTGAACATATCTTCTTTTTATTTTACCTCACTGATAGCTGATGTGCCCTCACTGGCGCTGCATACAGTAGAATGGAACTCACAACTCTGGATATCAGGATTCTGCGATTTTGACTTGGCCCTCCGATGTAAGCATCGATGCACCGATGTAAGCAGCGATGGAAGCATCCTTGCTAGGGCTGCACTGACGTTAGATGCCTTATTACAGACATGTTCGACGTGGGCTTCAAATTTAAGTCTACTGTCAATCATAACTCCTAAGTACCAAATTGCAGACTTGGATCTAATTTTTTGATCTCCCACAGTGACTTCAAAAGATTCAGTTTTACGGCAGCTGCTGTCACGGTCGATCACGCCGCGAGCCGTACCGGTGGCAGATAGAAGTACATGCTAATTCATTAACGCGGACACGCTTGCGGTAGGGAGTCGAAGGATTGTGGCAATCTAGGTAAATGTAAGATAGGTAGTAAGAAATAAGAAAGAATAAGAAGATAAGAAATAATAAGGTAGGTCATAGAGCTGTATCACAGATGGCATCGAGTCGTGGAGTAGGCTTCGAGTCTCGGCGAGCCCTGACAAGAACGGCCAACATCAAAATCAAGGCGCGCACTCGTCAGGACCCGACATTCCTCAAGGCTGATAGTGGGGCCGAGGTAACTGCCATGTCAACCGCGATATTGGAAAAGGGAAAATCGGCGTAGTACTCACCTGTCAGTATCGGACGCAACGTCGAAACGGATCGAATCACTTCATTACCTTCGCCTACAAGAATAATCACTAGGCAATTGTTCGTCGCCTCATCGTCGTGGATGACTGACAGCAGCAGACTCGGTAAAACACCGTCATAAGAAGACCATAAATCATATAAACAAGCTTCATCCGTTGGTCCTGAGGTTGATTTCATCGTTCCGTAATGGGCTTCCGTATGCGTGATAGTAATTTCTTCTTTGTCACTCTTCGAAAATTAATGCGTCTGCATCGGTCGAGTGACCTCAATTCGGCGCACCTTGCCCGGAGACTTTAGAAGCGTTGCGGACTTTCGGATTGCTCTGAAAACCACAAGCATCCATGCCGTCGTCAGTACCATCATCATCGTCACCTGCAAAAATACCGAAGATAAGAACTGTCGCGATAATAATAACACAATAACCATGCAACGAATTCGGCCGGGTTGATTATTCGGGAACTAAACAAACGTCGCAGAATCCGTTTCCCGAGTTATTCGCACTCTATTCACAGGATTCATACACTCGTCAGGAGCCGTCGTCGGACGTGGTGGTTTCCAACCTCGATATTTCACCAGTAGCGGTAGAATTTAACCCAAAATAGCGAACCATTGAGCCCTCGAAAAACTAAGCCGCGGCGTAACGAAAGGAAGATACGATTTTGACAGTTCGTGTGGCAATGGCTACCGGGCGGAACGCCAGCGGAACGGACCGCGTTCCGAGATGCACCGAGGCGTTGCCATACATGTATCGCAGTGGATTGAGCGCAATGCAAGGTGCAATGACCAAATGCACTTGCGGCAATGCACATTAATGAGAAGGTGCAATGACCGGGAACTAGATGCATTTGAAATGCATGTGAAATGCATGGGGATAGTCGGTTTTCTTGCCAAACGGAGAATCGAAGATCCCGTCTAAGCGGGATCAGGAAGCGAAGCCGAGGCTACTTGCGAGGTGTGCAAGGTATAGTTCGCTCTCTTGTTGGTTGGACATGGTAAGGGATAGACGAGGGTGCAGATTTTGGAACGAAATACGAGCGACCGAGTATTTATTTCTTTTGCATGTACCTGGCGAGGAAAAGTTTGTCGGTTGGCGGCTGGAAAGCAATAACTTTCGATAGCGACGACGGTTGAAAAAGGATTGAGGAGCAGATTTTGCAACGAAATACGAGCGATCGAATATTCATTTCTTTTACATGTACCTGGCGTGAAAAAGCTTGTCGGTTGGCGGTTGGAAAACAATAACTTTCGATAGCGACGACGGTTGGAAAAGGATTGAGGAGCAGATCGAGACTACCGAACGAGTTATTGAGGAGATCATCAGTGAAGTGACGGCGAATCACGACGAGTCCGCTGCGGGAGGAGATTGATTGGAGACTAAATTGTAAGTAGGTTAAGTTTATTCTTTGTTTAATACCGAATTTTGGAAATATGAGATAGATGATGAATGTGATACATAGAGTAATTTATCAGAAGTGATAGAGTGTAACTTTCGCGGCGCCGTTATAAGGTAGTGCATAAGTGCCGATATAGGTAAATTAGGAACCTTCGCTAATAAACTATTGTGTATGAATTTCATGGAAACCGCTAGCGTGTTTTTTTCTTGTGCTATACATCTAACGCGAAAACGTCGCATATTCTCGCTTCCGAGCGTCGGCAAGCGTAGTTTCGGGGTCGTGAAGCGAGTGGCGCCCGACCCACCCCCATCTCCGGTGAGGCTAGTCCCCCGAAACTATCGATTTGGGGTCCAAGAAAGGATAACGGTAACAAATTGGCGCCCAACGTGGGGCCATAACGGTGAATAACGGGGAAATCGGTATACAACGGTGCTCGGAAAATTTTTCGTTTACCAAGTCCCAAATTGTGGGAAGGCACGTGTCGAAGTAAAATCGTATCTAGAGGTGCGAAATCGTTGGAATACTATCGCGAAAACTTTGGTATTAGACTTGAAATTGAACTAATCGTGTATCTATTCGGTCTTTTTTTAATTTGAACTTGAATTAAGCGTGAATTATTTACTTTTACAATTGCAAGTTATGCGCAAATATCTAATTTACGTAAGTGAGTGCAATTGAATTTACTGCACGGTTTTCCTTCGGGTATATGAGAAAAGGGAACTGTTACATTGCATATTTAAAGATATAGACATATAGATACTTGAATTCTGATGAGTGAATGAGTGAGAGTGATTGTGGTTCTTGGATTCCTATATGAGTGTGGAGCGTGTGACGATTTTAGATAGTACATAGAAGTACGGATATCCGAGGCGAATTTTGGTGAAGGAGAAAATTGCGAGTCGGTTTGGTCCTACAGTATAGTGGGAACTGCGTTTTTTTTTGTAATAAAGGAGTACTTTCGGTAGCTGCAAGGGTTCTAGTTAAAATTTCTTTCTAGGTTCTATTATATTTGGTGAATTGTTTTAAATTTTATTAGGACATAGGCTGAAATAGGTCTTGCGGTAATTCGGTTACCTGCATAGTGTTATTTTCTTATACTTTTAATCATCGAAACAATCTTTTTGCAAGAGCCACGCTATTAGCCTGGTGAGTGTTTCTTTTTGGTACGGGGGTGGTGTTTGGATTTAGTGAAAATGAAAATTCTGGTGGACCGTTTGAGTAAGGATGAGCTCACGTACGAGCTAGCCATTCGGGGATTCGACGCTGATACGGTAGACAATATGCGGAAGGCATTGAGGGCGACGCTGAAGGCCGAGGCGGAGTCGGACACGTCATATGTAGAAACGGACTATCCGTTTGACTTCGAGACGGACTGCCGGGAATTAGAGGCAAAGGTAGCGGAGGCCGAGGAGCTGGTGGAAAAGGTGATGGGCAGCAAAGCATCCTTAGAGTTCCTGAAGGCCAAAGTGAGGATTGAGTTCGGGTTCCGCAGGCTGGGGAACGTGAGGGCCATTACCTTGGAACAGAAAGCGAGCACGAAGAAGCTCCGGAACAGACTCATTCTGGCGATGGGAACATTAGCGGAGAAGGTCGAAGATCCCAGCGAAGATGAGACTGAGCAAAGTAGTAGAACGCCGGAGGCATCCACGGTACAGCAGACGAAGGTGGTGAATCCGGCGGAGGTGGCCAAATGGGGGCTTAGGTTTAGCGGAGACGCGAGCGGTTCCGTCAACGCCTTTTTGGAGCACGTTGAAGAACTGCGTCAGGCTCGAGGCCTGTCAAAGCAACAATTGTTTACGTCGGCAGTAGATCTTTTCGAGGCCAAGGCTCTAATATGGTTTCGCGCAAATCGCAACTTGGTGTCGTCTTGGGATGAGCTGGTTACTGAGCTCAAAGCGGAATTTTTGCCCTCAGATTATGAGGATCGTCTATGGGACGAAATCCGCAGGCGCACACAAGGCGAAAACGAATCTGTTGGAGTATATGTGGCAGTTATGGAGCGCCTGTTCAGCCGACTGAGGTCGAGTTGCTCAGAGGAAGAAAAGCTGCGCACGTTGCGGCGGAACATAGCTCCGTTCTACCAGCAGCAATTGTCTCTTAAGCAAGTTACGTCAATTGCGGACTTGGTGAGGATGGGTCGTACCCTAGAGGCTACCAGAGCATCGGTAGCGGCATTCGTGCCGCCCACTACGCGGGCTAGGCGCTGTTTGGAGCCGGATTTGGCGTACGTGGGAGCGGAAGGCGTTGATCGAGTCGCCTCTATGTCGAGTGGAACGCGCATCCAATGTTGGAACTGCAAGCGAGACGGACACATGTCGAGGGAATGCCCGGAACCGCGTAGATGTTTCGGATGCGGTCGCCAGGGGGTAATGCGGTCAGCGTGCCCGAGTTGCCAGACTAGAGCTAGTAGTCGAGAAAATCGGTCGAGGCCAAATCCTCCGGCTTCGGGAAACGGACGTCGTGTTCGCTAAGCGGTCGAGCGAGCACCATAAAAAGGCCGCGCCAGGAAAGTCGACAGCCGAACGTAGATTATGCTCTCATCAGTACCAGCCAAGACAGCCGTCCGCACCTGCAGGTGGAGATAGAAGGTTGCGTCATGGAGGGACTGTTGGATTCGGGAGCGAGTCGAACTATTATCGGAGGGAGAGGTTGGTCGCGCTTGAAAGCGAAAGGTGTGAAGTTGAGCGAGAATGGAATTGGCGAAGTTCGGCTTGCGAATGGCATGACATGCTCGGTATTGGGGGCGGTACAGGTGAGGTTTGCATTGAACGGTCGAGTGCATAATATAGAATCACTGGTGGTGCCGACGATTCCTCAGGAAGTAGTCTTGGGGATAGACTTTTGGAAGTGTTTTGGGGTGGTGCTCGACATGAAGGGTAGGCAATGGACGTCCATTGCGTCTGCAGAGTTGGTTACTGGAGGGGCACTTCGAGGCCGAGATTTTTTGTCTGTTGAGGAGGCCGAGACGTTGTCGAGGTTGTTGGGGGAGCAATTCGGTTTGATGGGAGAAGGGCTGGGTCGGGCTAGATCCGTTGAACATGTTATCAAAACGTCGGCGGCACCTATTAAACAACGATACTACCCGGTCTCACCGGCAGTACAGCGGCAGATTAATAAGGAGTTGGATGACATGATACGGATGGGGGTGGTTGAGCCCTCGTCTAGTCCGTGGTCATCTCCTATCCTACTAGTACGCAAAAAGGACGGCTCGTATAGGTTTTGCGTAGATTTTCGTAAGGTCAACGCGGTGTCGGAAAAAGATGCGTATCCTCTTCCATACATCTCGAATACGTTGGACAAGTTGAGAAACGCCAAGTATTTATCAACTTTAGATGTCAAGTCGGCATATTGGCAGGTCCCGATGGCAGAGGGTTCGCGTCAATTTACGGCGTTCACCGTGCCCGGAAGAGGACTTTTTCATTTTCTGCGAATGCCCTTTGGGCTGCACAACTCTGGAGCGACATGGCAGCGTCTCATCGATACCGTTCTCGGTCCGACGTTAGAACCTTTCGTATTCACCTACCTCGATGACATAATCATTGTGACAGAAACGTTTGAAAAACATATAGAGATTCTCCAAGAAGTTTTCTTGAGACTGAGGGAGGAGGGTTTACGACTCTCTAAAGAAAAGTGCCAGTTCTGCAGGGCACAACTAAAGTATTTGGGCTACGTTATCGACGTAGAGGGCCTCAGGGTAGATCCTGAGAAGGTGTCAGCGGTGAACGTATTTCCTCGACCAAATTCCGTAAAACAGGTTCGCCAACTCCTCGGGATGGTATCCTGGTACCGTCGTTTCATCC
Organism: Nemotelus pantherinus; assembly: GCA_963978885.1. NCBI lineage: Eukaryota > Metazoa > Arthropoda > Insecta > Diptera > Stratiomyidae > Nemotelus > Nemotelus pantherinus. Next base: position 122,255,675 of record OZ022264.1, on the reverse strand, counting down.
CTGATCATGCGACGATGGTGGCTCCATTAAGCGACTTGTTGAAGAAGGGTCACAAGTTCGTATGGTCCACGGAGTGCGAGGAGGCGTTTGAAATGTGCAAGCGCAAGCTTACGACGGCGCCGGTATTGGCATGCCCGGACTTCGATCTGCCGTTCAAGGTGCAAACGGATGCATCGGACGTAGGCATCGGAGCAGTGTTGAGCCAAGCTCATGCTACCGGTGAAAAGGTCATATGCTATCTGAGCAGGGCATTGTCGAATCAGGAAAGGAAATACTCTGTGACCGAACGAGAATGTTTGGCAGTGCTGTGGGCGGTCGAGAAATTTCGGCCCTACATAGAGGGGACACACTTCTATGTTATTACTGACCACCATTCTCTGGTCTGGTTGAATAACCTCAAGGACCCTACGGGCAGATTGGCTAGATGGGCAGTGAGGTTACAACAGTTTGACTTCCAAGTGATCCACCGGAAAGGAAAAGAACATTTGGTGCCGGACGCACTTTCACGAGCTGTAGTCAATATTGATAGCGTAGATACCCCCCAAGTTTCAGAGCGTTGGTATTCGGGTATGATAGGGAAGGTAAGGGAGGACCCAGACAAGTACGAAGGCTGGAAGGTCGCTGTGGAAACAATTGCCTGGTCGCAAACAAAAGGGAGAAAACGCGAACGGTTGGAAGAGGGTTGTGCCGAAATCAGAACGTGGAGATATCCTCAAGAGGTGTCATGATGACCCGAAGGCGGGACATATGGGGTTTGCCCGAACGGTGGGTCGGGTCACGCAAAGTTTTTATTGGCCCCAGATGCGGACAGATATCCGCAAGTATGTGAGATCCTGCAAAGTGTGTCAGTCATGCAAGGTGGAGCGAAAAGCACCAAGGGGTTTGATGGCCAGTAGGGCTGGCGAGGCGAGGTCACCATGGGAAATGATTTGCATGGACCTGATTGGGCCGTTACCCAGGTCAACGCGCGGCTACTCATATATTCTAACAATTTTGGATTACGTGACGAAGTTACTCAGTCATACTACCGATGCGATCTGCTACCGCATCGGCCGTTTTCCGTTTGTTAGAGGAGAATGTATTTCTAATCTATGGAGTACCGAAGGTCATAGTCTGTGATAATGGAGTACAGTTCGTGGGAAAACAATTTCGGAGAGCGGTGGAAGAATATGGAGCGCGGGTGAGCTATACGGCCCTCTACCATCCTCAGGCTAATCCAGCTGAGCGTCGTAACCAGGACATAAAATGTATGTTACGATGCTACGTTGCCGACAATCACCGCTCATGGGACCTATACTTGGCAAAAATTGCGTGCGCCCTGCGCACTTATCGGCACGAAGTAACGGGTTACCCTCCTTACTTTTTGAATTTCGGGAGGGAGATGGTAACCTTCAGGGAAGAGTTGGAGCCCCCAGGGGGAGGGCAGACGGATTTCTCTCCAACGAAAAACGCGGAGGCCTTGGAGGCGATCCGCAAGGAAGTTGTGCTAAGAATGCGAAATGCAGCAAAGTCGAGCAAGGGACGTTACGACTTACGCCGAAGGGATGATACCTTCCAGGTCGGGGACTCCGTGTGGAAGAAAAATTATGTTCTGTCTGACGCTACGAAAAATTTCGCAGCGAAATTGGCTCCCGCATTTATCGGTCCTTTCAAGATTAACAAGAAAACCTCTGCGTGTACTTTCGAATTGTTGGATGGAAAGGGGAAACCTGCGGGGTTATGGCACGCGAAGGACCTCAAACCATACATTGAAGGTGAGGATAGCTAGCAGAGCGAAAGCTGAACGTCGAGCAACGCCTCAGACGTTAATACGATTAATATATTAGAACTGTGAAGTGAGCATTGAATTACGTGAGATTTAAGGCAGTGAAAACAGGTTAAGGGAAGATTAGTGTTAGCTTAGTTTAAAATTGTAGTAAGCGGTTACATAAATAATATATGAAAAAGCGCAAATTATAAAGCTTACCAAGCGATCGTGGTGACTTGCGTTTTTTTTGTGTAGTAAGGCTACGTATCGTTATATTCCTTTATGGTAGATATTTTTTTTTCCTTTTTCTTTCATTTTTACCAGCTTTTGGAGTCATGTCAGGTGGTGTTGGTTCGTAATGTAAGCTAAAATGGTAAAGAATAGGATGAGCCATGGTATGATACCGTAATTGAGTGTAAGTTAGGTGGAGGTAGAATAGTCTTGCATGCGTTTAGGGAGTCGGCTCAGCCGTAACGTATGGGGTACTAGAATTAGTCGGTAAGTTGTAGTCAGTAAGTTTAGAGTAGATTTAGCCTAGGTTAGTAATACAGGGATAAGGATAATGTGGATGGATTGAAGAAATCGGATGTTAGAAAACATAAGGTGAAGGGTAGTTAAAAGTAAATCAAGTATGAGGTTACAGTGGGGTTCCGAGGGGTTAGTTCAAAGCTAGTTTTCGAGGGGTTAGACCTAAATTGCTGCTAGAGGGATATGTAAAAAGAAATTAATAGATAGAAGTGCAAATACCGTAAGTCTGAGGGGAATCCCGTGTCGGTCATCTTTTTTAGATTTTCTGTGAGCGTGGTTTTTTTTTCCTTTTGTTTTTCGTTCCGTTTTGATCTTCAGTCGATGAATCGTTCATGTTTCTAAAATCGAGATCGTTTTGCATTAGAATCTTGGATAGCAAATGAACGGAGACCAACACCAGTTTAAACAAACACATACATCAAGAAATCAAGCGGGAAACGGTTAGGGTAGGAAGAAAGGGACGCGGGCGGAAAAAGTGAGATTGAATGTGAGACATGAATGTGTGTGACATGTTATAAATCAGAATACAAGTATCCGGGAGATACCGATGTTTTCGTGAACGAACGCGACCGAACTGGAAGAGTAGGCAGCTCAATCGGTTTCCGAGTATCGATTTCTCATTCAGAGTCGGAATCGCGATTGAATCGGGAAAGAAATAGTCGAGAATTTCGACGAAATTCTCTGAAGAGAGGGGGGTGTCACGGTCGATCACGCCGCGAGCCGTACCGGTGGCAGATAGAAGTACATGCTAATTCATTAACGCGGACACGCTTGCGGTAGGGAGTCGAAGGATTGTGGCAATCTAGGTAAATGTAAGATAGGTAGTAAGAAATAAGAAAGAATAAGAAGATAAGAAATAATAAGGTAGGTCATAGAGCTGTATCACAGATGGCATCGAGTCGTGGAGTAGGCTTCGAGTCTCGGCGAGCCCTGACAAGAACGGCCAACATCAAAATCAAGGCGCGCACTCGTCAGGACCCGACATTCCTCAAGGCTGATAGTGGGGCCGAGGTAACTGCCATGTCAACCGCGATATTGGAAAAGGGAAAATCGGCGTAGTACTCACCTGTCAGTATCGGACGCAACGTCGAAACGGATCGAATCACTTCATTACCTTCGCCTACAAGAATAATCACTAGGCAATTGTTCGTCGCCTCATCGTCGTGGATGACTGACAGCAGCAGACTCGGTAAAACACCGTCATAAGAAGACCATAAATCATATAAACAAGCTTCATCCGTTGGTCCTGAGGTTGATTTCATCGTTCCGTAATGGGCTTCCGTATGCGTGATAGTAATTTCTTCTTTGTCACTCTTCGAAAATTAATGCGTCTGCATCGGTCGAGTGACCTCAATTCGGCGCACCTTGCCCGGAGACTTTAGAAGCGTTGCGGACTTTCGGATTGCTCTGAAAACCACAAGCATCCATGCCGTCGTCAGTACCATCATCATCGTCACCTGCAAAAATACCGAAGATAAGAACTGTCGCGATAATAATAACACAATAACCATGCAACGAATTCGGCCGGGTTGATTATTCGGGAACTAAACAAACGTCGCAGAATCCGTTTCCCGAGTTATTCGCACTCTATTCACAGGATTCATACACTCGTCAGGAGCCGTCGTCGGACGTGGTGGTTTCCAACCTCGATATTTCACCAGTAGCGGTAGAATTTAACCCAAAATAGCGAACCATTGAGCCCTCGAAAAACTAAGCCGCGGCGCAACGAAAGGAAGATACGATTTTGACAGTTCGTGTGGCAATGGCTACCGGGCGGAACGCCAGCGGAACGGACCGCGTTCCGAGATGCACCGAGGCGTTGCCATACATGTATCGCAGTGGATTGAGCGCAATGCAAGGTGCAATGACCAAATGCACTTGCGGCAATGCACATTAATGAGAAGGTGCAATGACCGGGAACTAGATGCATTTGAAATGCATGTGAAATGCATGGGGATAGTCGGTTTTCTTGCCAAACGGAGAATCGAAGATCCCGTCTAAGCGGGATCAGGAAGCGAAGCCGAGGCTACTTGCGAGGTGTGCAAGGTATAGTTCGCTCTCTTGTTGGTTGGACATGGTAAGGGATAGACGAGGGTGCAGATTTTGGAACGAAATACGAGCGACCGAGTATTTATTTCTTTTGCATGTACCTGGCGAGGAAAAGTTTGTCGGTTGGCGGCTGGAAAGCAATAACTTTCGATAGCGACGACGGTTGAAAAAGGATTGAGGAGCAGATTTTGCAACGAAATACGAGCGATCGAATATTCATTTCTTTTACATGTACCTGGCGTGAAAAAGCTTGTCGGTTGGCGGTTGGAAAACAATAACTTTCGATAGCGACGACGGTTGGAAAAGGATTGAGGAGCAGATCGAGACTACCGAACGAGTTATTGAGGAGATCATCAGTGAAGTGACGGCGAATCACGACGAGTCCGCTGCGGGAGGAGATTGATTGGAGACTAAATTGTAAGTAGGTTAAGTTTATTCTTTGTTTAATACCGAATTTTGGAAATATGAGATAGATGATGAATGTGATACATAGAGTAATTTATCAGAAGTGATAGAGTGTAACTTTCGCGGCGCCGTTATAAGGTAGTGCATAAGTGCCGATATAGGTAAATTAGGAACCTTCGCTAATAAACTATTGTGTATGAATTTCATGGAAACCGCTAGCGTGTTTTTTTCTTGTGCTATACATCTAACGCGAAACCGTCGCATATTCTCGCTTCCGAGCGTCGGCAAGCGTAGTTTCGGGGTCGTGAAGCGAGTGGCGCCCGACCCACCCCCATCTCCGGTGAGGCTAGTCCCCCGAAACTATCGATTTGGGGTCCAAGAAAGGATAACGGTAACAAATTGGCGCCCAACGTGGGGCCATAACGGTGAATAACGGGGAAATCGGTATACAACGGTGCTCGGAAAATTTTTCGTTTACCAAGTCCCAAATTGTGGGAAGGCACGTGTCGAAGTAAAATCGTATCTAGAGGTGCGAAATCGTTGGAATACTATCGCGAAAACTTTGGTATTAGACTTGAAATTGAACTAATCGTGTATCTATTCGGTCTTTTTTTAATTTGAACTTGAATTAAGCGTGAATTATTTACTTTTACAATTGCAAGTTATGCGCAAATATCTAATTTACGTAAGTGAGTGCAATTGAATTTACTGCACGGTTTTCCTTCGGGTATATGAGAAAAGGGAACTGTTACATTGCATATTTAAAGATATAGACATATAGATACTTGAATTCTGATGAGTGAATGAGTGAGAGTGATTGTGGTTCTTGGATTCCTATATGAGTGTGGAGCGTGTGACGATTTTAGATAGTACATAGAAGTACGGATATCCGAGGCGAATTTTGGTGAAGGAGAAAATTGCGAGTCGGTTTGGTCCTACAGTATAGTGGGAACTGCGTTTTTTTTGTAATAAAGGAGTACTTTCGGTAGCTGCAAGGGTTCTAGTTAAAATTTCTTTCTAGGTTCTATTATATTTGGTGAATTGTTTTAAATTTTATTAGGACATAGGCTGAAATAGGTCTTGCGGTAATTCGGTTACCTGCATAGTGTTATTTTCTTATACTTTTAATCATCGAAACAATCTTTTTGCAAGAGCCACGCTATTAGCCTGGTGAGTGTTTCTTTTTGGTACGGGGGTGGTGTTTGGATTTAGTGAAAATGAAAATTCTGGTGGACCGTTTGAGTAAGGATGAGCTCACGTACGAGCTAGCCATTCGGGGATTCGACGCTGATACGGTAGACAATATGCGGAAGGCATTGAGGGCGACGCTGAAGGCCGAGGCGGAGTCGGACACGTCATATGTAGAAACGGACTATCCGTTTGACTTCGAGACGGACTGCCGGGAATTAGAGGCAAAGGTAGCGGAGGCCGAGGAGCTGGTGGAAAAGGTGATGGGCAGCAAAGCATCCTTAGAGTTCCTGAAGGCCAAAGTGAGGATTGAGTTCGGGTTCCGCAGGCTGGGGAACGTGAGGGCCATTACCTTGGAACAGAAAGCGAGCACGAAGAAGCTCCGGAACAGACTCATTCTGGCGATGGGAACATTAGCGGAGAAGGTCGAAGATCCCAGCGAAGATGAGACTGAGCAAAGTAGTAGAACGCCGGAGGCATCCACGGTACAGCAGACGAAGGTGGTGAATCCGGCGGAGGTGGCCAAATGGGGGCTTAGGTTTAGCGGAGACGCGAGCGGTTCCGTCAACGCCTTTTTGGAGCGCGTTGAAGAACTGCGTCAGGCTCGAGGCCTGTCAAAGCAACAATTGTTTACGTCGGCAGTAGATCTTTTCGAGGCCAAGGCTCTAATATGGTTTCGCGCAAATCGCAACTTGGTGTCGTCTTGGGATGAGCTGGTTACTGAGCTCAAAGCGGAATTTTTGCCCTCAGATTATGAGGATCGTCTATGGGACGAAATCCGCAGGCACACACAAGGCGAAAACGAATCTGTTGGAGTATATGTGGCAGTTATGGAGCGCCTGTTCAGCCGACTGAGGTCGAGTTGCTCAGAGGAAGAAAAGCTGCGCACGTTGCGGCGGAACATAGCTCCGTTCTACCAGCAGCAATTGTCTCTTAAGCAAGTTACGTCAATTGCGGACTTGGTGAGGATGGGTCGTACCCTAGAGGCTACCAGAGCATCGGTAGCGGCATTCGTGCCGCCCACTACGCGGGCTAGGCGCTGTTTGGAGCCGGATTTGGCGTACGTGGGAGCGGAAGGCGTTGATCGAGTCGCCTCTATGTCGAGTGGAACGCGCATCCAATGTTGGAACTGCAAGCGAGACGGACACATGTCGAGGGAATGCCCGGAACCGCGTAGATGTTTCGGATGCGGTCGCCAGGGGGTAATGCGGTCAGCGTGCCCGAGTTGCCAGACTAGAGCTAGTAGTCGAGAAAATCGGTCGAGGCCAAATCCTCCGGCTTCGGGAAACGGACGTCGTGTTCGCTAAGCGGTCGAGCGAGCACCATAAAAAGGCCGCGCCAGGAAAGTCGACAGCCGAACGTAGATTATGCTCTCATCAGTACCAGCCAAGACAGCCGTCCGCACCTGCAGGTGGAGATAGAAGGTTGCGTCATGGAGGGACTGTTGGATTCGGGAGCGAGTCGAACTATTATCGGAGGGAGAGGTTGGTCGCGCTTGAAAGCGAAAGGTGTGAAGTTGAGCGAGAATGGAATTGGCGAAGTTCGGCTTGCGAATGGCATGACATGCTCGGTATTGGGGGCGGTACAGGTGAGGTTTGCATTGAACGGTCGAGTGCATAATATAGAATCACTGGTGGTGCCGACGATTCCTCAGGAAGTAGTCTTGGGGATAGACTTTTGGAAGTGTTTTGGGGTGGTGCTCGACATGAAGGGTAGGCAATGGACGTCCATTGCGTCTGCAGAGTTGGTTACTGGAGGGGCACTTCGAGGCCGAGATTTTTTGTCTGTTGAGGAGGCCGAGACGTTGTCGAGGTTGTTGGGGGAGCAATTCGGTTTGATGGGAGAAGGGCTGGGTCGGGCTAGATCCGTTGAACATGTTATCAAAACGTCGGCGGCACCTATTAAACAACGATACTACCCGGTCTCACCGGCAGTACAGCGGCAGATTAATAAGGAGTTGGATGACATGATACGGATGGGGGTGGTTGAGCCCTCGTCTAGTCCGTGGTCATCTCCTATCCTACTAGTACGCAAAAAGGACGGCTCGTATAGGTTTTGCGTAGATTTTCGTAAGGTCAACGCGGTGTCGGAAAAAGATGCGTATCCTCTTCCATACATCTCGAATACGTTGGACAAGTTGAGAAACGCCAAGTATTTATCAACTTTAGATGTCAAGTCGGCATATTGGCAGGTCCCGATGGCAGAGGGTTCGCGTCAATTTACGGCGTTCACCGTGCCCGGAAGAGGACTTTTTCATTTTCTGCGAATGCCCTTTGGGCTGCACAACTCTGGAGCGACATGGCAGCGTCTCATCGATACCGTTCTCGGTCCGACGTTAGAACCTTTCGTATTCACCTACCTCGATGACATAATCATTGTGACAGAAACGTTTGAAAAACATATAGAGATTCTCCAAGAAGTTTTCTTGAGACTGAGGGAGGAGGGTTTACGACTCTCTAAAGAAAAGTGCCAGTTCTGCAGGGCACAACTAAAGTATTTGGGCTACGTTATCGACGTAGAGGGCCTCAGGGTAGATCCTGAGAAGGTGTCAGCGGTGAACGTATTTCCTCGACCAAATTCCGTAAAACAGGTTCGCCAACTCCTCGGGATGGTATCCTGGTACCGTCGTTTCATCCCTGATCATGCGACGATGGTGGCTCCATTAAGCGACTTGTTGAAGAAGGGTCGCAAGTTCGTATGGTCCACGGAGTGCGAGGAGGCGTTTGAAATGTGCAAGCGCAAGCTTACGACGGCGCCGGTATTGGCATGCCCGGACTTCGATCTGCCGTTCAAGGTGCAAACGGATGCATCGGACGTAGGCATCGGAGCAGTGTTGAGCCAAGCTCATGCTACCGGTGAAAAGGTCATATGCTATCTGAGCAGGGCATTGTCGAATCAGGAAAGGAAATACTCTGTGACCGAACGAGAATGTTTGGCAGTGCTGTGGGCGGTCGAGAAATTTCGGCCCTACATAGAGGGGACACACTTCTATGTTATTACTGACCACCATTCTCTGGTCTGGTTGAATAACCTCAAGGACCCTACGGGCAGATTGGCTAGATGGGCAGTGAGGTTACAACAGTTTGACTTCCAAGTGATCCACCGGAAAGGAAAAGAACATTTGGTGCCGGACGCACTTTCACGAGCTGTAGTCAATATTGATAGCGTAGATACCCCCCAAGTTTCAGAGCGTTGGTATTCGGGTATGATAGGGAAGGTAAGGGAGGACCCAGACAAGTACGAAGGCTGGAAGGTCGCTGTGGAATCAATTGCCTGGTCGCAAACAAAAGGGAGAAAACGCGAACGGTTGGAAGAGGGTTGTGCCGAAATCAGAACGTGGAGATATCCTCAAGAGGTGTCATGATGACCCGAAGGCGGGACATATGGGGTTTGCCCGAACGGTGGGTCGGGTCACGCAAAGTTTTTATTGGCCCCAGATGCGGACAGATATCCGCAAGTATGTGAGATCCTGCAAAGTGTGTCAGTCATGCAAGGTGGAGCGAAAAGCACCAAGGGGTTTGATGGCCAGTAGGGCTGGCGAGGCGAGGTCACCATGGGAAATGATTTGCATGGACCTGATTGGGCCGTTACCCAGGTCAACGCGCGGCTACTCATATATTCTAACAATTTTGGATTACGTGACGAAGTTACTCAGTCATACTACCGATGCGATCTGCTACCGCATCGGCCGTTTTCCGTTTGTTAGAGGAGAATGTATTTCTAATCTATGGAGTACCGAAGGTCATAGTCTGTGATAATGGAGTACAGTTCGTGGGAAAACAATTTCGGAGAGCGGTGGAAGAATATGGAGCGCGGGTGAGCTATACGGCCCTCTACCATCCTCAGGCTAATCCAGCTGAGCGTCGTAACCAGGACATAAAATGTATGTTACGATGCTACGTTGCCGACAATCACCGCTCATGGGACCTATACTTGGCAAAAATTGCGTGCGCCCTGCGCACTTATCGGCACGAAGTAACGGGTTACCCTCCTTACTTTTTGAATTTCGGGAGGGAGATGGTAACCTTCAGGGAAGAGTTGGAGCCCCCAGGGGGAGGGCAGACGGATTTCTCTCCAACGAAAAACGCGGAGGCCTTGGAGGCGATCCGCAAGGAAGTTGTGCTAAGAATGCGAAATGCAGCAAAGTCGAGCAAGGGACGTTACGACTTACGCCGAAGGGATGATACCTTCCAGGTCGGGGACTCCGTGTGGAAGAAAAATTATGTTCTGTCTGACGCTACGAAAAATTTCGCAGCGAAATTGGCTCCCGCATTTATCGGTCCTTTCAAGATTAACAAGAAAACCTCTGCGTGTACTTTCGAATTGTTGGATGGAAAGGGGAAACCTGCGGGGTTATGGCACGCGAAGGACCTCAAACCATACATTGAAGGTGAGGATAGCTAGCAGAGCGAAAGCTGAACGTCGAGCAACGCCTCAGACGTTAATACGATTAATATATTAGAACTGTGAAGTGAGCATTGAATTACGTGAGATTTAAGGCAGTGAAAACAGGTTAAGGGAAGATTAGTGTTAGGTTAGTTTAAAATTGTAGTAAGCGGTTACATAAATAATATATGAAAAAGCGCAAATTATAAAGCTTACCAAGCGATCGTGGTGACTTGCGTTTTTTTTGTGTAGTAAGGCTACGTATCGTTATATTCCTTTATGGTAGATATTTTTTTTTCCTTTTTCTTTCATTTTTACCAGCTTTTGGAGTCATGTCAGGTGGTGTTGGTTCGTAATGTAAGCTAAAATGGTAAAGAATAGGATGAGCCATGGTAGGATACCGTAATTGAGTGTAAGTTAGGTGGAGGTAGAATAGTCTTGCATGCGTTTAGGGAGTCGGCTCAGCCGTAACGTATGGGGTACTAGAATTAGTCGGTAAGTTGTAGTCAGTAAGTTTAGAGTAGATTTAGCCTAGGTTAGTAATACAGGGATAAGGATAATGTGGATGGATTGAAGAAATCGGATGTTAGAAAACATAAGGTGAAGGGTAGTTAAAAGTAAATCAAGTATGAGGTTACAGTGGGGTTCCGAGGGGTTAGTTCAAAGCTAGTTTTCGAGGGGTTAGACCTAAATTGCTGCTAGAGGGATATGTAAAAAGAAATTAATAGATAGAAGTGCAAATACCGTAAGTCTGAGGGGAATCCCGTGTCGGTCATCTTTTTTAGATTTTCTGTGAGCGTGGTTTTTTTTTCCTTTTGTTTTTCGTTCCGTTTTGATCTTCAGTCGATGAATCGTTCATGTTTCTAAAATCGAGATCGTTTTGCATTAGAATCTTGGATAGCAAATGAACGGAGACCAAGACCAGTTTAAACAAACACATACATCAAGAAATCAAGCGGGAAACGGTTAGGGTAGGAAGAAAGGGACGCGGGCGGAAAAAGTAGGATTGAATGTGAGACATGAATGTGTGTGACATGTTATAAATCAGAATACAAGTATCCGGGAGATACCGATGTTTTCGTGAACGAACGCGACCGAACTGGAAGAGTAGGCAGCTCAATCGGTTTCCGAGTATCGATTTCTCATTCAGAGTCGGAATCGCGATTGAATCGGGAAAGAAATAGTCGAGAATTTCGACGAAATTCTCTGAAGAGAGGGGGGTGTCACGGTCGATCACGCCGCGAGCCGTACCGGTGGCAGATAGAAGTACATGCTAATTCATTAACGCGGACACGCTTGCGGTAGGGAGTCGAAGGATTGTGGCAATCTAGGTAAATGTAAGATAGGTAGTAAGAAATAAGAAAGAATAAGAAGATAAGAAATAATAAGGTAGGTCATAGAGCTGTATCACAGATGGCATCGAGTCGTGGAGTAGGCTTCGAGTCTCGGCGAGCCCTGACAAGAACGGCCAACATCAAAATCAAGGCGCGCACTCGTCAGGACCCGACATTCCTCAAGGCTGATAGTGGGGCCGAGGTAACTGCCATGTCAACCGCGATATTGGAAAAGGGAAAATCGGCGTAGTACTCACCTGTCAGTATCGGACGCAACGTCGAAACGGATCGAATCACTTCATTACCTTCGCCTACAAGAATAATCACTAGGCAATTGTTCGTCGCCTCATCGTCGTGGATGACTGACAGCAGCAGACTCGGTAAAACACCGTCATAAGAAGACCATAAATCATATAAACAAGCTTCATCCGTTGGTCCTGAGGTTGATTTCATCGTTCCGTAATGGGCTTCCGTATGCGTGATAGTAATTTCTTCTTTGTCACTCTTCGAAAATTAATGCGTCTGCATCGGTCGAGTGACCTCAATTCGGCGCACCTTGCCCGGAGACTTTAGAAGCGTTGCGGACTTTCGGATTGCTCTGAAAACCACAAGCATCCATGCCGTCGTCAGTACCATCATCATCGTCACCTGCAAAAATACCGAAGATAAGAACTGTCGCGATAATAATAACACAATAACCATGCAACGAATTCGGCCGGGTTGATTATTCGGGAACTAAACAAACGTCGCAGAATCCGTTTCCCGAGTTATTCGCACTCTATTCACAGGATTCATACACTCGTCAGGAGCCGTCGTCGGACGTGGTGGTTTCCAACCTCGATATTTCACCAGTAGCGGTAGAATTTAACCCAAAATAGCGAACCATTGAGCCCTCGAAAAACTAAGCCGCGGCGTAACGAAAGGAAGATACGATTTTGACAGTTCGTGTGGCAATGGCTACCGGGCGGAACGCCAGCGGAACGGACCGCGTTCCGAGATGCACCGAGGCGTTGCCATACATGTATCGCAGTGGATTGAGCGCAATGCAAGGTGCAATGACCAAATGCACTTGCGGCAATGCACATTAATGAGAAGGTGCAATGACCGGGAACTAGATACATTTGAAATGCATGTGAAATGCATGGGGATAGTCGGTTTTCTTGCCAAACGGAGAATCGAAGATCCCGTCTAAGCGGGATCAGGAAGCGAAGCCGAGGCTACTTGCGAGGTGTGCAAGGTATAGTTCGCTCTCTTGTTGGTTGGACATGGTAAGGGATAGACGAGGGTGCAGATTTTGGAACGAAATACGAGCGACCGAGTATTTATTTCTTTTGCATGTACCTGGCGAGGAAAAGTTTGTCGGTTGGCGGCTGGAAAGCAATAACTTTCGATAGCGACGACGGTTGAAAAAGGATTGAGGAGCAGATTTTGCAACGAAATACGAGCGATCGAATATTCATTTCTTTTACATGTACCTGGCGTGAAAAAGCTTGTCGGTTGGCGGTTGGAAAACAATAACTTTCGATAGCGACGACGGTTGGAAAAGGATTGAGGAGCAGATCGAGACTACCGAACGAGTTATTGAGGAGATCATCAGTGAAGTGACGGCGAATCACGACGAGTCCGCTGCGGGAGGAGATTGATTGGAGACTAAATTGTAAGTAGGTTAAGTTTATTCTTTGTTTAATACCGAATTTTGGAAATATGAGATAGATGATGAATGTGATACATAGAGTAATTTATCAGAAGTGATAGAGTGTAACTTTCGCGGCGCCGTTATAAGGTAGTGCATAAGTGCCGATATAGGTAAATTAGGAACCTTCGCTAATAAACTATTGTGTATGAATTTCATGGAAACCGCTAGCGTGTTTTTTTCTTGTGCTATACATCTAACGCGAAACCGTCGCATATTCTCGCTTCCGAGCGTCGGCAAGCGTAGTTTCGGGGTCGTGAAGCGAGTGGCGCCCGACCCACCCCCATCTCCGGTGAGGCTAGTCCCCCGAAACTATCGATTTGGGGTCCAAGAAAGGATAACGGTAACACTGCTAATCAATACCGCTTCCGTCTTAGATGCTGCCAGTTTCAACCCTGTATTCTCTAGCCGCTGTTTCGTGATGTATACCGCCTCGTCAGCGAGTGATTCGACCTCGTCTGACTTTTCAGCAGATACCAACACTACTATGTCATCAGCAAACCCAATTATCGTTGCCTCCGACGGGAGCCTCAGATTTAGCACGTCATTGTACATTATGTTCCAAAGGAGAGGCCCCAATACGGATCCCTGTGGGACGCCGGCTGTTACGTCGTATGTCTTTGGTCCTTCTTCGGAATCATACCACAGTGCTCTGTCCCTCAAGTATTCGCATACTACCCTTGCAAGGTAAGAAGGAACTCTTAGCTGAAGTAGTTTCTCCACTATTCGGTTCCGATTTGCTGTGTTGAACGCGTTTTTAACATCAAGTGTTATAAGTGCACAGTACTTGCGTGATGCCCCGCGTGCTACAATTGCGGTCTTTGCGAATTCTATAATCGATCTGATGGCGTCCACTGCCGAGCGCGCTTTGCGGAAGCCGAATTGTCGTTCCGACAGTCCACCATTGTTTTCCACAGCTGATACAAGTCTGTTGTGTATTAGGCGTTCCAGCATTTTACCCATCACATCCAGCAGGTAGATAGGACGGTACGATGTCGGTTTGCCAACGGGTTTCTTGGGCTTTGTCAGCAAAACAAGTTTTTGTTTTTTCCAGCAGCTTGGGAAAGTTTGTTCAGTCAAGCATGCGTTAAAAACACTTATAAATAGATCAGGCTTCAGTTTCACTGTGACCTTTAGGCATTTGTTGGTGATACCGTCCAACCCCTGCGCTTTGTTGTCCTTGAGCCGATTGCAAACCTCCAATAGTTCCTTTTCAGCCACTGGTGGTATCTCACTCACGGATCTTTGCGGGGCTGTTCGAAAGGAGAAAAAGCCAACGCGGCGTAAACCGACCCAACTATGAAATTGAAAGTAGAAAATGTATATATTAAGATTGTATTCTAAATTCGAAATCACCATTCTCAATCAAGTTCATAGTAACAAAAAATTAACGTTAGAAGACAATGTGATTAAAACAATTTACCGCAATTTTCACTCTCTATCGTGGTATAAAACAGAAAGAATGAATTTGAACTGGTCCTGCTCGTTAACGTGTAATTTGATAATTTGAACTCGTGTAATAGAAATTATTAAAATCTTGAAGTGTTGTACAAGTCGAATAGTCGAAAATAAATATATTTCAAGTTTGAAAGCGGAGTGTTTCTTATTGATTAAACATATTTTTTGGTCCTTCGAACCGGATCCGTAAGACGGATAATTGAATTTGTGCTACGTCTGTGCAAACTAGAACTTCGTGAGCTTCCAAAGTAGTGATTAATTGCAGTGGAAACAATAATAAACATAGAAACGGGTGTGCGTGGTCGAGTGAAATTAGATAAATATCAAAACAATAAATTGAATGATTGCGGCAAAATTTGGTTTGGTGAGTCCGTTCCTTTTCTTTCCTATATTTATGATATTTTCTTCCCATATCCTGGTCCAAAATTAAATATCACATATTTAAACACATGCGAAGGCGTAGAATTGAACATAACACAGAGTATACATATTCGCACACCGCATATAGAACACTATTGCACTACATTACACTACACGTATTAATTTCATTTACACATCACATCATATACACATATATACATACATATTTTGAAACTAGTGAATTACACTAGATACATTGATGACATTTTCATATAATATCATATGCATCATTACAAATTGACCACTTGCAAAACAAAGTGCATACGTGAGTGCATCACACTAAGTCGAAAGTGGTTGTGTTTTAGTGCGCGAACGCAAATATATCCCGTGAATTCAAAGATAGGCATTAGTTTATTGATTCTGTGCTGCAAAATTAGTTTAGCCAGGCAGTTGTGAATAGCGGTTAAGCAGCAAACCACTAAGAAATCACCACCTTAATAACAGTCTAAATTTCGTGATTAATTCAATTCAAACTTTAATATGGAAGGTCTTACAGCGCAACAGACCATACTCGTAGAGCAAATCACGAGATTATATAGCAATTTCAAAAAGGACTCCAAAGCCAGAAAAACTTTGGCGTATGCCACAAAATGGCTCCAAAGAGTCCAAGACATAAGAAGATCCTTCATGGAGACACATTCTCAAATCATGAACTTAATTACCGGAGAAAAAGATCTGGAACATGCCTACTTCGTGAATCAATGCTATAATGTATTCGAAGAGATTAGTTTGAATTTTGAAACCGATCTGGAAGAATTGCAATCGGACCAAAGGGCACAGGCAACGCCCAAGTCCAAATGTAATTCGGATCCGTCATTACAACCATCCGAAGAATTAGATGTTCGATTACCAAGAATAGAACTTCCCAGATTTAGTGGAAATTATAGCGAATGGATTTCTTTTAAAGACTTATTCACCTCACTCATCCACAATAAGTCCTCTTTGTCATGTGTGCAAAAATTGCATTATCTAAAATGTAGTCTGTCGGGTGATGCTGAATAGTTATTGCGGAACTACTCTACTACGGAAGCCAACTACGAAGTGGCTTGGGACACATTAATGAAACGATATGATAACAAGCAAGTGCTTCTGAACACACAATTTAAAAGGTTGCTTACCGTCAACAACGCAGACGAATCGGCGTCGTCGATCAAGATGCTCATGGATAAAACCACCGAAATTATTCAAACCATAGAAAGCTTGAAAGTGGAAAATCTGTGGGAAGCTATCTTAATCCATCTGACCACGCAGCGATTACCATCTGAAACTCGACAAATATGGGAATTACAAAGAACAAGTGAGCCGGGGAAATCTTCATTTCAGCATTTGAAAGAATTTTTGCATCAGAGATTTAGAGCTTTGGAGGCGGCTGGCACTGAAAGGAGCAAACCATTACGTGTTTCTCAAAATGTACACGTCGCACAAAGTGAATCCTTTCCACATTGCATCTTATGTAGAGACCGTCATCATGTTAGGCAATGTCCTACGTTTTTGCGATACAACCATACAGAAAAATTCAATGTAGTAAAAAAAATGGATTGTGTCTTAATTGTTTAGTTAAAGGACACTTAGTTGGGAATTGTCCCAGCAAATCCAGATGTTTGAAGTGCAAAAGAGCACACCATACCTTGCTACACAAATATGACTCAAATTCACATGTCCAACAGCCCGTAACTTCGTCTTCACAGACACAAAATCGACCCTCGACGTCGACAGCATTTCACTCTCAACCATCAACTTCTACCCAGCATGCATTAAATCGTCAATCTTTGAATGCTCCTTCCTTTGAACCTAGACCATTGACTTTGCTTTCTGCTAATATGGATATCAAATCGATAAAAGCAAACAATAGGAAAGAGGTATTACTTGCTACTGCCTTAGTGACGATTGAAGCAACAAACGGACCCGTAGTGCTCCGTGCTTTGCTGGACCAGGGATCGCAGACATCACTAATAACTGAATCTGCAACCCAGAGAT
>OZ022264.1:122203490-122233490 GCA_963978885.1 Nemotelus pantherinus | reverse complement strand
TATATATATATATATATGTATATTTATATATATATATATATATATATATATATATATATATATATATATATATATATGTATATATATATATATATATATATATATATATATATATATATATATATATATATATATATATATATATATATATATATATATATATATATATATGTATATTTTTATACATATATATATATATATATATATATATATATATATATATATATATATATATACTTATTAGAAAAAGTCTACGTGCACCTTTGCAGAAGTTTGTATTACGGCAAAAAACAATCTATAACTGACCATAAATATTTGAAAACTTGCCATTCACTTAATTAACACTTCTCAATGATTGCTTACTCGAAAATTCTTAGAATTCACTCCACGTAGATATGAGATAGCGGTACTTTTAGCGACCGAGTCAGAAAAAACAACCAGAAAACATAGAATAGAAATAGAAATTTTCATGTTAGCAATCATTGAGAAGTGCTAATTAAGTAAATGGAAAATTTTCAAATATTTAAAAAGTGCACGTAGACTTTTTCTACTAAGTATATATATATATATATATATATATATATATATATATATATATATATATATATAAATATCTATACATATATTGAAATGACGTCACAACTTTCGCCTATCTTATTGATTCGTGACAAACGGCCGTTCACAAATTTGAAACGCCAACCGTTATTTGTTTTTCTCTTTGGAGGCCTCTAATTTTAACCTCTTAGTTGAAAATTTCTATTTTGCAGATCGAATCAGTTGTTACTCTTGCGTGGCGAATTTAACCGCTGCGTAGCAATCGTTACAAGCTGCTCGATTCAATAGTAAAATGAAAAAGGCAGATTTGTAGTTATAACAGTCTAGCTGGTCGCCTAGAAGCTTTGGCTTACCGAGATCGACTGTGCTTTATTCCACGAATCCTTCTGTATATGTATCACACATTTTAGTTGAAATGATAAATGTATGGATTGGTTCGAATTTCAAATAATTAATTATTTTTCACGCGGGTTTACGATTTACCCGTTTGGAGAGGTTGTCGCTGTGATCCACAAGTGCAATTTTGTTGTTGACATTTGTCAGTTTTGACAATTCAATTAGTAATCGTGCACAACACCCTCTCCCTTTGGGGAAAAAAATTTTCTTTTCAGTAGTAAATGAAAATTTTTTCTGTTTGTTTGTTTTGAATCCATACACCTTTACAGTTTTTACTAATGTTCGAAGAAGAACATTAGTATTAAAATCACTTTGGCCAAAAATTCATATTTCTATATATATATATATATATATCATCAAAAAATTTCAGTGAAAAAATCTCACTAACGCGAAATCCGATTGAGCTGAAATTTTCAGGACACATTGGTGTATATGCAGAATAGTGCCAGGTCTCACAAAAAGTTAATAATCTTTAACACTTTGGCGCCAGCGGCAATTTTAGTGGTATTTTTAATATACCTATTATTCCGTACACAAATAAGTTTTGCAAAAATAAAGTTGACGAAATAAATTTTGAACGTGTTTTACATGTGAATCGGATAATGTTTTGGAATTTTTTAACCCCATGTGTGCGCTGGGTGCCTAAAAACAGAACGGGAAAACTTGAAAATTTTTAAATTGTGATAACTTTTGACAGAGTTATTCAATCATTACGAAATTTTCAGAACACAATTGTTTTATTTAGTTGTAGATTTGTGTTGCTTTTGATGAGCGTGCTGGCAACCCTGTAGCTAATGCAGACACTGAAAATGAAAATCTTCAAATCATGGTCTCTCTTGAAAAACTGCCGTTTCTTCATAAAAAAGCCACTCATATGTAAATCTTGTGCTTTGTTTACATAAACGAAAAAAAAAATTTGATATGGTATAACGGGTACGCCTGGTAACCCTTGCCCAATTTACCTATATTTTTAGCATCAAAAACTTCTGTTCACGGAAACTCACGATCCAATGAGCGGAATGAATTGAAATTTGCAGAATGTATTGATCCTATATAGGACCAGGTCTGATAGAAGTAATTTTGAAATGTGGCTCGTTCTGTGCCAGTGGTGCCATCTTGAAAAATCACTAAAAAAGATAACAGTTTTAGCCCTATAAATTCTGACTGAATCGTTCGATTTTGACGAAATTCACACGGTAGCTGAACCTTATTTAATTCCACGTTTGGTAGAAATTTGGTTGAAAAATTCGGTTGGAGCTGCCAGCTATGATAATTTTGGTGTCTTAAATTTGAAAAAATAAAAATTTGGAAGTGAAAACATTAAACCATCGAATTTCCAAAAACTGTCCGTTTCTTACAATAAAACCAATCTGTATACAAATCTTATACTTTATCTACACGTTCAAAGTAAAACTTTGGAAATTTCATGTCGGACAAGAACGGTAACCCTCTCCCAGTCAACCTATATTTTTAGCATCAAAAATTTCTGTTCACGGGAACTCACGAATCAATAATCAGATAGAATTGAAATTTACAGAATGCATTGGACTTAAATAGGACCAGGTCTGATAGAAGCGATTTTGAATTGTGGGCAACTCTGTGCCAGTGGTGCCATCTTGAAAAATTACAAAGAAAAAAAACTGCTTTTTGCCCTATGAAATTTGAATAAGTTACTAGATTTTCATGAAATTAACACAGTAGCTGAACCTTACTCTAATCTCTGTTTGATAGAAATTTGGTTGAAAAATTCGATTGGTGCTGCCACCTATGTTAATTTTTATGTCTTTGGATTTGAAAATTCGCTCAGGAAAATAAAACTTTTTGCCCTATAACTTCCAGTGCAGTCATGAAATCAATACGAATTTCATACAGTTAATGGAACCTACTATAAACATTATTCAGGCCAAATTTGGTTGAAAAGCCACGATAGGGTTGCCAGCTATTGTTGGTTTTGTGTTTGTTTGCAATATCTTTATTAAGCGGTTTTATCGTAGAATTTTCAATTGGTAATGATATTGTAGTGACAATAAACAGCAAATATTAAGCTTTCCATTATTTCAAAAAACTCGCTGCAGGTAACCTTGAATTTCTTTATACTCCTATAACTTCGAATGTTATATAACAACGTGAAGCAGATGTGATATATTTTTGGCTTTGATACTGGCGAAAGGTTGCCAGCACGAGTCGGTTGTGCTACTTTTGTAGCAATAAATGCTTACAGTTAGTATTCATACCGGAAACATTTACAATGAAAATAAATAACCAATGTTTCAATTCCCAAAGTTCTGCAAGTTTTTCGGATCGGAGCCCCAAACACCACCTTCAGTTACAGTGCTGCAGGCACTGAGCATTTTCTTCATTGATGTTATATGAGATGCTGCTTTCGAAATTTTGTGAAATAAGCAACTGATAGCGAATATAATTAACCCGTGTTTTGCTCTCATAAACGTTGAAATTCATGCCAGTAGTAATATCTGAAACCTTCCACCATATGAGCTATAATGCATTCTTGAGACCATAGTAGAACGTGGCGTTTGAAACAGTTTGGCCGTAATAAGCAGCTCATGTGGTGGAATATGCACTCAAAACCTGCACGATTCTTCTACTGTTCTTCGAACATTAGTTTTTCTAGCGGTTCAGGTGCGCTAGAGTTTTTTTACAATTATCCTGATTCATAAGTTCATGTTGTTGCTTAAATATATATTCTTATAATTCCTCTTTTTGCTAATATTCGAAGAACATTAGTATTAAAATCGATTCGGCCAAAAATTCATATTTCCATAAACTTTCAGGATACATTGGTGTATATGCAGAATAGGTCCACGTCTCTTTTAATGTCAGTTATTGTTAACATTTTGGCGCCGGCGGCCATTTAAGTGATATTTTTAATATACCTATTATTTCGTGCACAAATGATTTTCGCAAAAATAAAGTTAACGAAATAAATTTCTATTGTGTTTTACATATGAATCGGATAATGCTTTGGAATTTTTTAACCCTATGTGTTCGCTGGGTGCCTTAAAAGAGGACGGGAAAATTTAAAAATTTTAAATTTCGATAACTTTTGACAGAGCTATTCAATCATTACGAAATGTTCAGGACATATTGATATTATTTAGTTGTAGATTTCTGTAGCTTTTAATGAGCGTGCTGGCAACCCTGTTGCTAGGGCAGGCACTGAAAGTGAAAACCTCCAAATCATCGTCTCTCTTGAAAAAATGCCGTTTCTTCAAAAAAAAGCCACTCATATGTAAATCTTGTGCTTTGTTTACATAGACAAAAAATAAAATTTGATATGGTATAACGGGCACGCCTGGTAACCCTTGCCCAATTTACCTATATTTTTAGCATCAAAAACTTCTGTTCACGGAAACTCACGATCCGATGAGCAGAATTATTTGAAATTCACAGAATGTATTGGTCTTAAATAGGACCAGGTCTGATAGAAGTAATTTTGAAATGCGGGCGATTCTGTGCCAGTGGTGCCATCTTGAAAAACAACTAAAAAAGATAACGGTTTTTAGCCCTATAAATTCTGATTGAATCGTTCGATTTTAACGAAACTCACACAATTGCTGGACCTTACTTTAAGCCACGTTTGGTAGAAATTTGGTCGAAAAATTCTGTTGGAGTTGCCAGCTATGATAATTTTGGTGTCTTCATTTTGACAAAAAAAAAATTTGGAATTGAAAACATTCAAACCATCGAATATTCAAAAAAATGTCCGTTTCTTACAATAAAACCAATCTGTATATAAATCTTATGTTATATCTACACGTTCAAAATAAAACTTTGGAAATTTCATATCGGACAAGAACGGTAACCCTCTCCCAGTTAACCTATATTGTAAGCATCAAAAATTTCTGTTCACGGAAACTCACGAACCAATAATCAGATACAGCTAAAATTAACAGAATGTATTGGACTTAAGTAAGACCAGATTTGATAGAAGCGATTTTGAATTGTGGGCAAGTCTGTGCCAGTGGTGCCATCTTGAAAAATTACAAAGAAAAAAAACTGCTTTTTGCCCTATGAAATGTGAATTAGTTACCAGATTTTCATGAAATTGACACAGTAGCTAAAACTAACTCTTATCTCTGTTTGGTGGAAATTTGGTTGAAAAATTTGATTGGTGCTTCCAGCTATGGTAATGTTTGTGTCTTTGGTTTTGAAAATTCGCTCAGGAAAATAAAACTTTTTGCACTATAACTTCCAGTGCAGTCATGAAATCAATACGAATTTCATACAATTAATTGAACCTACTATAAACATTATTCAGGCCAAATTTGGTTAAAAAGCCACGATAGGGTTGCCAGCTATTGTTGATTTTGTGTTTAATTGCAATATCTTTATTAAGCGGTTTTATCGTAGAATTTTCACAGCAAATATTAAGCTTTCGATCATTTGAAAAAACTCGCTGCAGGTAACTCTAAATTTCTTTATACTCCTAAAACTTCGAATGTAATATAACAACGTGAAGCGGATGTAATATATTATTGGCTCTGATACTGGCGAAAGGTTGCCAGCACGAGTCGGTTGTGCTACTTTTGTATCAATAAATGCTTACAGTTAGAATACACACCGGAAACATTTACAATGAAAATAAATAACCGATGTTACAATTCGCAAAGTTCTGCAAATTTTTCGGATCGCAGCCCCAAACACCAACTTCAGTTACAGTGCTGCAGGCTTTGAGCATTTTCTTAATTGATGTTATATGAGATGCTGCTTTCAAAATTATGTGAAATAAGCAACTGATAACGAATATAATTAACCCGTGTTTTGCTCTCATAAACGTTGAAATTCATGCCAGTGGTAATATCTGAAACCTTCCACCATATGAGCTATAATGCATTCTTAAGACGAAAGTTAAACGTGGCATTTGAAACAGTTTGGCCGTAATAAGCAGCTCATGTGGTGGAATATGCACTCAGAACCTGCACGATTCTTCTACTGTTCTTCGAACATTAGCGTTTCTAGCGGTTCAGGTGCGCTAGAGTTTTGAAATTAAGCACCTTTCTACCTCTGTAACTTGTGATGAAATCATCGCATAAAATCGAAATCGATAGAGTTATTTGATTTTGACGTGAGGCAATGGTGTTGCAGTGCTGGCAAAGTGTTGAAAGCACTAAGCATTTCCTTTGTGTATGTTATGTTATGCTGCTTTCAAAGTTTTGCAGTGTTTAGCTTTCCTAAATCTTGAAAATCCTGAAATCTTTTCCACCCTATGAGTTTAAATGCATTGTTAAGAACAAAGTGATTTTGCACTCGAAACAGGTTGAAGCACGTGTGATGCATTCAAAATCTGGACGATTCTTCTACAGTTGATCGAACATTAGTATTTTTAGTGGTTTAGGTGTTTTTTTGTTTTATTTGATTTCGCTTACTTAAATGTAACTTCTATACATATGTTTGTATTATTATTTTTATTTTGAATATAATTCTAGTCCTGGAATAATTATATGCATGTTGTTTTGCATATATTTTTTTTGATTCTTGTCTTACATTAATACTGTACATTTTTATATGTGTTTATCACCTTTTCAAATTAGTGGTGTATATAATTTTAATAGGTTATTGTGATATTTTTTACATTTTCCGTTTACTAATATATGGGTATTTACATTATTTCTTTCTAGTATTCCGTCTGTAAGGATGGGAAAATCAGGTTCTACTATTTCGAAGGGGTAACGTATACGTTTTTCACCTATGTTCAAGTCTAGATTAGCAGTGCCTATTGAAAATATTTCCTGGTTTGTTATGCCAGAGAATTTGCATCGTTTATCCTCTTCTATTTTCTCATCCTCTGAAATTGCACTTATTTTGCATATTGATACATCGGCTCCTGAATCTATCAATAGTTTCGAATTTTTCCTTGATTTCTCGCAATATTGCGTAACGTAATTTTTACGAATTTTCGAAGAAAAGTAGTATTAAACTCGTTTCGCCAAAAATTCATATTTCTTTATATATATATATATAAATATATATATATATATATATATATATATATATATATATATATATATATATATATATATATATATATATATATATATATATATATATATACAGGTATATATATATATATATATATATATATATATATATATATATATATATATATATATATATATATATATATATATATATATATATATATTTATATATCTATATATATATATATATATATATATATATATATATATATATATATATATATATATGTATATATATATATATATCATCAAAATGATTAAGGGAGATAATCTCTGGAGTGGCCGATCCGATTGAGCTGAAACTTTCCGAAAACGTAGGTGTATATAGTAGGTAGGTCCACAATGTGCTAAAATTCAGATATCCTAAACCTTTTGGCAGCGGCGAGCGTTTTAGTGAATTTTGGGGTACTCCTATATTTCCAAGCAGCATGAATTTTTGTTCAAAAAAAGTATTGGAAATGAAAGCTAATTATGTTCTAAGCTTGTTTATGGGAAAGAATTGGAAATTTTGAGCCGTGTGTGGTTGCAGCGTGCCTAAAAATAGGCAAGGATTTTTTTTTCAAATTTTGATTTGTCATTACTTCTGACAAAAACATTGGATCATCGTGAAATTTGCAGAGCGTATTGGTGTTGGCTTAAGTTTAATACACATGGATTTCCAAGGTAGTGCAGGTAACCCTGTAGCTGCGGCAGGGTCTTGAAAAAAAATCCTTCAAATCATTGAACCTCCTAAAAAATTTTTGATTTTTGACAAACAATTCAAATCATTGATAAATTTTAACGTTTGTGCATCATGTCAATTTAAAATTTTAAAATTCCGGTTTGCACAAGAACGGCAACCCATCACTAAATTACCTCTATTTTCAGCACTCGAAAGTTCTGTTCACGAGAACTGACGACCGGATTATCCGATCATAATGAAATTCACAGGACATGTTGGTATTTGCTAGGACCAGGTCTGATAGAAGTTATTTTGAAATCCCGGCAACCCTGCAGCAGTGGTGCCATCTTGAAAAATCACTGAGAAAAAAAACCGGTTTCTGGCCTATTACTTCCGATTCAGCCATCAGATTTAAACGAAATTCACACATTTGGTAACATTTGGTGAAAATTTGGCTGAAAAATTAGAATAGACTTGCCAGCTATGGTGATTTTTGTCTCCTTAATCTTGCTAATTTAATCAGAAAAATAAAGCTTTCTTCCCTATAACTTCCGGTGCAGTCATGATATCAAAATGAAGTTTATGCAGTAAATAGATTTGATGTGAGCCAAATGTCATAGGATATTCGTACAAAAATCGTGAAAAGGCTGCCAGCTATGGCCATTTTTGTAATTTTTTGGAATTTCTTTACTGCGCGATTATGTCATTAGATTTGCAAATGGGAACGATCCTGCAATGAAAATTAACAACAAATATTAACGCTTTAAAAATTTGAAAAGTTTTGAGGGTGGTAACCCTAAAATTTTTTTCACCCGTATAACTTCTAGCGCAGTGATTCAATCGAAACGAAATTTATTAGTTGGGTTTAGTTTAACGTGAAACAGATTTGGTATATATTTTGCTTTGCTGCTGACACAGGGTAACGAGCTTTAGTCATTTTCGTAAATATTGCATCAACAGATGCTTCAAATAACATACACATATGCAAAACATTTGCAATAAAAATAAGAAACTAATTTTTAAATTTCCCGAGTTTTGAACATTTTTTGGATGGCAGCTTCGAACAACGTTAACCGCTAAAGCTTTCGACGGAATCCTCCGATGAGAACGAAATTCAAAGGATAAGTTGATTTAAGTATGAGCTTGTGAAGGTTAACTTATTGCTGCTTCGTTGGGAAAATGTTGTCAGCACTGAACATTTTCATCATTTGTGTTTTAGTTGAGTTCTGTTGCTTTGAACGAGGAATGGTTGATATAATTCTACAAAAAAGTGTATTTCGTCTTTCCACATTGTCACTCAAAGATAATTCTTCGAAAATTAGTTTTCTAGCGGTTCAGGTGCGCTAGAGTTTTTAATTGTGTGCTAAGTAGGTATATTTTTTCCTCCTGTATCCCGGGGTCAACTTTTATTCTTCGTTGCTGCTGGCCTCCGGGCCTATTGAGTTTCCCTGTATTATATTTATTCTGTTTTATTTGTTACTTTCATAGTTTCTGTTTGTTCCTCTATAAATATCTATATATATATTGAAATGATGTCACAACTTTCGCCTATCTTATTGATTCGTGACAAACGGCCGTTCACAAATTTGAAACGCCAACCGTTATTTGTTTTTCTCTTTGGAGGCCTCTAATTTTAACCTCTTAGTTGAAAATTTCTATTTTGCAGATCGAATCAGTTGTTACTCTTGCGTGGCGAATTTAACCGCCGCGTAGCAATCGTTACAAGCTGCTCGATTCAATAGTAAAATGAAAAAGGCAGATTTGTAGTTATAACATTCTAGCTGGTCGCCTAGAAGCTTTGGCTTACCGAGATCGACTGTGCTTTATTCCACGAATCCTTCTGTATATATATCACACATTTTAGTTGAAATGATAAATGTATGGATTGGTTCGAATTTCAAATAACTAATTATTTTTCACGCGGGTTTACGATTTACCCGTTTAGAGAGGTTGTCGCTCTAATCGACAAGTGCAATTTTGTTGTTGACATTTGTCAGTTTTGACAATTCGATTAGTAATCGTGCACAACACCCACTCCCTTTGGGGAAAAAAATTTTCTTTTCAGTAGTAAATGAAAATTTTGTTTGTTTGTTTGTTTTGAATCCATACAACTTTACAGTTTTTACTAATGTTCGAAGAACATTAGTATTAAAATCGATTCGGCCAAAAATTCATATTTCTTTATATATATATATATATATCATCAAAAAATTTCAGTGAGATAATCTCGGGAACGCGCCATCCGATTGAGCTGAAACTTTCAGGATACATTGGTGTATATGCAGAATAGGTCCAGGTCTCTTTCAATGTCAGTTATTGTTAACGTTTTGGCGACGGCGGCCATTTAAGTGATATTTTTAATATACCTATTATTTCGTGCACAAATAATTTTCGCAAAAATAAAGTTAACGAAATAAATTTCTAACGTGTTTTACATATGAATCGGATAATGCTTTGGAATTCTTTAACCCTATGTGTGCGCTGGGTGCCTAAAAAGAGGACGGGAAAATTGAAAAATTTTTAAATTTCGATAACTTTTGACAGAGCTATTCAATCATTACGAAATTTTCAGGACATATTGATATTATTTAGCTGTAGATTTGTGTAGCTTTTAATGAGCGTGCTGGCAACCCTGTAGCTAGGGCAGGCACTGAAAGTGAAAACCTCCAAATCATCGTCTCTCTTGAAAAAATGCCGTTTGTTCAAAAAAAAGCCACTCATATGTAAATCTTGTGCTTTGTTTACATAACCAAAAAAAAAAAAAAAAGATATGGTATAACGGGCACGCCTGGTAACCCTTGCCCAATTTACCTATATTTTTAGCATCAAAAACTTCTGTTCACGGAAACTCACGACCCGATGGGCAGAATTATTTGAAATTCACAGAATGTATTGGTCTTAAATAGGTGATTTTGAAATGCGGGCGATTCTGTGCCAGTGGTGCCATCTTGAAAAACCACTAAACAAGATAACTGTTTTTAGCCCTATAAATTCTGATTGAATCGTTCGATTTTGACGAAACTCACACAATTGCTGGACCTTACTTTAAGCCACGTTTGGTAGAAATTTGGTCGAAAAATTCGGTTGGAGCTGCCAGCTATGATAATTTTGGTGTCTTCATTTTGACAAAAAAAAATTTGGAAGTGAAAACATTCAAACCATCGAATATTCAAAAAAATGTCCGTTTCTTACAATAAAACCAATCTGTATATAAATCTTATGTTATATCTACACGTTCAAAATAAAACTTTGGAAATTTCATGTTGGACAAGAACGGTAACCCTCTCCCAGTTAACCTATATTTTTAGCATCAAAAACTTCTGTTCACGGAAACTCACGAACCAATAATCAGATACAGCTAAAATTTACAGAATGCATTGGACTTAAGTAAGACCAGATTTGATAGAAGCGATTTTGAATTGTGGGCAAGTCTGTGCCAGTGGTGTCATCTTGAAAAATTACAAAGAAAAAAAACTTCTTTTTGCCCTATGAAATGTGAATAAGTTACCAGATTTTCATGAAATTGACACAATAGCTAAACCTAAATCTAATCTCTGTTTGGTGGAAATTTGGTTGAAAAATTTGATTAGTGCTGCCAGCTATGGTAATTTTTGTGTCTTTGGTTTTGAAAATTCACTCAGGAAAATAAAACTTTTTGCACCATAACTTCCAGTGCAGTCATGAAATCAATACGAATTTCATACAATTAATGAAACCTGTCATAAACATTATTCAGGCCAAATTTGGTTAAAAAGCCACAATAGGGTTGCCAGCTATTGTTGGTTTTGTGTTTAATTGTAATATCTTTATTAAGCGGTTTTATCGTAGAATTTTCAAATGGTAATGATATTGTAGTGACAATAAACATCAAATATTAAGCTTTCGATCATTTGAAAAAACTCGCTGCATGTAACCTTAAATTTCTTTATACTCCTATGACTTCGAATGTAATTAAACAACGTGAAGCGGATTTAATATATTCTTGGCTTTGATACTGGCGAAAGGCTGCCAGCACGAGTCGGTTGTGCTACTTTTGTATGAATAAATGCTTACAGTTAGTATTCATACCGGAAACATTTACAATGAAAATAAATAACCGATGTTACAATTCGCAAAGTTCTGCAAATTTTTCGGATCGCAGCCCCAAACACCAACTTCAGTTACAGTGCTACAGGCACTGAGCATTTTCTTCATTGATGTTATATGAGATGCTGCTTTCAAAATTATGTGAAATAAGCAACTGATAACGAATATAATTAACCCGTGTTTTGCTCTCATAAACGTTGAAATTCATGCCAGTGGTAATATCTGAAACCTTCCACCATATGAGTTATAATGCATTCTTGAGACGAAAGTAAAATGCGCCATTTGAAACAGTTTGGCCGTAATAAGCAGCACATGTGGTGGAATATGCACTCAAAACCTGCACGATTCTTCTACTGTTCTTCGAACATTAGTGTTTCTAGCGGTTCAGGTGCGCTAGAGTTTTTACAATTATCCTGATTCATAAGTTCATGTTGTTGCTTAAATATATATCCTTATAATTCCTCTTTTTACTAATGTTCGAAGAATATATATATATATATATATATATATATATATATATATATATATATATATATATATATATATATATATATATATATATATATATATATATATATATCATCAAAAAATTTCAGTGAGATAATCTCGGGAACGCGCCACCCGATTGAGCTGAAACTTTTAGGATACAGTGGTGTATATGCAGAATAGGTCCACGTCTCTTTAAATGTCAGTTATTGTAAACCTTTTGGCGCCGGCGGCCATTTAAGTGATATTTTTAATATACCTATTATTTCGTGCACAAATAATTTTCGCAAAAATAAAGTTAACGAAATAAATTTCGAACGTGTTTTACATATGAATCGGATAATGCTTTGGAATTTTTTAACCCTATGTGTGCGCTGGGTGCCTAAAAAGAGGACGGGAAAATTTGAAAATTTTTAAATTTCGATAACTTTTGACAGAGCTATTCAATCATTTCGAAATGTTCAGGACATATTGATATTATTTAGTTGTAGATTTCTGTAGCTTTTAATAAGCGTGCTGGCAGCCCTGTAACTAGGGCAGGTACTGAAAGTGAAAACCTCCAAATCATCGTCTCTCTTGAAAAAATGCCGTTTCTTCAAAAAAAAAAAACTAATATGTAAATCTTGTGCTTTGTTTACATAACCAAAAAAAAAAAAAGATATGGTATAACGGGCACGCCTGGTAACCCTTGCCCAATTTACCTATATTTTTAGCATCGAAAACTTCTGTTCACGGAAACTCACGATCCGATGGGCAGAATTATTTGAAATTTACAGAATGTATTGGTCTTAAATAGGACCAGGTCTGATAGAAGTGATTTTGAAATGCGGGCGATTCTGTGCCAGTGGTGCCATCTTGAAAATTTATTAAAAAAGATAACTGTTTTTAGCCCTATTAATTCTGATTGAATCGTTCGATTTTGACGAAACTCACGCAATTGCTGGACTTTACTTTAAGCCACGTTTGGTAGAATTTTTTTTGAAAAATTCAGTTGGAGCTGCCAGCTATGATAATTTTGGTGTCTTCATTTTGAAAAAAAATAATTGGAAGTGAAAACATTCAAACCATCGAATATTCAAAAACATGTCCGTTTCTTACAATAAAACCAATCTGTATATAAATCTTATGTTATATCTACACGTTCAAAGTAAAACTTTGGAAATTTCATGTCGGACGAGAACGGTAACCCTCTCCCAATTAACCTATATTTTTAGCATCAAAAACTTCTGTTCACGGAAACTCACGAACCAATAATCAGATACAGCTTAAATTTACAGAATGCATTGGACTTAATTAAGACCAGATTTGGTAGAAGCGATTTTGAATTGTGGGCAAGTCTGTGCCAGTGGTGCCATCTTGAAAAATTACAAAGAAAAACAAATGCTTTTTGCTCTATGAAATGTGAATTAGTTACCAGATTTTCATGAAATTGACACAGTAGCTGAACCTAACTCTAATCTCTGTTTGGTGGAAATTTGGTTGAAAAATTTGATTGGTGCTTCCAGCTATGGTAATTTTTGTGTCTTTGGTTTTGAAAATTCGCTCAGGAAAATAAAACTTTTTGCACTATAACTTCCAGTGCAGTCATGAAATCAATACGAATTTCATACAATTAATGAAACCTACTATAAATATTATTCAGGCCAAATTTGGTTGAAAAGCCACGATAGGGTTGCCAGCTATTGTTGGTTTTGTGTTTGTTTGCAATATCTTTATTAAGCGGTTTTATCGTAGAATTTTCAAATGGTAATGATATTGTAGTGACAATAAACAGCAAATATTAAGCTTTCGATCATTTGAAAAAACTCGCTGCAGGTAACCCTTAATTTCTTTATACTCCCATAACTTCGAATGTAATATAACAACGTGAAGCAGATTTGATATATTGTTGGCTTTGATACTGGCGAAAAGCTGCCAGCACGAGTCGGTTGTGCTACTTTTGTATCAATAAATGCTTACAGTTAGTATACATACCGGAAACATTTACAATG
The DNA here is from genome assembly GCA_963978885.1 of Nemotelus pantherinus. Taxonomy (NCBI): domain Eukaryota; kingdom Metazoa; phylum Arthropoda; class Insecta; order Diptera; family Stratiomyidae; genus Nemotelus; species Nemotelus pantherinus. The sequence goes on along the minus strand of OZ022264.1, from coordinate 122,219,316 downwards.
AAAATAAATAACCGATGTTTCAATTCCCAAAGTTCTGCAAATTTTTCGAATCGCAGCCCCAAACTCCAACTTCAGTTACAGTGCTGCAGGCACTGAGCATTTTCTTTATTGATGTTATATGAGACGCTGCTTTCAAAATTATGTGAAATAAGCAACTGATAACGAATATAATTAGCCCGTGTTTTGCTCTCATAAACGTTGAAATTCATGCCAGTGGTAATATCTGAAACCTTCCACCATATGAAGTATAATGCATTCTTGAGACGAAAGTAAAACGTGGCATTTGAAACAGTTTGGCCGTACTAAGCAGCACATGTGGTGGAATATGCACTCAAAACCTGCACGATTCTTCTACTGTTCTTCGAACATAAGTGTTTCTAGCGGTTAAGGTGCGCTAGAGTTTTTTTTTGTTTTATTTGATTTCGCTTACTTAAATGTAACTTCTATACATATGTTTGTATTATTATTTTTATTTTGAATATAATTCTAGTCCTGGAATAATTATATGCATGTTGTTTTGCATATATTGTTTTTGATTCTTGTCTTACATTAATACTGTACATGTTTAAATGTGTTTATTACCTTTTCAAATTAGTGGCGTAATTTTAATAGGTTATTATTTTATATATTTATTTTTATATTTATTACCTTTTCAAATTAGTGGCGTAATTTTAATAGGTTATTGTGATATTTTTTACATTTTCCGTTTACTAATATATGGGTATTTACATTATTTCTTTCTAGTATTCCGTCTGTAAGGATGGGAAAATCAGGTTCTACTATTTCGAAGGGGTAACGTAAACGTTTTTCACCTATGTTCAAGTTTAGATTAGCAGTGCCTATTGAAAATATTTCCTGGTTTGTTATGCCAGAGAATTTGCATCGTTTATCCTCTTCTATTTTCTCATCCTCTGAAATTGCACTTATTTTGCATATTGATATATCGGCTCATGTATCTATCAATAGTTTCGAATTTTTCCTTGATTTCTCGCAATATAGCGTAACGTAATTTTTACTAATTTTCGAAGAAAAATAGTATTAAACTCGTTTCGCCGAAAATTCATATTTCTTTATATATATATATATATATATATATATATATATATATATATATATATATATATATATATATATATATATATATATATATATATATATATATATATATATATATGTATATATATATATATATCATCAAAATTATTAAGGGAGATAATCTCTGGAGCGGCCGATCCGATTGAGCTAAAACTTTCCGAAAACGTAGGTGTATATAGTAGGTAGGTCCACGATGTGCTAAAATTCAGATATCCTTAACTTTTTGGCAGCGGCGAGCGTTTTAGTGAATTTTGAAGTACTCCTATATTTCCAAGCAGCGTGAATTTTTGTTCAAAAAAAGTATTGGAAATGAAAACTTATTATGTTCTTAGCTTGTTTATAGGAAAGAATTGGAAATTTTGAGCCGCGTGTGGTTGCAGCGTGCCTAAAAATAGGCAAGGATTTTTCTTCAAATTTTGATTTGTCATTACTTCTGACAAAAACATTGGATCATCGTGAAATTTGCAGAGCGAATTGGTGTTGGCTAAGGTTTAGTACACATGGATTTCCAAGGTAGTGCAGGTAACCCTGTAGCTGCGGCAGGGTCTTGAAAAAAAATCCTTCAAATCATTGAACCTCCTAAAAAATTTTTGATTTTTGACAAAAAATTCAAATCATTGATAAATTTTAACGTTTGTGCATCATGTCAATTTAAAATTTTTAAAATTCCGATTTGCAAAAGAACGGCAACCCATCACTAAATTACCTCTATTTTCAGCACTCGAAAGTTCTGTTCACGAGAACTGACGACCGGATTATCCGATCATAATGAAATTCACAGGACATGTTGGTCTTTGCTAGGACCAGGTCTGATAGAAGTGATTTTGAAATCCCGGCAACCCTGTAGCAGTGGTGCCATCTTGAAAACTCACTGAGAAAAAAAACCGGTTTCTGGCCTATTATTTCCGATTCAGCCATCAGATTTAAACGAAATTCACACATTTGGTAACATTTGGTGAAAATTTGGCTGAAAAATTAGAATAGACTTGCCAGCTATGGTGATTTTTGTCTCCTAAATCTTGCATATTTGCTCAGCAAAATAAAGCTTTTTCCCTTATAACTTCCGGTGCAGTCAGGATATCAAAATGAAGTTTATGCAGTAAATAGTTTTTGATGTGGGCCAAATGTCATAGGAATTTCGTACAAAAATCGTGAAAGGCCTGCCAGCTATGACCATTTTTGTAATTTTTTGGAATTTCTTTACTGCGCGATTATGTCATTAGATTTGCAAATGGGAACGATCCTGCAATGAAAATTAACAACAAATATTAACGCTTTAAAAATTTGAAAAGTTTTGAGGGTGGTAACCCTAAAATTTTTTCACCCGTATAACTTCTGGCGCAGTGATTCAATCGAAACGAAATTTATTAGTTGGGTTTAGTTTAACGTGAAACAGATTTGGTATATATTTTGCTTTGCTGCTGACACAGGGTAACGAGCTTTAGTCATTTTCGTAAATATTGCATCAACAGATGCTTCAAATAACATACACATATGCAAAACATTTGCAATAAAAATAAGAAACTAATTTCTAAATTTCCCGAGTTTTGAACATTTTTTGGATGGCAGCTTCGAACAACATTAACCGCTAAAGCTTTCGACGAAATCCTCCGATGAGAACGAAATTCAAAGGATAAGTTGATTTAAGTATGAGCTTGTGAAGGTTAACTTATTGCTGCTTCGTTGGGAAAATGTTGTCAGCACTGAACTTTTTCATCATTTGTGTTTTAGTTGAGTTCTGTTGCTTTGAACGAGGAATGGTTGATATGATTCTACAAAAAAGTGTATTTCGTCTTTCCACATTGTCACTCAAAGATAATTCTTCGAAAATTAGTTTTCTAGCGGTTCAGGTGCGCTAGAGTTTTTAATTGTGTGTTTAGTAGGTATATTTTTTCTTCCTGTATCCCGGGGTCAACTTTTATTCTTCGTTGCTGCTGGCCTCCGGGCCTATTGAGTTTCCCTGTATTATATTTATTCTGTTTTGTTTGTTACTTTCATAGTTTCTGTTTGTTCCTCTGTTGTTCCTATTACTTGTGTTAGGGTTCTGATATGTATTTCGATTTACTTCATGATATCTGCTGTGCTATCTGCTGCTATTATTTCTATGGTTTACTTCCTCATATCTGGGATTGTTACTATTTCTAAAGTTGTTTCTATGATTGCTGTTCTGGTTGGTTACATTATTTCTTGTGTAGAAATTACTGCTGTTATTCCTGCTGTTATTTCTGCTACTATTAATATGGTTTTGTCTAGAATTATTATTCCTATATGTGTTATAATTATTCGGTTTATTTCTATTATTATAATTCAGTTGCCGACTTATATTATTTCTTTGATTTACGTACATAATGTTTTCTGTAACATTATTGCTTGATTCGAATTCAGTTGCTATCTGAATAGCTTCAGCTTTATCAATGATTTGAATTTTTTTTTGGCTGTGCCGCAAAAATAGTAGGTTTAAGGGTTTCGCTTAACCCATTCTTGAAAATAGTTAGTGCATACGAGTCGTTTGACTTTTGTATTGCACTTTTCTCTGCTTGAGACGGATTCTGACCCAAGCTGTTAATTTGAATTTCACTTAACTCGTTAATGACCTCGGATAGTTTTTCACCAAATTTTTCAACTGTTCCGCGTTGACTTAATTGTGCTAATTGGGTATGAATGTGCTGAGGGCTTTTTTTGCTTTTGTACACGCTGAAAAATCATTGTTCTACCCTTAATATATTTAGCAGCTAATATATTTATATTAAAAACATTACTCAACATTATTATATTGACCTAGCAATAATATTATATTGACAGCACATAGCATTCTTAAAATTTTATATATTGACATGCGTGTGGTGAATTTGTCTGTTACAATATTATATTAGTAGGCTAATATTAAATAGTAAAATGGCAATAAGTTATATAAGCATCTTACAACACTATTGGTATAGCAATAATTAATATTAACATGCCAATATATTATAGTAACAAGGCAATAAGTTATATTAACGTCTTACAATAGTATATTGGTATACCAATAATTAATATTAACACGCCGTCGATACGATTTTTCCATAGTCCCAAGAGGTCCCCCATCTAAGTACTAACCGCGCCCAACACTGCTTAACTTCGATGATCGGGCAAGATTAGGTTATTCCAGTGTGCTATTGCTGTATTTAATATTAACATCCTAACTAACAAAACAAGCAATTTACTTTGTTGTATGACCAACAATTTCACCACCCTTGCTTAATACATTTATATTGGCATGGTAATATATTTATGTTAAGATGTTAAAACATTTATATTTACAGATGTTCTTAACATAAAAAGTTAACAGCTTAATATATAATGTTAAACTGCAAATATAATATTGTAACTTCCTAACATAAAATATTGAGCTGTTAAAATTATGTATTTGGGACAATGCTGTTACTATAACAATATTAAGATGTCAATATATTGATTTTGGTCATTTCTCAGCGTGTATCTATTTCTGAGGCTATTTTCTAATTCTTCATAAGTTTTAATGTCTAATGTTATGAGTTGTGTTCTAACTACTGTTCCTAGCTTCACATTCTTAGTCAAATTTAATAGATTGTTTTTTTCCGTCTTCGTTAAGACTTTGATTGAGTAGACAGGTTATTGTTAGGAATGCTTCCAGTTCTTTGGGTTTTCCATTAAAACCTGGTATTGATTTTAAAGCTAACTCGATATTAAAGTTACTCATTTTGTTGTCTATCGAATCTTTTAGTTTTTCTAGCAATAGTTCCTTTGCTTCTTTGTATTTTTGTTGTAATATTTCTAACAACTCCTGACTACTTTCTATTTTAAGTGCTTCTTCTTGAATTTCTTCTAATGTTTCTAATTTTTCTTGAATATAATCTCGCTTATAAGCTCTGTTTGGGGTTTTCTTTATGTTAGCTATTATTTTTGAAATTATATTGTTTTGTTCCATTTATAATGATTTATCATGGACCATATCAAAACTTACTAGCAATTGAGAATTTAAATTTGAATTTTTCATTTCACTATCAAATACTAGATGTCGTTTGTGACGCTGAATGAGACAAAGTAAAACTTGTCAAAAATGAAAGGTAAAACTTGGATACTTGTCCCCTAGTTGCGCTATTCGCCATCAGATGGAGAATCGGCGGTAGATTCAGTAAAATTCAGTAGCACTCAAACGGCTGTTTATGTTGTCATTTTTGGCTGTCTAGGTTGTCAAACAACGGCAATTTCAATTTCACCGACAATAAACTTACATTTAGCATCAAAAAAATGCCTGGAATGAATGATATATTACTTTAATTCTAATCTTTAACAAAAAATAAAGGTCGTGTGCTGCGTAATGAGAACATATTTCAGAAAACTCATACGTGTTCACACAGCTGGAAATTCATTTGCTGGTAGTATTGGTGGGTGCGTGCCAATGAAAAGTTTAGCTCAGATATTTACCTTGCAAAATCAATAGCTGCGGGGACAACTATCCAAAATCTCTCTTCATATAAAGATACAGCCAATATATTTTTGGTAATGTGTTTAATTTAACTGTGGGTTATATGTTTAAAGTTGGGTACAATCAACAATGGAAATGTGTATATCATGTGCAGTACTTTGGATTCGAGTTAAGTTCGCTTTTTGCGGTAATTAGTACGAACATTTGCATGAAGCTAGAAACGGAACTGTAATTAGATCATGCATATTGATATTGTAATGTTGTTCACTGCTCGATCTGTCTCAATATATTTTATATTTTTATTGATCTTTGAAGAAATATGTTGGTACGCACGGATGGATGAATAGAAACTGAGTAAATTTAGAGCGATAATGTAATGATAGAGGGTATGGATTTTATACATAAAGGTTTGGCAAATCACATCAATTTATGATCCTGATGAAAATAAGTGTTTGAATATCGTCACACAATTTCGAATTAAAAATGGTGCCGGAGGAAACTTAAAAACAACCAAGAGTAAAACTGGTGCTACATGAAATAATTCACGGAACATTTTTATTGATTTTCAGAGATAATTAGTACTAAATTTTTATGTGTATATAAATCAGAAAAAATATTTAGTGAGATTATTTATTGTTCGTAATGCGATCGATCTGAAATTGTAGGTCGGTCCATGTCAAGTTAAAATGAAAACTTCTTTTACACTTTGGCAGCAGTGGGCATTTTAGTGATTTTTTTCCATATTTCGAAGGAAAGACAATTATTGTGAGAAGTAAGTGTGGGGAATGAAAGCTGATAACGTTTTATGATTGGCATTGATAACAGTTTGGTAATTTTTAATTCTATGTGGGCGCTGATTTCAAAGATATTATTTGTCATAACTCCTGGCAGAAACATTGGATCATCACGAAATTCACAGATAGTATTTATGCCTATCAAAAATATACAATCCTGATTTAAAATAAATATTGGGGCAACATTTAAGCTAGATCAGGTACGTGAAAATTCTTTTCAAAACATCGAACCTCTGCGTGTTCTAAATTACCACAGATAAGCAGTCTTGAAATTGAAAAAGGATATCTGTATATGGAAAAATTTACTAGAAAAATGCTAGGGGTCATAATATAGGAATACGCTGCAACTATCTTTCGATGAATGTCTGCATTACCGCTTAACCGTTCTATTGTAAACTTGATTTTTCGGGAGATTTTAAACATATATAGGGAGAGAGAGGGATATATCAAAACATCAAATGTAAAATACTTTTGGTTATGGTAAGACTAGGCTATGGAAGGTCCAGCGCCAGGGTAAGAGAGGTCTTGGACCAGGGTATGAGAAGTGCCGGGGTATAAAGTGTCAGCTCGTGAAGCAGCGATCTACAACCTGAGGTTTTGAATCCCGGCGTATGCTTATGGCTGTATTTGTTTGTCTTGTGTTGTCTTAATAGTGGGTGGCTGGGCATAATACCAGCACTCCATTAATTAAGTGTCATATCATAGCTTTAGTGACGACTGAACATAGCACCAGCGATTCAGAAAATAAGAAATAATGTGGCACTTAAAACAAGAATAATGGAATCGATATAGGCTAATTGGTATCAGCTTTCTCCATAAGTGTCTCCTTGCCACCATAGCTAAGCATTCACTTCAAAAGGTAATCTTCTGATCTTTGGAATTACCATAGAAAAAAAAGTAAAATATTTTAAAACTTAATCATTGAGTAGTAAAAAAGTACAAGAAGCAGATCAAGGAAAAAATGATATTTCGCTAACTTGAGCACTTATTTGATATGTTTGTATTTAAACTCGAATATGATTGACCAAATAAATATTTTTTCTTTGAATATATCGTCGGGTGTACGCCAAAACCATGAATGTGCTTTTTTGGTGATTTTCAGTTTTTCATCTCACTGCACGCGGAATTCTTATACAAACAATTTGCCAAAACCGGAAATGTAAAATTCCATTTTATGCCTACACAAAGTCAAAATTTCAATTTTATTAATTACCTAAAAACTAAGTATTTACCAAATGCGTTACACCAAAATCATGAATGTGCAGATTCATTGTTTTAGTGTAACGGAATAGTATTAGAATATTATCTTCCTTAATTCAAAAAAAAATGTTTCTTACATTTTAAAACTGATTTATAATAATACGTCAAATTTTCAAATTGATTTTACTCGAAATAGCATTTTAGCACATTCATGGTTTTGGCGTACACCCGACGATATAGTCTGTACTTGCCTGAGCCTTTGAACTATTGATGGTTTATGGCATAACGGTCCGTTAAATACTTTTTGTCTTAGTATCCGCTTAGCCAGTTCGAACAAAAAAACGTGAGCTGTCAGAGGCATTGTTCACATTTTTCATTTGAGAAGAAATTTAAACCGAAAAAACTCAACTCAGAACACATGTGCAAGCAAGGCTGGTTGTTTTAGTTTAATGCTCAAAAGTTAAAAGCATGTGTAAACGTCCTATCGAATATAAGAAATTACATGATTACTCCAAATTCACTTAGTTTCTATTCATTCATACGTGCGAACACGCATATTTAGTGCGCATCGAGTCAACGTCATTTATATTTTCTTATCTCGACCTTGTAAAATTTGATACCAAATTGAAACTTTTTCATTAGCCTTAAAACCGCCATTTGAATACAAGCCGACATAATAGGAAAATTGCAGACAGTGCGTAACATTTCAAAATCAATATGTATGCAAAGTTCAATTACTAAGATTTCTAAATACATTTTTAATCCGAACAGCATGCATATGCTCGTGTTAATTAACGCAAAATGCGAACCTAACTCGAATTCAAAGGTACTGCACATGATATACACATTTCCATTGTTGATTGTACCCCAAAATTAAGCATACAAACCACATTAAAATTAAATACATGGTCAAAAATATATTGGTTGCATCATATGAAGAGAGATTTCGGATAGATGTCTCGCGAGTTTGCATCATATGAAGAGAGATTTTGGATAGATGTCCCCAGAGTTTTTATGCTTTCTACAGTTTGAGTGCCGCTGAAATGGAATTAATACAAGCAAATTTGATCATTCGATCAAAGCCTTGTTTTTTAATAAATACTTGCCCCGAAATTAAAATTACTTCTAGAAAATCTCACCAGCTCGTTACTTACGTAAATTTGATGAAAGCAGATGAGGAAGAGTTATTCAAAGCGAATGCCACTTGTCTCAAAGTTGTGTTAGAATTCAGCAAATATTTTGCATCGTTCTTACTTAATTAATGCATAACAAACTATCCAACAGATGCGGATGTGAAATCTGAACAAATTAGATTTTATTCTGTTATTGTGGTAATTATGTTTTTATCGATATTAGAATTATTTTATTTGACTCTTCTGGATACTTTTGCAACTTGGTAGGCTTGGCTTAAGAGTCTAGACAGACAGGCATTTAAATTTATAATTTACTAATGATCATTTATACTTAAATTAATAATATAAAAGTAGCTGACACACAGCCCTAGCGTTAATGATGAATACTGTCGCTGACGGTTTGTCACTCAAAGAAACTAGTTTTTGAAAAACTTAAGGTGTTTTAAATGTATGTTGCCTCTCTTATGTGCTAATTAAAAAAATTGGAATACAAACCGCGCAAGAACTACATTAAAATTCTGTAAATATTTTGAATTTTTTTATGTATGGTGCTTTCCAGACAACTAGCTTGTGGTATAAGAGACATCAAAAAGTCTTCTCCCAAGCGGTCCCCGATCTAAGAACTAACAGCGCTATACACTGCTTAACTTCGGTGATCTGACGAGAACCGGCTGTTCCAGTGTAGTACGGCTGTATCTTATGGTAAAAGAAGTTGTATTAGAGCCTAGACAGACAGCGCAGCCTAAACGATAATTTGTGGTAAATGGTCATTTAAGTGGCGTATAAATAATATAAATAATAAGCAAATCGCTAGTGATCATCAAACTTTCGTAATTTATTCTTAAATGAAATAGAGCTGCCCGATATAATACAAATTCCTCTTGCAAAAAGTGGCTTTTTTCAATAATGTCAAATAAAAAAACTCTAGCGCACCTGAACCGCTAGAAAAACTAATGTTCGAAGAACAGTAGAAGAATCGTGCAGGTTTTGAGTGCATATTCCACCACATGAGCTGCTTATTACGGCCAAACTGTTTCAAACGCCACGTTCTACTATGGTCTCAAGAATGCTTTATAGCTCATATGGTGGAAGGTTTCAGATATTACTACTGGCATGAATTTCAACGTTTATGAGAGCAAAACACGGCTTAATTATATTCGTTATCAGTTGCTTATTTCACAAAATTTCAAAAGCAGCATCTCATATAACATCAATGAAGAAAATGCTCAGTGCCTGCAGCACTGTAACTGAAGGTGGTGTTTGGGGCTCCGATCCGAAAAACTTGCAGAACTTTGGGAATTGAAACATTGGTTATTTATTTTCATTGTAAATGTTTCCGGTATGAATACTAACTGCAAGCATTTATTGCTACAAAAATAGCACAACCGACTCGTGCTGGCAACCTTTCGCCAGTATCAAAGCCAAAAATATATCACATCTGCTTCACGTTGTTATATTACATTCGAAGTTATAGGAGTATAAAGAAATTCAAGGTTACCTGCAGCGAGTTTTTTGAAATAATCGAAAGCTTAATATTTGCTGTTTATTGTCACTACAATATCATTACCAATTGAAAATTCTACGATAAAACCGCTTAATAAAGATATTGCAAACAAACACAAAACCAACAATAGCTGGCAACCCTATCGTGGCTTTTCAACCAAATTTGGCCTGAATAATGTTTATAGTAGGTTCCATTAATTGTATGAAATTCGTATTGATTTCATGACTGCACTGGAAGTTATAGGGCAAAAAGTTTTATTTTCCTGAGCGAATTTTCAAATCCAAAGACATAAAAATTAACATAGGTGGCAGCACCAATTGAATTTTTCAACCAAATTTCTATCAAACAGAGATTAGAGTAAGGTTCAGCTACTGTGTTAATTTCATGAAAATCTAGTAACTTATTCAAATTTCATAGGGCAAAAAGCAGTTTTTTTTCTTTGTAATTTTTCAAGATGGCACCACTGGCACAGAGTTGCCCACAATTCAAATCGCTTCTATCAGACCTGGTCCTATTTAAGTCCAATGCATTCTGTAAATTTCAATGGTATCTGATTATTGATTCGTGAGTTCCCGTGAACAGAAGTTTTTGATGCTAAAAATATAGGTTGACTGGGAGAGGGTTACCGTTCTTGTCCGACATGAAATTTCCAAAGTTTTACTTTGAACGTGTAGATAAAGTATAAGATTTGTATACAGATTGGTTTTATTGTAAGAAACGGACAGTTTTAGGATATTCGATGATTTGAATGTTTTCACTTCCAAATTTTTATTTTTTCAAATTTAAGACACCAAAATTATCATAGCTGGCAGCTCCAACCGAATTTTTCAACCAAATTTCTACCAAACGTGGTATTAAATAAGGTTCAGCTACCGTGTGAATTTCGTCAAAATCGAACGATTCAGTCAGAATTTATAGGGCTAAAAGCAGTTATCTTTTTTAGTGATTTTTCAAGATGGCACCACTGGCACAGAACGAGCCACATTTCAAAATTACTTCTATCAGACCTGGTCGTATATAGGACCAATACATTCTGCAAATTTAAATTCATTCTGCTCATTGGATCGTGAGTTTCCTTGAACATAAGTTTTTGATGCTAAAAATATAGGTAAATTGGGCAAGGGTTACCAGGCGTACCCGTTATACCATATCAAATTTTTTTTTTTGTTTATGTAAACAAAGCAAAAGGTTTACATATGAGTGGATTTTTTATGAAGAAACGGCAGTTTTTCAAGAGAGACGATGATTTGAAGGTTTTCACTTTCAGTGTCTGCATTAGCTACAGGGTTGCCAGCACGCTCATCAAAAGCAACACAAATCTACAACTAAATAATACAAATATGTTCTGAAAATTTCGTAATGATTGAATAACTCTGTCAAAAGTTATCGCAATTTAAAAATTTTCAAGTTTTCCCGTTCTGTTTTTAGGCACCCAGCGCACACATGGGGTTAAAAAATTCCAAAACATTATCCGATTCACATGTAAAACACGTTCAAAATTTATTTCGTCAACTTTATTTTTGCAAAACTTATTTGTGTACGGAATAATAGGTATATTAAAAATACCACTAAAATGGCCGCCGGCACCAAAGTGTTAAAGATTATTAACTTTTTGTGAGACTTGGCACTGTTCTGCATATACACCAATGTGTCCTGAAAATTTCAGCTCAATCGGATTTCGCGTTCCTGAGATTTTTTCACTGAAATTTTTTGATGATATATATATATATATATATATATATATATATATATATATATATATATATATATATATATATATATATATATATATATATATATATATATATATATATATATATATATATATATATATATATATATATATATATATAGAAATATGAATTTTTGGCCAAAGTGATTTTAATACTAATGTTCTTCTTCGAACATTAGTAAAAACTACGGCTACACACTGGAACAACAGGTTCTCGTCGGATCTCCGAAGTAAAGCAGTGTTTTCCGCGGTTAGTATTTAGATGGGGAACCGCTTGTGATAAACCTGTTTGCTGTCCCTTATACCAACAAACTAGTTGTCTGGGAAGTACTTAGACTAACCATTTAAAAAGAAAATACACACAGGAGAGAAACCAATCGATTGCAAGCAATTTCGACAGCTAAGCACACTTAGCCATCATCTAAAAATTCTATACTGGTGAAAAACCTTTCGAATGTATTATTTGCAAAAGAAAAACCGTTTCGTCAGTCTAGTACACTTAGTAATCATATTAAAATTCACATGACCGGCAAACTTTACCTGACTCATACACCGCAGATACAAGCATGATCAAATTTATTGAAATTTTCCATCACATCGCAGCCTGTTTTAAGTATGTTCGCGTTTTAACTTTAAATGATGTAAGATAAGTTGATTGAAAATGGAAGTTTGTACAGATACGCGTTTCAAAATATCATATAATTTTTCGTTACCGTTTCCATAAATCGTTTTTGTAACTGTGCCTGAAGGCTAGACTTTGGATCTAATACTAAGAAGTAAATGTTGATTCAGTTATTTTCGACTAAGCTTTTAAGTATGTACGAAAGGTATGTTTCTAACGCATTCAAATATTTATAAGAAACAACAAAATAAACAAAAAACAAAATTTGTAGAATACTTTGAATTTTAAGAACAATTAAATCTTATAAGAAAAACGTCATAGTGTTATCGCAATGTGTCACATCTGTAGACATGCCTATTGTATTCAAATACTTTTCTTCCGGTTAAAGACTCGTCATGTTCCATATTCCAATGATAATTCACGAACTAGAAGATGATGTTAAACTGTTTTAAGTTAGTAGTCGAATGAATCTGTTTCGTCTGAGTTCATTTAATAATGTTTTAGTAACAGTTTTGAAGAAGAAAGTAATATAGCGTGAATTAAAACGAAGCATATGGAAGCTGGTTAAACTTTAGCATTGGAGAAAAGCAATGGCCATTTCTTTTTTTCTCCCTTCTTTGTGACCTCCAAATCTTGTCACTTTAGTATGAATTACAAGTTAGTTATACAGAATAGTTTCATAAATGAAACAACGTTGTTGTGACAGTACTTACGCCCTAATTTGCATTAAGTTTAGAGCTAATGTTTTTCAAGCATAATGAAACAGAACCGGGAGATGCGAAATATTGATGATTAAGATGCACTGTGATGTGGACATCTGCATTAAAAATTAAGTTCATGCTAATATTTCTTTTCAAGATTGATGCTAATATTTCTTTTAAAAATTAAGTTCATGCTAATATTTCTTTTCTTTTCAAGAAACAAAACGTATTTATATGACTATAAGAAACTTTAAGGTGTAAAAATATGATAACTTAGGAATTTAATCTCGATTTACATCTGAAGAAAATTTATTGTATCATTATTTACACAAGTTATAGAATCTAGAGTCAATGTTTGCTCTGTTTTGCTTCCGCCCAAAAGTATACATTTTTCCTGCATCTTTATTATTTGCTGATTATTTGTTAATTCTTAGCCGACTTAATCATCGATACTGATTAATGGTACAATAGTTTAAAATGGTGAAGGATTATATATCCTATAGTGCGAACTGAAATCATATTAATTTGCATTGAAGGATAGTATTTGTTTCCGTATCTTAATCATCTAAAGACGTCTTAAGTTTATATGATTTCACGTTGGAATAAAATTTATGAAAGTTACTAAATCCCTTTTGAATTAGAACAAATAAATTAATAATGAATTGTTAAATTTTGAACCAGGCCTTCTTATTGAGCGAAAGCCCGGGAAGACTTTCCTTTTCAGGGTCCGCGTCAGGACTAGTTGGCCAATGATTCGTTTGAGTTTTAGTGTTGGATTTTCAGATTTCTTTTAGGGAGACACATTGGCCATCCTTTAGTATTGTTTGCGTTTGTCTTTGATCAAGGCCAATGTCAGTCGATGGAGGACCCCAGACCATCGGGGATCAGGGCTCCGCCACCATCGGGAGCACGGGGCTGTCTGCCTCACCCGGGTTCCCGCGAAAAGCGAGGCAGTATTTCTTCCCCGTTTCATTTTCTAAAAATTTCAATTTTCTAGCTCCGTGTGTCGACACGTGCACTGGGTCTGCTTAGTCAGCCCATGTTGCAGAGCCACGGGTGGTTTCTTTTACGGAACTAAGCCCCTTTTTTCCTTTAGGTATATTTATTATACCAGTTTGCGGCTACACTGTAATGACGGATGAGTTACACGTAGCATCCCGTTTTTCTGAGAGCAAAGCAGCTCCATTTTTCAAGTACCCACCCCAGCCGCAGCGAGCTAGCAAAGCGGCAAAGCAGCATCCGTCGGGATTGGTTAAAGGGCACTCCGCTAATGTGGACGAAGGGCCTTCACGGCAATTTCTAGGGTACGCTGCTCTCGGGGAAATTCTTTTTTTTTTTAATTAGCCTCTTAAATAGCATGCGGATTAGATGCAAGCTATTTGCTTAGTACTTGCAACCCATTATTTTACTATGTTTTCAATCAATACCTGTCAACACATCTTAATAACAAAGCAGTTTACGGCGTTCTTCACTATTATATACATAATGATGGAAATAAAACTAAGGAATTGTATGTTTTGTTGAATTAATGTCTAGTTGTAGATTATATGCATATACGGTAGCATTATTTATCCAGCAAACTTCTTTCCAAAAAGTTCGAAAAGGTTTATGCTTACATTAATACACTTTAACATGGTGAGAATATAAATTGTAAACTATCATCTTAGCCGGAATCGCTAATTTGGATTATTTACGAATTGTAGAATCGGATTTGTCAGTACAGCGACCAAAACTAACCAAAATTGTTTAAGGTTCTGATCAACATACTCTGCGAAATTCGCTTTAGTTCGATGACTACACTGAAAGTTATAGGTTAGAAAGTCTTTTATAGTTTTCGCACACAAAAAAAAACACAAAACAAATTCACAGCATTACCACATATTTTAGTTGTGTTCTTTGAAACATCTTGAAATTTTATTGATATCTCTTAGCGCAAAAACCCCGAAAATAACTATAGATGTCAGCTCTATCCAAAACTCTTTTAAAGTTATCTTAAATTCAGATTAACCTATTGTATGAATTTCGTTTCAATCTACATCTTCATCGGAAGTAATAGAGGTGAAAAAAGTTTTTTACCTGAAGATTTTTCAAAAGGTCATCCACATTGCCTACATTTGAAAATAGTTCTTTAAGACCTACTTTTATACAAAAACAATACATCATATGAGTTTCACCTTGATCTGATAATCCAGTCGTGAGTTCCCGCGAATACAAATTTCGAGCTCTCAAAAAGTTGATTGTTTGGTGAACATTTACCCTACTTGTGGAAGACGGAATTTTAGAAGTTTAAAAGTGATTGTGCGTGCAAAGCATCAAATGTGTCAATCGTTTGCACTTTTTTTTTTTTCCAAAAAACAAAAAAAAAACATACATTAATTTCGTAATGATATGCTGACTTTGCCAAAAGTTTCAACTCGAAATTTCAAATATTTTTTATTTCATATGCACTACCCAGTTGCCTAAACCCTAAAATTCACAAATACTATCAATTTTCATACTTGATTACAGGCGGATTTCGTGTCCCATAGAAATATAGGGGTACCTGAAAACTCTAAAATACCCGCAGCCGTCATAGTAGATATTTTAACACTTTGGCGG
>OZ022264.1:122198490-122200990 GCA_963978885.1 Nemotelus pantherinus | reverse complement strand
GCTAGAAACACTAATGTTCGAAGAACAGTAGAAGAATCGTGTAGGTTTTGAGTGCATATTCCACCACATGTGCTGCTTATTACGACCAAACTGTTTCAAATGCCACGTTTTACTTTGGTCTCAAGAATGCATTATAACTCATATGGTGGAAGGTTTCAGATATTACCACTGACATGAATTTCAACGTTTATGAGAGCAAAACACGAGTTAATTATATTCGTTATCAGTTGCTTATTTCACATAATTTTGAAAGCAGCATCTCATTTAACATCAATGAAGAAAATGCTCAGTGCTTGCAGCACTGTAACTGAAGTTGGTGTTTGGGGCTGCGATCCGAAAAATTTGCAGAACTTTGCGAATTGCAACATTGATTATTTATTTTAATTGTAAATGTTTCCTGTATGAATACTAACTGTAAGCGTTTATTGATACAAAAGTAGCACAACCGACTCGTGCTGGCAACCTTCTACCAGTATCAAAGCCAAGAATATATCACATCTGCTTCACGTTGTTATATAACATTCGAAGTTAAAGGAGTATAAAGAAATTTAAAGTTACCTGCAGCGAGTTTTTTCAAATAATCGAAAGCTTAATATTTGCTGTTTATTGTCACTACAATATCATTACCATTTGAAAATTCTACGATAAAACCGCTTAATAAAGATATTGCAATTAAACACAAAACCAACAATAGCTGGCAACCCTATCGTGGCTTTTCAACCAAATTTGGCCTGAATAATGTTTATGACAGGTTTCATTAATTGTATGAAATTCGTATTGATTTCATGACTGCACTGGAAGTTATAGTGCAAAAAGTTTTATTTTACTGAGCAGATTTTCAAAACCAAACACACAAAACTTACCATACCTGGTAGCAACAATCAAATTTTTCAACCAAATTTCCACCAAACAGAGATTAGAGTTAGGTTTAGCTACTGTACCAATTTCATGAAAATCTGGTAATTTATTCACATTTCATAGGGCAAAAAGCAGTTTTTTTTCTTTGTAATTTTTCAAGATGGCACCACTGGCACAGACTCGCCCACAATTCAAAATCGCTTCTATCAAATCTGGTCTTACTTAAGTCCAATGCATTCTGTAAATTTAAGCTGTATCTGATTATTGGTTCGTGAGTTTCCGTGAACAGAAGTTTTTGATGCTAAAAATATAGGTTAACTGGGAGAGGGTTACCGTTCTTGTCCGACATTAAATTTCCAAAGTTTTATTTTGAACATGTAGATAAAACATAAGATTTATATACAGATTGGTTTTATTGTAAGAAACGGACATTTTTTTGAATATTCGATGGTTTGAATGTTTTCACTTCCAAATTTTTTTTTTTTCAAAATGAAGACACCAAAATTATCATAGCTGGCAGCTCCAACCGAATTTTTCAACCAAATTTCTACCAAACGTGGGCTAAGGTAAGGTCCAGCAGTTGTGTGAGTTTCGTCAAAATCGAACGATTCAAACAGAATTTATAGGGCTAAAAACAGCTATCTTTTTTAATGGTTTTTCAAGATGGCACCACTGGCACAGAATCGCCCGCATTTCAAATCTATCAGACCTGGTCCTATTTAAGACCAATACATTCTGCAAATTTCAATTAATTCTGCTCATCAGATCGTGAGTTTCCGTGAACAGAAGTTTTTGATGCTTAAAATATAGGTAAATTGGGCAAGGGTTACCAGGCGTGCCCGTTATACCATATCTTTTTTTTTTTGGTTATGTAAACAAAGCACAAGATTTACATATGAGTGGCTTTTTTTTGAAGAAGCGGCATTTTTTCAAGAGAGACGATGATTTGGAGGTTTTCACTTTCAGTGCCTGCCCTAGCTACAGGGTTGCCAGCACGCCCATTAAAAGCTACACAAATCTACAACTAACTAATATCAATATGTTTTTAAAATTTCTTAATGATTGAATAGCTCTGTCAAAAGTTATCGCAATTTAAAAATTTTCAAATTTTCCCGTCCTCTTTTTAGGCAACCAGCGCACACATAGGGTTAAAAAATTCCAAAGCATTATCCGATTCATATGTAAAACACGTTCGAAATTTATTTCGTTAACTTTATTTTTGCGAAAATTATTTGTGCACGAAATAATAGGTATATTAAAAATATCACTAAAATCGCCGCCGGCACCAAAATGTTAACAATAACTGACATTTAAAGAGACCTGGACCTATTCTGGATATACACCAATGTATCCTGAAAGTTTCAGCTCAATCGGATGGCGCGTTCCCGAGATTATCTCACTGAAATTTTTTGATGATATATATATATATATATATATATATATATATATATATATATATATATATATATATATATATATATATATATATATATATATATATATATATATATATATATATATATATATATATATATATATATATATATATATATATATGGAAATATGAATTTTTGGCCGAATCGATTTTAATCCTAATGTTCTTCGAACATTAGTTAAAAGAGGAATTATAAGAATATATATT
>OZ022264.1:122173490-122193490 GCA_963978885.1 Nemotelus pantherinus | reverse complement strand
ATTCCATCTCCAAACCCAACCCATCCTAGAGGTCAGTCATTCATTGATTTCTTTATTATATCCGCAAGTCTTCTCGATCATGATACAAATCGTTTGTGTATTACAACCAAAACTGCTGAATCAGATCACATGGCTGTAGAACTTTCTCTCCACATTTCATCAAAACCTTTTATAGTCCTACAAGAACCCCTGTTTCACTTTCCTTATCAATCAATAGACTGGAGAGATTTCGCGAAAAAAGTTGATGCAAATCTCTCACAAATTCAATTCGCAACAGATCGGAGTCTCCTGAATCCGGAAATCGATTCTCTCATAATAAATGTTTCAACTGCCATTGAATCCACTATAGATAGTTACAAGACGAAAATAATACCTTACCCCCATAAGTATCAAAACGTACCACCCTTCATTGAAAACCTTTTCGAAGAACGGAAAACACTTCGAAGAAGGCTCAATCGCATCTATCACAGGAACCTTAATAGAGATAACACCGAATACAGGCAATTGTTAGAGCAAATTAAAACCATGTCAGCAACTATAACTCAAGTTGTAACAAACTGGCAAGATTTAAAGTTTAAGGCAGCACTAAAGGTAGTGAAACCAGGCCCAGATATGGTCAAACATATCAATAGGTTTACTGGCCGTAAGTCATTTTCTCTTCAGAAAGTCTCACTCAATGATCAACTTTTGAGCTCACACGAGCAAAAATCAGAAGCTTTTGCAAATCGGTTCGAAAGAACCTTCAACTCTTCGAATCATTTCGAAAATCCGCAGCTCTCCTTTGAAGTTGAAAGCACTATAAAATCCTTCTTGGAAATCAATAGGCTTCCACATCTGACGCCATTTACAATAGAAAACTTGGCGATTTGTCCCACTGACCAGGAAATATTTATCAACCCCGTTTATTTGGCCGCAATCATCAAAACAAGCAACAACAAAAAGTCTTCTGGCCCAGACAACATTTCTATGTGCGTTCTAAAACACCTTCCCATCAGTGCTTACTGTGCCTTTGCAGTTATTCTCAACAACTGCATTAACAATTGCTACTTCCCGATCCCTTGGAAAGTCGCAAAAATATTCCCGATCCCCAAGAAAGGAAATTCAAACGACGTGAGTAATTTCAGGCCTATTTCACTCTAACATAGCAAAGATTTTAGAAAGAATAATTCTAAAGAAAATGCAGCCTCACATTGAAGAAAAAAACATTATACCTTCTGCCCAATTTGGTTTCAGGGCTCAACATTCAACTACTCATGCCCTCCTCAGATTTCAGTGTGACACCTCAAAGGCACTTCAAACAGGTCAATCAACCACTGCCTGCTTTCTAGACATTGAGAAAGCCTTTGACTCTGTATGGATAGATGGAATCGTTTATAAACTCATACAACACAATTTTCCAGTTGACACTGTCAAAATAATACAAAGTTTCCTCACCAACAGGCACTTCTTCGTCCAAATAGGAAAAGCAATCTCTCCAACCAAAATAATCTCTAGTGGTGTACCTCAAGGCTCAGTTCTAGGCCCCATCCTCTTTAATATCTTTACTGCAGATCAGCCATGTGAACAAAATAATCAGGCCAAGACCCTTCTGTATGCGGACGACTCCCTTACTTATGCTTCTGCGTTTAATCCTAAGTACGCCACAATTCGTGTACAAAGACAAATTTCGTCACTCAGTGATTATTACAAGAAATGGGGGATCAAACTTAACGTTGTGAAATCTGAAGTCCTTCTAATCAAACCATCTGGCAGCAAAAAGAAGTCAATGCCCCTGAGAATAAACGGCTCTGAAGTTCAAGTAAATAAATCAGTAAAATACCTGGGAATCACCTTCGACGATAGAAATAAATTTCATCTTCATGGTAAAAATACGCTTGTGAAAGCTCACTATGCTTATCATATACTCTATCCTCTGTTAAAAAAATTGTCCCCTCTTTCTCAAAGAACAAAGCTCCTTATGTACCGACAACTGATCAGGCCCATACTGAGCTACGGGTTCCCAATCTGGATGACAATATCTCAAAGCCATAGAGAAAAACTGGCGAAATTTGAAAGGAAAGTCCTTCGTTCTTGCACTGGAAAGTATTTTAAATCAGAAAATTGCTATTTTTCTAACACAGAGCTATATGAAGGAATTAACATGCCTCCTCTTCAGAAATACCTTCTTGAACTCGGCGAAAAATTCCTGGCGAAATGCCAGAACCACCTAAACCCTCAAATTCGTAATCTCTCCGAAAACACATTTGAAGCCCCCAGCAATATCTACCCTTCACCATTCGAGGCTTACTTGAACCTAGTGGCTACGCATAATCCTCGTGAAAACGAGACTTCTGCTTATATATTTCCAGGCTGAATCCAATAGAGGACCATCGAAAAATCATCGACGACTCCCCAGAGGACAACAACAGGAAACGAACGAAATCGACATCGAGAGCAGTCCAGCGCAACAGCAAAAGGAAACCGGTCAAATACTAATCGTAAGAAATATATATTTTTAAAATATGTTGTTAAAATGTTATGTTTTTGAACGAGGAAATAAAGCTTAGGTACCATCCTCAAGAAATTATTTTATACATATAGGCTAATTTATTAAATTTAACATAGAAGTAGGACAATTGTATATATGATAAGTCGCTGAATAAATTATTATCTATTATGGTCTGTTACAGTTTGCGTACGCTGTTTAAACGATCAACAGTGATTCATTTAGTGAGTTAAAATTCTTTGTTCTCGAAAATGTCCAAAACAAAGGAGGTAAGTTCAGATATGCGTGCACAAATTCAATTGCTACATGCAGAAGGGTTCAATTCGAGAAAAATTGCCGTACGCCTTGGATGTTCGTGCAGAGCGGTTCGCTCGACTATTCGACGATTTGAGCAAACCGGTTCGCATAAGGATTTAACAAGGAGCGGTCGAAAGAGAATAACAACCGTACAGGAGGACCGTTTGATGGTACGTGCATCTTTGAGAGATCGGAAGAAAACATCTGCCAAGTTAGCTGCTGAGCTGTCCGACTAGTTTGGGAAAAATTTGTCATCCAGAACAGTACGGAGACGCCTGTGCAAAAAAGGGTTGAGAGGCTGTAAGGCGAGAAAGAAGCCGTGGCTGTCACAAAAGAATCAGAAAATTCGACAAGACTGGGCTCGGAGGCGTCAACATCTCACCGAAGAAGATTGGTCGAATATTATCTGGTCAGATGAATCTAATGTTGAAGTAAGTTCTCAAAATGTTGTGTGTTTTTATCTGAAAGCATCTAATAAGCTCTAGGTTAGATGCATTTTATGTAATGGGCTATTTTCAAGGAGATGCTTTTTTTTCACTTATTGCAGATTTTTGGAACACCGGGGGCGGTCTTTGTGCGACGACAAATTGGTGAAGCGTACCAACCACAGTGTGTGGTACCAACTGTGAAACACGGAGGAGGCAGCATAATGGTTTGGGGTTGCATGGCTTCAAGCGGAGTTGGAAGTTTGTGTTTGTGTGAAGGTCGAATGGATTCTTCAAAATACATTTCAATTCAAAAAAAAAATCAACCTTGATCATGATCGATTCCAGCAAGACAACGCACCCTGCCACAAGTCGCGTGTTGCGATGAGCTGGTTCCGTGAGCATGGTGTAGATTTGTTAGAATGGCCTCCTCAGTCTCCAGATTTTAAGCCGATCGAGCATTTATCGAGCATTCTGAAAAGAAGGATCCATGACCGACCCATCACTTCCAAAGCAAGTTTAATTTGTGCTCTGAAAGAAGAGTGGAAATCAATTACTTCGGAAGAATGCAAACACCTAATTTCCACTATGCCACAAAGAATCGCTGCAGTTACTAAAGCCAAAGGAGGTCCAACAAAATATTGACTTATTTTAATAAAACAATATGAATACTAATTATATTTGACATATTCTTTCAACCAATATCAAAGCACTTTGATTTCTGTTACTTTTCTGGGGTGGGCTCAAACTTTTGGCCAAGGCTGTATATAAATATATCATCAAAAAATTTCAGTGAGATAATCTTGGGAACGCGCCATCTGATTGAGCTGATACTTTCAGGATACATTGGCGTTTATGCAGAATAGGTCCAGGTCTCACTAAATGTCAGTTATTGTTAACATTTTGGCGCCGGCGGCCATTTAAGTGATATTTTTAATATACTTATTATTTCGTACACAAATAATTTTCGCAAAAATAAAGTTGACGAAATAAATTTCGAACATGTTTTACATATGAATCGGATAATGTTTTTGAATTTTTTAACCCTATGTGTCCGCTGGGTACCTAAAAATAGAACGGGATAATTTGAAAATTTTAAAATTGCGATAACTTTTGACAAAGCTATTAAATCATTTCGAAATTATCAGGACATATTGATATTATTTAGTTGTAGATTTGTGTAGCTTTTAATGAGCGTGCTAACAACCCTGTAGCTAGAGCAGGCACTGAAAGTGAAAACCTCTAAATCATCGTCTCTCTTGAAAAATTGCCGCTTCTTCAAAAAAAAGCCATTCATATGTAAATTTTGTGCTTTGTTTACATAACCCAACAAAAAAAAAAGATATGGTATAACGGGCGCGCCTGGTAACCCTTGGCAAATTTACCTATATTTTTAGCACCAAAAACTTCTGTTCACGGAAACTCACGATCCGATGAGCAGAATTATTTGAAATTCTCCGAATGTATTGGTTTTAAATAGGACCAGGTCTGATAGAAGTGATTTTGAAATGCGGGCGATTCTGTGCCAGTGGTGCCATCTTGAAAAATAACTAAAAAAGATAACTGCTTTTAGCCCTATAAATTCTGATTGAATCGTTCGATTTTGACGAAATTTACACAGTAGCTGGACCTTACTTTTAGCCACGTTTTGGTAGAAATTTGACTGAAAAATTCGGTTGGAGCTGCCAGCTATGATAATTTTGGTGTCTTAAATTTGAAAAAAAAAAATTTGAAAGTGAAAACATTCAAACCATCGAATATTCAAAAAACTGTCCGTTTCTTTTAATAAAACCAATGTGTATATAAATTTTATGCTTTATCTACACGTTTAAAGTAAAACTTTGGAAATTCCATGTCGGATAAGAACGGTAACCCTCTCCCAGTTAATCTATATTGTTAGCATCAAAAACTTCTGTTCACGGGAACTCACGAACCAATAATCAAATACAGCTGAAATTTACAGAATGCATTGGACTTAAGTAGGACCAGATTTGATAGAAGCGATTTTGAATTGTGGGCAAGTCTGTGCCAGTGGTGCCATCTTGAAAAATTACAAAGAAAAAAACTGCTTTTTGCTCTATGAAATGTGAATTAGTTACCAGATTTACATGAAATTGACACAGTAGCTGAACCTTACTCTAATCTCTGTTTGATAGAAATTGGGGTGAAAAATTTGATTGGTGCTACCAGCTATGGTAATTTTTGTGTCTTTGGTTTTGAAAATTCGCTCAGGAAAATAAAACTTTTTGGACTATAACTTCCAGTGCAGTCATGAAATCAGTACGAATTTCATACAGTTAATGAAACTTGTTATAGACATTATTCAGGCCAAATTTGGTTGGAAAGCCACGATAGGGTTGCCAGCTATTGTTTTTTTTGTGTTTTTTTTACCTCCTTCCTTCCACTCTCTCCATCACTCAATCAAAATGCACGGTCCGTGTGCATCAATTCTCCTCAATATAATACTCGTATATGTTAATTTCGTACTTCCCAGACAATAAAATACTGGTATAAGGGAAAGCACTTCATTCTTAAATATCGTCTTCAGATGATATCGCCTATTTCTTGTCGTTAAGACTTATGCCCAGAGAAAAGTTTAGAAAAAACTCTGGTTGGCGTCTTCATTATCTTTGTTAAAGGAATGATCGTAGATTTTCCTTAAATTTCACCAAATTCGCTGATTTTCTTATATCTTCAGGTAAGGTATTGTAATAAGCCAAAGATTGTTGCACTGGATCCATTTTCAAACGATCTGTCCTAGCTTTTTTAATCGCAAGGCTATTCGCCGATCTTGTGGCTATCTGAGTTATTTCTTCAACATTTCTTATAACATATGGCCATTTGAGTTTTTTGTTCAGTATCTTAAATATTAGCTTCCCTTCTTCAAGACACATTATTTGTTGTATGCTTAGTAGTCCTGTTTCACGATACACATGTGAACTTGGAGTCAGAGTTGGCATTTTGAATATAGTCTTGATAGCCTTAGTGATTAGTCTTCCAATCAAATCAATGTTTTGTTTCGATGTTTGCTTCCACAAAACTGCTCCGTAAGAGGTGTTCGACAAAATAAAAGCATTGAATATGTCAAGTTTGATGTTGTGAGATAAAAAATCATATTTTTTTAGGATTCCTATCATAGGCGCTACTTTAAGTCTGATGTTATTTATATGTTGTAGCCAAGAAATTTTCTCATCTAAAGTTAGTCCTAAGTATCTAATTGACTTGACCTTTTCCAATTGCATTCCATTGATTTGTATTGATGGATTAATTTGCTGCTTGTTTTTTTGTTGGAATACTAAATATTTAGTCTTTTGGATGTTTATTATTAATTTACTTTGTTCTAGCCAATTCCAATATTTTCCTAGGTCATCATTTATATTTTGCTGGAGAATTAATTCATTTTTACCGGAATACAGCAGTAGTGTGTCATCAGCAAATAAAACTATTTTTCCCAACAGACAAATGTCCTGTACGCTGTTAATGTACAGTAAAAACAGTAAAGGCCCAAAGATTGATCCTTGAGGAACGCCGATGTTAATAGTGCATTCCTGACTTTTATGCATATTGTTAGCTGTAATAATAAGCCTGTTTAAGAGATAATTCTTTATCAACAGCTTGAAGTTGTGATGGATTCCGTATATTTGGAGCCTCTGAAGCAGGATGTCGTGGTTAATGGTGTCAAAGGCCTTTTTCAGATCCACGAAGATTGCCGCTACATAGTCGCCCTTATCTAATCTACTGTTGATGAAATGAACTGCATCTAATGTTGCTGCTAGTGTACTACTGTTTTCTTGAAAGCCATATTGAACTGGCGTCAAAATTGAGTTAGTCTTAATAAATTGAAGCAATTGTTTTTGAATGGCTCTTTCAAATATTTTACTTAGGCCACTTGTGACAGCTATTGGGCGATAATTTGATGGATCTGCCGGATCACCACCTTTGAAGATTGGAGTGATTTTTACTAGTTTAAGGCAATCGGGGAATGTACCATGTGCTATTATAGTTAAAAGCTCCAAAATATGGCTTTTCAGCAATTTAATATCCTCCGATGTTATACTATCCAGACCAGGAGAAACCTTTGATTTAAGGTTGTCAATTATTTCAGATAATTCAACAGGATCAGTGGGACGTAAGTGAATCGAAGTGAACATATTATTAAAACTCGAGCGTGATGAAAGTTGCAGTTGTTTGGTGACTAGTGTTCCAATGGTAGCGAAGAAGTTGTTTAAATGCTGTGCTACTTCTTCGGGGTCTGTAATGGATGTTCCATTTATCAACAGTTCTTCAATGCCCGTTGATGATTTGTTTTGTTGCTTAGACAAGAACTCATTTACTAGTTGCCAATATTTGAAGGTATTTCCGGCTGAAGCTTCAAACTTATTTCTATAGAAACGTTTTTTGGCCTCCATGATAGCTCGATTTGATTCCTTCTTCATAGAGAAATAGATCTGCTTCTTGGACGTGGAGTTTGGATCTGCTTTGTATTTTTCGTAAGAATTTCGTTTTCGATTTGCAGCATCAATTACATTCCTATTGATCCAAGATTGCACTCGTACGCGAACTTGTTTCGTTGTGTTTGCTTTTACCTTAGCTTCGGTTATCTTCTCAATCAACTCATCAAAGTCGGAAGTTGGAGACCCTTGGAGACTATCTATGAAGTTCCTTAAGAAATCTTTATTATTGGTTCTGCTCATCGATATTTTTTTAGGCCATATTTTAGCTTTGACGAGATTTTTGATGGATAAGTTGATTACTTTATGGTCTAAGCCGGGCCAGTCGTCATCATTGTAAGACATGCGTTCATTCATATTTGGATGTTTTATGATCACATGATCGAGCAGTGTTTTGGACGTCATAGTGATGCGTGTTGGTTTTGTCTTGTTAAATACAACTCCATTATTTGTCGCAATTATATCGAGATATTCGCTGGATATGGCAGAAGATGTTAAAATGACAATATTTGTATCTGCTACAGTGATTAATTTCTCGATAGTCGAATAGAATTCGTCGATATGATTGAGAAAGCGATGGTCTTCTTCATTTGGTGCTTTATAAAAGGTGCCAATGTTAATATTTTCTGAACTAAGTGCAAGCTCAACTACTATAGTGTTATATTTATCAGACATGCTGACAAGCTTTGAGCGAATGTTTGACTTCACAAGTATTGCTGTGCCTCCTCCACGGCCCGATTGTCTTGTGCAAAAATAGCCTGTATATCCTCTTGGCGTGTTGAGTTCCTGTTCGTTGCTATATATCCATATCTCATTAAGAACTAGAACATCGATGTTTTTGTTGGAACATAAGTAAATACTGATGTCGTCAATTTTATTACGAATGCTTCTAACGTTTGCGTAGAAAATGTTTAAAAGACAATTTTTTCGTTTGCTGTTGATCTAGTATCCATAGTTGATTCGCTTTTGGTAAGCTTCAATCATTCTCTTAAATTCCGGGCACTCATAGCTGTCTGCGCGATGTTGTGTATGCAGATGATTTTTAATTATGCTTTAAAGAAGATACTGTACATGCATGGGTAAGATGATTCCCAGCACATTTAGCACACACTTCCTTTGCCTGGCATGTTGGCGATTTATGGCCGAATCCTTGACATTTAAAACATCGCATTACGTTGTGGTCTTCAACAACGTAATGGGAGCCGAAATTGATATTGATGTATTGGTTCACCATTCTTTCAAATAGCTTCCCACCAATCTCTACAAAAGCCATTCATTTATTTGTTTTTTTTTGCCTGCCTCATATGTACCACCTCAAATTTGTCATTAATGTCTATGTTATGGTTTAGACTGATTACACTGTGCAACATGACTTTTTGCCGAAGAACGAAATGTATTTTTTCGGTATCTATCATGTGTATGTATCATCAGAAAAATAATAAAAACTTTCGGAACCATCGAGTTTTTGTGTAATTACACTTGATAAAAAAAATATGTGGACACCCCGAAGAACAACAAAATTTATAATAAAAAAAACCGTTATGGCAAAAAAATTTACGAACAAAGTGTGCTTAACATCTTAACAATTTTATTCACAAAAAAATTTTACCAACCATCTAAAAATAAAAAATTTCGTAGAACAAAAACAAAAACAAACCCCCCAAAAATCACTAAAAATACCTGAAAAAACTTGCAATTTCTTCACAAAAAGTGGTCTTTTGAGTAGATCGTTAGATTTTTTTTTATTTTAAAATCTTCCTCAGCTAAAATTGCTTCAAATGAAGGTATTTTATAAGGAAATTGGGGCTATTTGGATAAATTTTTCCCCATTCCCTCTAAATGATCCAATTGGCTCTTTTAGAGCATTTCCTTTGAATTTTTGCTTTTGCATTGTGCTGATGAGATTTGTGCCCCATCAAATTTCAAAAACGTTTTCTAGGATTAATTTCTTCACATACTTCACATTCGCCGCCGTGCAGGGGCCCAAAAATCATCTCCAAGCACAAAAATCATCTCCAAGCATAAATTGCACTGTGGAACATGACTTTTTGCCGTAGCACGAAACGTATTTTTTCGGTATCTATCATGTGTATGTACTAGAAAAATAATAAAAACTTTCCATTCAATCAAGATTTTCAAAAAATTTACCATATCTATCAAAAAATGGTCAAAATTCCAGTCTTGCTATTTGTTAAGTACTCCGTATTGCCTGGGCGCTATTTTCTAGCGATCACACACACAGTTCAAAGGATTAGATTATGTTTCCTTCCTAGGAAATATTTTTCTTCATTACCTAGATTTAATATGTTCATTGTTTCAGTATTTTGGGTATTTCCCATGTTTTTTCATAATAAAATTGTGTTGTGACAAAGTAGCATTAGATAAAGGGAAATGAAAAAATAGGTATGCAGGTAGCTAAGTAAAAAAAGGATGAGGAAAGGGTTTGCTTAGAAGAAAAGAGGTATTCAGTTAAAATCTAGAGCTCGATAAGCCAAGTTGCAATTTGTTTCGAAACGAAAATATCAATGAATTGTGAAAATTTGTGAAAAGTGTGTTAATGAACTTTTATACGGTCTAATTGCAAAACGGAACTGTTATAGAATCGGTGATTATATTTGTGAAAAGTATTTTGTGAAAAGTATACGTTTAATTTCAAATCAAAATATGAATCGAAAGTGCTTAAATTCGTCAGATCTGTTTTGTTTTGTTTGTGGACAGTTCACTAGAAAATCAAATCGAGAACGGCCTACGGTGCTATTAGCAAACATTTACGAACTGTATTTTGGTCTTAATGTTTTTGATTCGATAAATAAACCTTGGGCACCTAGTTATTTTTGCTTAAGATGCGTACGATACTTAAGAGGGTGGTTTAAAGGTACCCACCCCTCAATGCCCTTTTTTAAAACCGTCATTTGGAGGGAACAAAAAAATCAGGCCACGGACTGCTATTTCTGTTTAACGAAACTGAAGGGGTATACTTATAAGACCAGACATAAAATTGTATATGCTGATGTGAAATCAGTTACAAAACCGTTTTCTCATACTGAAAACTGCCAACCTCCTCAACCGCCAATAAATGCTGGCAACGACATACTACTTTGTGAAATCGATGCAGAATCTTCAACCCAATCACAGACCACCTTTCGTTCACAAGATGTTACCCCAATTCAAAATGAACCACATTTGATACGTCAAGGTGAATTAAATGATTTGATCAAAGACCTAAATTTGTCCAAACGGGAAGCTGAGCTTTAAGGTTCTAGGCTCAAGCAATGGAATCTACTGCATCAAAATACGCAAATTTCGGTGTTTTGCAAACGTGATACTGATTTTGGAGAGTTTTTTGAGGAAGATAATGGTCTTGCATATTGTAGAGATGTGCAGGGGCTTATGAATATTTTAGGCTATGACTACTCACCAGATGAATGGCGCCTGTTCATTGATTCGTCGAAGTCAAGTTTAAAAGCAGTCTTACTGCATAATGGTAATGACCTTCCATCGGTGCCTTTAGCGCATGGCGTCTATGTCAAGGAATCATATGCTAATCTTGAGCTTTTGCTCGAGAAGATTCAATACAACAATTATTGTTGGAAGATATGTGCAGATCTTAAAGTTGTGGGAATATTACTTGGGTTGCAAGGAGGCTACACAAAATTCTGTTGTTTTTTGTGTGAGTGGGACAGTAGAGCCAGACATCAACACTACTTAAAAAAAGATTGGCCATTGAGGAAAAACTTCATTCCTGGTGAAAAGAATGTATCCGAAAGTCCCTTGGTAGAAGCAAATAATATAATTTTACCAGCATTGCACATCAAACTAGGCTTAATAAAAAACTTCGTTAAAGCGATGGACAGAAATGGAGAAGGCTTCCTGCACTTAAAATCTTTGTTTCCTAGACTGAGTGAAGCAAAAATAAAAGAAGGAATTTTTGTTGGACCAGATATAAGAAAAATTATGAAGGACTCCAACTTTACGGCGAAATTGAATTTAAAGGAAAAAAAAGCTTGGCTTTCTTTTCTTGAAGTGACAACACATTTTTTGGGAAACAAAAAGTCTGCAAATTATAAGGAGATTGTTTCAAAGCTACTACAAAACTACCAATCCATGGGATGTAATATAACTTTGAAGATTCATTTCCTTGATTCCCATTTAGACTTTTTCCCTGAAAACTTAGGAGCTGTAAGTGACGAGCACGGGGAGAGATTCCATCAAGACATTATGACAATAGAATCAAGATACCTTGGGAAATGTGCATCAAACATGCTTGCAGATTATTGTTGGACATTAAAACGAGACGATCCATCATACATCTATAAAAGACAAGCAAAACGACCGAAAAAATCTTCAGAGTAACTTTTTGTTTGAATAATAATAATATTTACTTATGAATTGAACTTGTAATGTTTTTAAAATGTCAATACATATTTTCATAATAAAATGGATGGTTGTTTTTTTCACATACGTAAATAAATATGTCGTAAATTCCATTTAAAAAGCCTCTGAAATGTGGAAAGCAATTTTGATTGCGAGAAGAAAGTTAGTTTTGCACTAAGGAAAGAACTGCTGCGAAAAACCGATGCTGCCAACAATTTTACTTCAGATGCTAAGTATGGCTGCGATGGTGTGATAGTGTAGGGGTGTATTGCGGTGAAAGGAGCTGCTTAATTTGTTTTTTTTTTTTATACTCAATGATGAATAACTAGGATAATTGAACCATTTCAACGTTCTCAATGGACAAACACATTCGACAATTTATTCTTGGAGATGATTTTTGTGCTTGGAGATGATTTTTGGGCCCCTGCACGGCGGCGAATGTGAAGCTTTGCCAAGTAAAAAAACAATAATAAGCAAACGCAAAGGCGCTCAAGTTGTTCTAAATTAATCCTAGAAAACGTTTTTGAAATTTGATGGGGCGCGAATCTCATCAGCACAATGCAAAAGCAACAATTCAAAGGAAATGCTCTGAAAGAGCCAATTGGATCATTTAGAGGGAATGGGGAAAAAATTTATCAAAATAGCCCCGATTTCCTCACAAAATACCTTCATTTGATGCAATTTTAGCTGAGGAAGATTTTAAAATAAAAAAAAATCCAATGATCTACTCAAAAGACCACTTTTTGTGAAGAAATTGCAAGTTTTTTTAGGTATTTTTAGTGATTTTTGGGGGGTTTGCTTTTGTTTTTGTTCTACGAAATTTTTTATTTTTGGATGGTTGGTAAAATTTTTTTATGAGTAAAATTGTTAAGATGTTAAGCAAACTTTGTTCGTAAATTTTTTTGCCATAACGTTTTTTTTATTATAAATTTTGCTGTTCTTCGGGGTGTCCACATATTTTTTCTATCAAGTGTAATTACAAAAAATGTCGATGGTTCAGAATTTTTTCACTTACATATTTTGACTACTGTTATGCAAAGGTATGCAAAAAAACAATTTCGAGCAACGGCAAAAAAAAAGAATTAATTTGTTGCACTGTGTTATTTCTTCTTTCAGCTCTTGCGTGTTGTATTTTTGTTGGAGTCCTCTTATCATCAGTCGAGGCAGTTTCTCCTTGGTACATTCGATTTTATATGACGCTCCTAAGTTTTCTTCTAGGTTTTTTAATAGAACCTCAGTATTTTGCTGGTTGTTGGATTTCAGTAATATACCCCCACTTCTAAGTGGTTTTGTAAATTCAACAGGTGTTTTCAATTTTACTGGGTTTATTTTTTTTTTAATGTCACTCAACGTACTGGCAGCATCTTGCTCATTTTTTGGCTTAATGATGATGCCTTTGTTAAATTTTTTCATTTTAATTTCACTAAATGGCTTTGCCCTGGTGACATCTGCATATGAGGGACTAGGGATAGGCTTGACACTTGTTTTCGTCATTTGCTCAATTTTACAATTAATTGTTTCTAGGAGCTCATGAATTTTTCCACCTGCGTAATTCTGTCCTCACGACTTTTGCGCTTTAATTGCGATATCTTTATTAAGCGGTTTTATCGTAGAATTTTCAAATGGTAATGATATTGTTGTGACAATAAACAGCAAATATTAAGTTTTCGATTATTTGAAAAAACTCGCTGCAGGTAACCCTAAATTTCTTTATACTCCTATAACTTCGAATGTAATATAACAACGTGAAGCAGATGTGATATATTCTTGGCTTTGATACTGGCAGAAGGTTGCCAGCACGAGTCGGTTGTGCTACTTTTGTATCAATAAATGCTTACAGTTAGTATTCATACCGGAAACATTTACAATGAAAATAAATAACCAATGTTTCAATTCCCAAAGTTCTGCAAATTTTTCGGATCGCAGCCCCAAACACCAACTCCAGTTACAGTGCTGCAGGCACTGAGCATTTTCTTCATTGATGTTATATGAGATGCTGCTTTCAAAATTTTGTGAAATAAGCAACTGATAACGAATATAATTAAACCGAGTTCTGCTCTCATAAACGTTGAAATTCATGCCAGTGGTAATATCTGAAACCTTCTACCATATGAGTTATAATGCATTCAGACCAAAGTAAAACGTGGCATTTGAAACAGTTTGGCCTTAATAAGCAGCACATGTGTTGGAATATGCACTCAAAGCCTGCACGATTCTTCTACTGTTCTTCGAACATTAGTGTTTCTAGTTTATTTTTCAATTGTGTTCGCAACTGTTCGATATGCTCGTAGATTTGTTGCTGTACGTCCCATGGTGGAGGGTTAGTTTCGTCAGTCGCAACTCGTCTCAGCGATGCAATTTTTCTTCTGAGGTAGACTTGTTTGCCGCTGCGCTTCTTCTTCTTCGTCGGTATTTTCGGGATGGTCGTTCTTGCCGCGTCCAGTTTGCGGGCTTCTCATATTGCAGAATGTACTCTCGGCTGTGGTCCGCCTTCTTTCGGGATGATTGTCTTCAACGGGGGCAGGATCGCCATGAAATGACGTCACAACTATCGCCTATCTTATTGATTCGTGACAAACGGCGGTTCACAAATTTGAAACGCCAACCGTAATTTATTTTTCTCTTTGGAGGCCTCTAATTTTAACCTCTTAGTTGAAAATTTCTATTTTGCAGATCGAAGCAGTTGTAACTCTTGCGTGGCGAATTTAACCGCCGCATAGCAATCGTTGCAAGCTGCTCGATTCAATAGTAAAATGAAAAAACTCTAGCGCACCTGAACCGATAGAAAACTAATTTTCGAAGAAATTGTCTTTGAGTGACAAAAAAGTGTGGAAAGACGTAATACACTGTTTTGTAGAATCATATCAACCATTCCTTATCCAAAGCAACAAAACTCAACTATAACACAAATGATGAAAACTTTCAGTGCTGGTAACACTTTTCGAACAAAGCAGCAATAAGTTTACCATAACAAGCTCATACTTAAATCAACTTATCCTTTGAATTTCGTTCTCATCGCAGGATTTCATTGAAAGTTACAGCGGTTAAACTTTGTTTGAGGCTGCCATCCGAAAAATGTTCAAAACTCGGGAAATTTAAAAATTAGTTCCTTATTTTTATTGCAAATGCTTTGCATATGAGAACGTAATTTGAAGCATCTGTTGGTGCAATATTAACGGAAATGGAACATTGCTGGTTAGCCTGTGTCAGCAGCAAAGGAAAATACATACCAAATCTGCTTCACGTTAAGTTAAACCCAACCAGTAAATTTCGTTTCGATTGAATCACTGGGCTGGAAGGTAAACGGGTGAAAAGAATTTTAGAGTAACCACCCTAAAAACTTTTCAAATTTTTAAAACGTTAATATTTGTTGTTAATTTTCATTGCAGGATCATTCTCAAGTGGAAATCTAATGATATAATCGCTCAGTAAAGAAATTCCACAAAATTCCAAAAATGGTCATAGCTGGCAGCCTTTTCATGATTTTTGTACGAAATTCCTACGACGTTTACTTCACATTAAGGTCCAATTACTGCATGAACTTCGTTTTGATTTCTACACTGGACCGGAAGTTAAAGGGAAAAAAGCTTTATTTTGCTGAGCAAATTTGCAAGATTTATGAGACAAAAATCATCACAGCTGCCAGTCGTATACTAATTTTTCAACCAAATTTTCACCAAATGTTACATAGAGTAACATCCAATATTGTGTAAATTTTGTTAAAATCTGATGGCTGAATCGGAAGTTATAGGCCAAAAAGATGTTTTTTTTCTCAGATATTTTTAAAGATGGTACTACTGCCACAGGGTTGCCTGCATTTCAAAATCACTTCCATCAGACCTGGTCCTAGCTAGTACCAACATATCCTGTAAATTTCATTATGATCGGATTATCCGGTCGTCAGTTCTCGTGAACAGAACTTTCGAGTGCTGAAAATAGAGGTAATTTGGTGATAGGTTGCCGTTCTTATGCAAATCGGAATTTTGAAAATTTTATCTTGAGATGAAGGACAAAGGATAAAATTGATCAAAGATTTGAAATTTTTGTCAAAAATCAAAAAATTTTCAGGAAGGTCAATGATTTGCAGGATTTTTTTCCAACAGCCTGCCACAGCAAAAGGGTTACCCGCTTTAT
This sequence comes from Nemotelus pantherinus, assembly GCA_963978885.1. Lineage (NCBI taxonomy): Eukaryota > Metazoa > Arthropoda > Insecta > Diptera > Stratiomyidae > Nemotelus > Nemotelus pantherinus. The sequence goes on along the minus strand of OZ022264.1, from coordinate 122,177,324 downwards.
GCTGAAAATCTTTATGTGCTAAACTTTAGTCAACATCAATACGTTTTGTAATTTTCACGATGATCCATTGTTTTTCTTACAAGTAATGACAAATCAAAATTTGACAATAAATTCCTTGCTTACTTTTAGGCACCCTGCACCCACACACGACTCAAAATTTCCAATTCTTTATCATAGACAAGCAAAAACATAATTAGTTTTCATTCCCAATACGTTTCTTTAACAAAAATTTACACTGCTTGGAAATAAAGGAGTTCCTCAAAATTCACTAAAACGCTCGCCGCCGCCAAAAGGTTTAGGATATCTAAATTTGAAAAAGTCACGGACCTACCTACTTTATACATCTACGTTCTCCGAAAACTTCAGCTCAATCGGATTGGCCACTCCAGAGATTATCTCCCTTAATCATTTTGCTGATATATATATATGTATATATATATATATATATATATATATATATATATATATATATATATAATATATATATATATATATATATATATATATATATATATATATATATATATATATATATAAATAAATATATATATATATATATATATATATATATATATATATATATATATATATATATATATATATATATATATATATATATATTTATATATATATATATATATATATATATATATATATATATATATATATATATATATATATATATATAGATATATATATTATATATATATATATATATATATATATATATATATATATATATATATATATATATATATATATATCTATATATATATAAGATGATTGGTTTGATTGAATGATAATCGAAGTGTTTCTCTGTAATAACAAGGTTTTATTTTATCATTTTGTATAAAACTAATCTAGTTATAACAAAAACAATCCAAAACTATACCTGTAATAACAAGGAAACAACATTCGATGTTATTTATTTACTCCGTGCTTGGTGGTGTGATACCAATTACTTTTTATTCAACTGCTCCCCTTGACGACTCGAGATACACTTGTGCACCTCGTGGCTTTCACCGCTATGACTGACGACTCGAGACACACTTGTGCACCTCGTGGCTTACACCGGTATGACTGCAGCTGCCTGTGCACTCTAGCATTTCGAGCGTCTTACTCACACATCGATCCGAGCCGCTTAACCGTTATACTGACGCTGCTAAATTAAATTGAGTATAAGATGTTTTTCTTACATCTCCCCCCCTAAGAATCAAAGTTTTGGTACAAAATTTTAATACAGAATTATACAAAGTCAAATTATTGACATATTTGCTTTATAAAAAGCTTGGGATCGGAGTGAGTTTGGATACATGGAATAAATTTGATTTTGATTTTTATGCCCGGTGTTAATTTCGTATATTGTATTTGATATTTTCTTCGTAATTTTATATGGACCAATTTTTAATTCGTCTAATTTGTTGCGATTCAATCGATTTCCATTTTCAACATATACTACGTCTCCTATATCAAAGTTTTTATTTATCCTATTTCTGTCATACAAGCTTTTATTGTAGTTGTGATTTTGTATGCTATTTTCGAAAGCTTTTATTCTATCAATTTCTAGAGTGTTATCATTTTTCTTTGTTCTTAATTCTATTGGTAATATTGCGGTATCTTCACCTTGTAATAAATATTTTGGGCTGAATTTTGTGACTGTGTGTTCTGTTTCATTATATTTGTTTACACAATTATGCGCAATAGTAGTCCATGCTAATTTTTTGTTTTCTCCATTCATTTGACATCTAATTTTGTTCACTAAAGTTTGATTAAGTCTTTCATTTAAGCCATTAGAAAATGGTGCATTTACTGCGGTAAAAATCAAAGTAACATTATTTTGTTCTAGGTAATTTTTGAATTCCTTATAATTGATACCTGGGTATTGATCTGTTAAAACTATATCTATATCATATTCTTTAAGTACATTTTCTGTTAATTTAATAAAATCATTTGCATTTTGTGTTTTTGATGTTAACATGTAGGCAAATCTTGTAAAATGATCAACAAGAAGATGCAGATATTTCTTTGTGGACCGTGAACCTCCGAATCCACCTATTGTATCTATAGAAAACTATTTCAAATGGTCTTCTTGCAGGACCAAGATGAGACATTAACCCAATTTTATCTTGCCTTCTTGACTTATTTTTTATACAAATCTCACAATTTTTGCATGTTTCTTTTATATGTTTTGAAATATTTTCCGCTGTATAATATGGTAATATTTTGCTTTGCATTTGATTTATGCCAATATGACAGAAATTTTTATGAAGGTTGTATACAAATTGTTTACAGAATTCTTCCGAGAGTATGATTTTTTCTTTTCCTCGCATTTTTTTATAATAAACATTATTCTTTACAATTAGATTGTCTTTCTTATGTACTATATTTTGATTTTTCTTTTGATCATCATAAATATCTTCTATTTTTATTAAATTAACAATTTTCAATAGATCATATTCATCTTCTTCAGACTCTAAAACTGGATTTCTACTTAAGCAATCTGCTTCTACATTATCTTTACCTGGATGGTATATTATTTCAAAATCATATTGTGATAAGTAATAAGTGAGGTCACCTAATTCTTCATCTGTTCTGGCTTTAATATTCATTTTTTCTAGTGGTTTGTGATCTGAAAATACTTTGAATGGTCTATTTATGAGCCAATGTTGCCAGTATTTTACGGATTCTTTAATTGCTAAACATTCTAGATAGATCGCTTTTTTCCTTTTTTGAGATTCATTCAATTTTTTTGAAAAATATGCAACTGGTTTTTCTACTTTTTCATTGGCTGTGGTTGTTTCAACACAGCGCCTATTCCTTGCAAACTTGCATCTGTATATATATGTATTGGTAATTCAGGGTTAAAGATAGCTAGTACCGGTTGTGTGCAAAGAAAATTTTTCATATATTCAAAAGTTTTTTGACATTCATCAGACCAAATGAACTTTTGACCTTTTCTTAGTAAATTATGTAAAGGTTCAAGAATTATTGAAATTTTTGGTACGTATTGATTGTAAAAATTAATTTTTCCTAAAAACTGTCTAATGTTCTTTTGATTTTTTGGTATTGGAAAATTCTTTATTGAAATTACGTTATCTTTTATTGGAGAAATTTCATTGTATTTTATAATATGACCTAAGTATTGTACAGAGTCTAATGCAAATGTACATTTTGAAAATTTTAATCTAAATCCTTCTTTCAATATTGCTTCTAGTAATTGTGATAGATGATCTATATGTTCTTTGAAAGATTTTGAAAAAATTAATATATCATCAATGTAGTTCACTGTAAAATCTGATAGTTTATGTTTTCTTATTATATTGCTTAATATTCTTTGAAAAATAGCCGGTGATGTTTTTAACCCAAATGGTAAGCAAGTCCATTGAAATTGTCCCTCTTGAGTCACAAATGCCGTTTTTCTCCTATCTTCGATTCTCAATGGAATAGACCAAAATGCTGAATTTATATCCAGTTTTGAAAAGTATTTGCAATTTCTTGTTTTTACTACTAAATCTTCAATTAGTGGAAACGGTTGTGATTGGGGAACTACAATTTTATTCAAGTCTCTAAAATCTATGCATAGTCTTGATCTTTTATTTTCATCTCTTTTATATGCTAACGTAACTGGAGCAGCAAAAGGACTGTATGACTCTTCTATTAAATTTTTTTTTAGTAATTGTGAAATTTGCCCCTCTATTTATTTTTTATCTTCAATTGTGCATCGATAAGGCCTTTTGCTACAATATTTGTCTACTATGAGATCAATTCTAGCTTCGTAGTCTTTTACTGTGCCTATATCATATTTATCTTTTGCAAATATATTTTTATATTTGT
>OZ022264.1:122105990-122168490 GCA_963978885.1 Nemotelus pantherinus | reverse complement strand
ATGGGTATCATAGATGACCCAGTGTCAGTTCCGGGTAATTTGACATCTTCTGGCAAATGTTCTCTTATTATCTTGAGCTCTGCCGTTAGCTGTGATGGCGATAATAATAACGTGCTCAGACGACCCTGTTTAGTGTCAAGTACACCTGAGAGAATGCTCCTTTGTAAATGCTGGAAGTTCATCAAATTCAGTGCCATTAAGATGGAAGCAGAAGTAAAGGTGCCAGTAGCTATTTGTTCTTGACGTGAGTGGTTTACACTGTTCTTAATTGCTTCGATCTGTAACGCAATCATATTGAACTGATTTTGAATGTTTTGTTCGTCTCTTTTGATTATGTTAAGTGTATTCTCTGCAATGGAGGTTTGATTTCTGAGAAGTTCACGCAGCAAAATTTGATTATTATTCAGCTTGTCTATCTGGTCTTCATACTTATCTGCAAAATCTTGATCGAGAATCCCAAATAGCTTATTTGCAACTGTTCCGATTATATTAAATGGAGATCGTTTACTTCGAATTGAACCATCGTTTTGTTGATAGAGTAAGTCGTTCATGTTTTCTGATTCAGTGACTTGATGCTGCAATTGAGCTACAATGCCAGTGCACAGATCTGGAAGTAGTCCATTAGATTTCTTGGATTCACAAAGATCACTGAGCTTGCGTATAGAGTCCTGTATGGTATAAAACTCTTTCCAATATGTCGTCATGTTGCAGTAAACTATGAAATTCCAATCACTCACATAAAGCTGTACCTTTGCAACATCATCAAAGTAGAGCCCTTCATGTTGTTCAAAAGCTTGAATCTCAAATGGTTTGTCGGGACCATGACCCAATACGGAGAGCACTAGTAATGCTCCTAGTATCAAGTAGTTCAGTAGGTTGGTTCTGTTGCTTGACGCTACAGCAGTGCTTCTTGCTCGTTTCTCATCATTTGGTCGGCTTGAAGATGACGATGCTTCCTGCTGACGTTTCCGAGTTGCGGTGGTCTTGTCAACATCATCCGTTGTTTCAGGCATGTGTTGTGTTGTTTCAGGCATGCAAATAGGTTTGTTATCTATTAGCGGAAGTAATGATAATTTCACAATGGGTCGTTTTATTTCTCCTCTTTTGGTCCTAACAGTTACAATTCTAGCCAAACCATCTTTCCCTGGATGCGTCTCTGTAACGCGGCCAAGAGACCATTTTGATGGTGGTAGGTTTTCGTCCTTAATGAGCACCAAATTTCCCTTTTGTAAGTTAGGTTGCCTTTGGGCCCACTTTGGTCGATGTTGTAGTCTCCCTATATATTCGCCAGACCATGCCTTCCAAAAGTCTTGATGCATACGCTGTATGCGTTCCCACCTTTCTAGATGATTAGGATTACAATCTAGATGTTCCTTTTGAAGCAAACTTAACAGCGATGATCCTGTCAAGAAATGTCCTGGAGTGAGTACCTCCAGGCTTTCTGGATCTTCAGAGAGCGGGCAAAGCGGTCGTGAGTTGAGGCATGCTTCTATCTGAGACATTAACGTGCACATTTCTTCATAGGTGAGTTTGTTATTCCCAACTATTCGGTGCATGTGGAATTTTATTGACTTTATTCCAGCCTCCCAAAGGCCACCAAAGTGTGGTGAAGCTGGAGGAATGAAATGCCACTGGGTATTGACTTCACGTGTGGCTTCTTGTACTTCACTCTGATGGGTGGTTTCTTGGTGCAACTTTTGAATGATCTTATTTGCACCCACAAAGTTAGTTCCATTGTCGCTATAAAGGTGTGCTACTGGACCTCTTCGTGCCCCAAATTTCCTAAAGGCAGCAATGAATGCCTTCGCAGTTAGTTCAGAAACCACTTCTATGTGAATTGCCTTTGTTGTCAGACAAATGAATAGTGATATGTATCCCTTGTATGACTTGTGGCCTCTACCCTTTGCTAAGAGTAAGTCAAAGGGTCCTGCGTAATCGACTCCGGTATGAGTAAATGGAGGGCTGGTGGCATCCCCATCATTTGTTGGGATGTTTGTGCCTTATGTCGATGGCATTTAGTGCATTTATGAATGTGTCCCTTTACTGCCTTGAGACCACTCAATATCCAGAATTTCTGCCTAGTGACATCTAAAGTGAGGTTGTTTCCCCCATGACATGACAACTTGTGAGCGTCGTCGATTATCATTGTGGTCAACTGATGTTGATGGGGTAAAATGACTGGGTGTTTCCTATCAAATGCCAAGTCAGCATTTTCAAGTCTTCCACCGACTCGCAGTATTCCCCTACTGTCCAGGAATGGGTACAATGTTTGTAACCGGCTACTCTTCTGAACTTCTTGGTTATTCTTGAGTCTGTTGATTTCGTCTCCGAAATGCTCAGATTGAGTTACTTTGATGACGGGTATAAGTGCCATTTCGATTTCTTCGACTGATAATGGTCCCGTTAACCTTCCTTCAGTCGTTTTTGAATTAGAAATGAACCTTGAACAGTATGCAATCACGCGCTGAAGTTTCCTAATTGATGAATATTTTTTAAGTAATGACGAAATCAGGCATTCGTTAGTTGTCGATATGGTATGACATTGTTGGATTTTCCGTTCTTCAGTGACCTTGTACGATGGATTTGGTGGGAAGAAAATATCGTTTTCTTGTAGCCATTGTGGCCCTTTCCACCAGAGTTCGCATCGCTTTAGTGTCGTCGGGTATATGCCTCGAGAAGCGATATCGGCAGGGTTTTGGCGGGATTTTACATGGAACCAACTGCCATTATCAATGAGCGATTGTATCTCTGCAACTCTATTTGCAACAAATGGTTTCCAGGTGTGCGGATTTTCACTTATCCAGGACAATACAATCGCGGAGTCAGTCCAAGCAAAGGACTTGAGGTTTGGAATTTGGAGAGTATCTTTTGTCAGTTTGAGCAAATTCGCAAGTAATACCGCGCCACACAATTCTAAGCGAGGTAGGGTTGTTTTTCCTTTCACTGGTGAAACCTTAGTCTTCGCGGTTATAAGGGATGTATATATTTTGGAATCATGCATAACGCGTAGATAAACAACAGCGCCATATGCTCGCTCTGATGCGTCAGAAAATCCGTGAAGTTCGCAGATGCAATTAGGTCCTGGGTAGTTAAGCCATCGAGGAATGTCCACATACTGAAGACTGGGAAGTTTACGTTGTATTTGATCCCATTCTTCTTGGATGCTTTCTGGTATTAGTTGATCCCAGTGAAGTTCTTGTCTCCATAGCTCTTGGATCAGTAGTTTGATTTTCACCGTGATTGGAGCGAGTAATCCAATCGGATCGTAAATTTTGGCTGTTTCTGATAGCATTTCGCGTTTTGTTATCGAACCTGGCATTGATGTTATGTTTATGTATATTTTAAGTTGATCGGTCGTCGGGTTCCAATGCACTCCTAAGGCCTTTATGCTCTTAGATTGGTCAATATCAACTTCCGTTCCTATCTCTTTTGACTCATGTGGAATACCCTTGAGTAATTCTGGACAGTTACTCGACCATTTTCGCAATTTAAATCCTCCTGATTCCAGTAGTTTACATAGTTGTTTACTCGACCTTATGACTTCATGAACTGAATTACCACCGGAAAGGATGTCGTCTACGTAAGCGTCATTCACTAGGATATGAGCAGCCAATGGATAGTTCTTTTGCTCATCCGTGGCCAATTGGTGTAACGTTCGTATGGCCAGAAATGGCGCAGCGGCTGTTCCATATGTCACTGTCGTTAGCTTGTAATCAGAAAACTTCTGTTTTTCTGAATCCCTCCAAACGATTTTTAAGTACTCTTGATCTCGTACGTCAACATTAATTTGGCGATACATCTTTTCGATGTCCGCTGAGTACACAAATTTGTGTTTCCTCCATCTGAGTAATGTGCTGGTTAAGTTCTGTTGTATTTGCGGACCAACCATCATTATGTCGTTAAGACTCTTCGAGTTGTTTTGCTTCGCGGAGGCATCGAAAACCACTCTCAACTTGGTGGTAGAGCTGTCAATTTTTTCTACCGCATGATGTGGTAAGTAATAACCTGTCTCGCTATCGTCAGTGACGGGAACCATGTGACCTAAACGCATATACTCATGGATGAAATCTTTGTACTTTGCAGCAAAGTCCACCTTCTGTTTAAACTTTTTTTCCATTTGGAGTAGTCGTGCGATTGCCAACGATCGACTTCCGTTTGAATTTTCAAGAGTTGCTGGGCTTACGCGAAATGGTATTCTCACTGTGTATCGACCATCTGCCCTTCGACGCACGTTTTGTTTGTAGTGATTTTCACATTCAATGTCTTCACTTGTCAGTATCGCCGTTTTGTGTACTTCATCTATTTCCCAGAACTTATGCAAGTCATTGATGATATCTACTTCAGACACTAGGCATCGTATTTTGGGACTGGGATTAACATTTTGGATTTCTCCAGACAAAATCCAACCTAGTTCGGTTTCTTGCGCTATGGGCGAGCCTGGGGCCCCACGAATTACTTTGTTGAGCAATATTTTGCCCATGATATCGGCTCCTAGAATCATATCCACTTTCCGTGATATGTTATACTGTGGATCTGCCAATGTAAGACCCTGAATATGTTCCCATTTGCCTGATTGAACAATATTTTTAGCTGGTAAGACGTTGGTTAGCTTTTTCAATACTAGGACATTTGTTTGAATACAAAATTCTGATGTAAACCTTGGTCGAATTTCTATTCGTGTTGCGCTTTGTATTTCCACTTTGTTTTTGCCTATTCCAGATAGTGTCGTATAAACTTTTGTCTTGGGTAAGCGTAGTCTTTGAGTGGCATCTTCTGTTATGAAAGAGCCTTGTGCTCCTTGGTCTATCAAAGCTCGAAGTGTACTTGTTCTGTTTTTATCAACCACTCGTATGATTGCAGTTGCTAAAAGCACATCACGCAGAGAGTTTTCGGCTATGTGTGCTGCTAATGAAGTAGCGGGTTTATTCTCTAACGTGCATGTTTCCGATCTTTGTTGTTTCAGTTTTTTATCTTCGCTGCTTGTTTGTTGTGTACATTTGTTTGAGTGCAGAAGCGTATGATGCTTTTTATTGCACACTCTACACGTTTTGAAGCTCTTGCACTGAACTGCTGAGTGACCTTTTGTCAGGCAATTCGAACATAACCCAGCTTGTCGAATCGCAGCCCATTTCTGTTGACTTGTTAGTTTGGTAAATGTTTCACAACTATATATTTTATGACGATCATTGCAAATAGCACATGTCGAATTTTTGACTGTACTGTAATGTACTTTGATGATTTTATCAGCACCTTTATTGAAATAGTTGTTTCTCGGCGACTCCGTTGCTTCTAAACTTTGAAATCGCGTTTCAATGTGATCAAGAATGTTTTTAATTTTCGGAATGTCTCTTGGATTTATGAGGTTCTGCTCAAAAGCACGACGAGATTCATGGTCCAATTTTTGCTGTAATATGAAAACAATAATTGGATCCCAATTCGTTATGTCAATATCCAAACTTTTAATAGCTTCTAGGCACTCTATCGTTGTGTCATGAAGTTTTTTCAGTCCTCTTACTGATTCCTTGGTCAGTGAAGGCTGTTCGATTAATGTGCGTAAGTGAACCGAGACTAATGTGCGTTGGTTGCTATATCTTTTGTTTAGGATACTCCAGGCCGTATCATAATTTTCGGTCGTTATTGCGAGATGCTGCAATATCTCACTTGGTTCACCTTGCAAATTAGTTTTTAAGTAAAACAATTTTTCGGCATTCGTTAACTTCTCATCTTTATGTATGAGTTCACTGAACAGATCCTTAAAGGATTGCCATTTCAAATAATCGCCGTTAAAAGTCGGGATGTCTATTCGAGGAAGTCGAACATGATTTTCACCTGGATTTTGATAATTTGTATTTAGTTTATTGGTGTTTGAATTCGCCTTTGACTGATGATCATGCAGCTCAATCATCACTTCTTGGTATGCATTTTGTGCTTTTATGAATACTTCATCCTCAAAGTAAGTATGGTCAATCTCACCAAAACCCACTATTTCTTCGTGGTTGCTGATGGTACGATTCCAGTAGCTAGTAAGATTCAGCGTTTGTTTGAAATATCCGCTAGAGGTTTTCGTAAGCAATTCTTGCTTTGTTTTTTCTGTTAACTGTTGAGTTAATCTTACTAAGCCCATTTGCTTATTCACTAAATGGATGAGCTCTGCAGCTTTTTCGGAATTATTTTGTTTCTCAATGTCAACTTTAATGGCTTCTTCCATTGCCTGCTTCGCTTGCTCATACATAGCTTCTACCTTTCCGAAAAAGTTCTCACCAAAATATTTTTGGGTAACTGGTTGGTCTTGAACCGATTCCAGCTCTTCGTGCCGTTCTTCAAAATTTGCCCAAATATTATTTAACTGCAGCAGCCGAGTTTCTACGTACTGCTTTGTTTTACGAGAAGCAGAATCTTTCTTAAAATTCACTAACAGCTTTTGAATTTTTTTTCCCTCATCGCCCTGCTTGCGAATAAGTTCTTCCATTGTTTGAACTTTTCGGTGCGAGATATCCAACAATTAATTGACTTGATGTCCAACAACCAAGAAATTAGCCATTTGAATCGCTTTGATATGGTATCGCAGCGATTACAATTTGCACGCAATCTTTTTCCAATGACCAGCAAATGACTCCAGTGCCTTTGATCGATTTCGGTGCGGTGATAAAGATAGAATGTGAAGAAACAAATAGAATATATGCAATTATTTCTGTCGACACTATTGTTCGACAGAATGCAAAATTTAGAAATTTGCAAGTATTCTAACGACACTATTGTTCGCTAGGTTGCAAAACAGAGATGAGAAATCGCAATGTTTCTGACGACACTATTGTTCGACAGATTGCAATTAGAAGAAGAAAATATAGAAGAACATAGCAAAGTATCCGACGACACTATTGTTCGTCAGACTGCAATTGTAAAGGCGAAAAAATAGTTCTTTCTGATGACTCTAAGTTCACCAGAGGTTCGAAGGGCCAATGTAAATATAACGAAAATAATAACTTGATGTGCTGTTCACCAGAGGTTTATTCAGACTGCCCCATTTTAACTATCACAATTCTATTTATCTTAACTTAACTTAATTCTACGTTAGAAAAATGTTCACACGATTTGATGCCGCGCAGTGCGTCAGCATATTTTATAGCTATCTATACATCGCTTATGCTGCATATTGCATACATACATTTGACCATGGTCGTGAGTTTATTTCGTTATTTAGATAGGTGTCATATATCCTGCGAGAATAACAAGTCTGAGTTATGCAGACTTGTTATGATTTGATGCATGATAGGTGCGAATGTATGTATGCATGAATGCTATTACGTTACGAGAAAAATAAAATTGAAATTACAAATAAAGTTATGCATATCATTCTTAATGAATGTGAAATTACAAAAATAGTTATAGCTAATATATAATAATACATGTCATTTTTTGATTAATTAGATGTACGCCGTACAATATATTTATTTATATATATATAAATATATATATATATATATATATATATATATATATATATATATATATATATATATATATATATATATATATATATATATATATATATATATATATATATATCATCAAAATGATTAAGGGGGATAATCTCTGGAGTGGCCGATCCGATTGAGCTGAAACTTTCGGAAAACGTAAATGTGTTTAGTAGATAGGTCCACGTACGTCCCAAATTCAGATATCCTAAGTCTTTTGGCGGCAGCGAGCGTTTTAGTGATTTTTTAGGTACTCCTATATTTCCAAGCAGCGTGAATTTTTGTTCAAAAAAAGTATTGGAAATAAAAGCTTATTATATTTTAAGCTTGTCTATGGCAAACAATTGGAAAGTTTGAGCCGTGTGTGGGTGCTGCGTTCCTAAAAGTAGGCAAGGATTTTTTTTCAATTTTTGTTTTGTCATTTCTTCTGACAAAAACATTGGATCATCGTGAAATTTGCAGAGCGTATTGACGTTGACTAAAGTTAAACATACGTGGATTTCCAAGGTAGTGTAAGTAACCCTGTAGCTGCGGCAGGCTCTTGAAAAAAAATCCTTCAAATCATTGAACCTCCTGAAAAATTTTTGATTTTTGACAAAACATTCAAATCGTTGATAAATGTTAAGGTTTGTGCATCATGTCAATTTAAAATTTTTAAAATTCCGATTTGCATAAGAACGGCAGCCCATCACAAATTTACCTCTATTTTCAGCACTCGAAAGTTCTGTTCACGAGAACTAACGACCGGATTATCCGATCATAATGAAATTCACAGAACATGGTAGTATTAACTAGGACCAGATCTGATAGAAGTGATTTTGAAATGCGGGTAACCCTGTGGCAGTGGTGCCATCTTGAAAAATCACTTAGAAAAAAAACAGCTTTTTGGCCTATAACTTCCGATTCAGCCATCAGATTTAAACCAAATTCACAGAATATTTGAACCTTACTTAAGATAACATTTGGTGAAAATTTGGTTGAAAAATTAGAATAGGCTTGCCAGCTATGGTGATTTTTGTCTCCTAAATCTTGCAAATTTGCTCAGCAAAATAAAGCTTTTTTCCCTATAACTTCCGGTGCAGGCATGATATCAAAATGAAGTTTATGCAGTAAATAGATTTAAATGTGAGCCAAATTTCATAGGAATTTTTTACAAAAATCATGAAAGGGCTGCCAGCTATGACCATTTTTGTAATTTTTTGGAATTTCTTTACTGCGCGATTATGTCATTAGATTTGCAAATGAGAACGATCCTGCAATGAAAATTAACAACAAATATTAACGCTTTAAAAATTTGAAAAGTTTTGAGGGTGGTTACCCTAAAAATTTTTTCACCCGTATAACTTCTAGCGCAGTGCTTCAATCGAAACGAAATTTATTGGTTGGGTTAAGTTTAACGTGAAGCAGATTTGGTATATATTTTACTTTGCTGCTGACAAAGGGTAACCAGCTTTAGCCATTTTCGTAACTATTGCATCAACAGATGCTTCAAATTGCATACTCATATGCAAAACATTTGCAATAAAACTAAGAAACCAATTTTTACATTTTCCGAGATCTGAACATTTTTTGGATGGCAACCTCAAACAACATTAACCGTAAAGCTTTCGACGAAATCCTCCGACGAGAACGAAACTCAAGGGATAAGTTGATTGAAGTATGAGCTTGTTAAGGTTAACTTATTGCTGCTTCGTTGGGAAAATGTTGCCAGCACTGAACATTTTCATCATTTGTGTTATAAGTGAGTTCTGTTGCTTTGGATAAGGAATGGTTGATATGATTCTACAAAAAAGTGTATTACGTCTTTCCACATCTTTTTGTCACTCAAAGACAATTTCTTCGAAAATTAGTTTCTTAGCGGTTCAGGTGCGCTAGAGTTTTATGTTTTTTAAGATGTAAAGCAGCAACTTTAAAAAAAATATAAACTTGTTTAATAAACAACAAACATTTTTTTTCAAAATGGTGTTCAAATTTTTTTGATATTGTTATTATGTTTTGAGTTATTACAACTTAATTTTTTAAAGAAGCACTGTATCAAATAAGCTGTGAGCCACTGTAAATATAAAAACTCTAGCGCACCTGAACCGCTAGAAAACTAATTTTCGAAGAAATTGTCTTTGAGTCTGCCATCCAAAAAATATTCAAAACTCGGAAAATTTAAAAACTGGTTGTTTAATCAATAAGAAACACTCCGCTCTCAAACTTGAAATATATTTATTTTCGACTATTCGACTTGTACAACACTTCAAGATTTTAATAATTTCTATTACACGAGTTCAAATTATCAAATTACACGTTAACGAGCACGACCAGTTCAAATTCATTCTTTCTGTTTTATACCACGATGGAGAGTGAAAATTGCGGTAAATTGTTTTAATCACATTGTCTTCTAACGTTAATTTTTTGTTACTATGAACTTGGTTGAGAATGGTGATTTCGAATTTAGAATACAATCTTAATATATACATTTTCTACTTTCAATTTCATTATTTACATTTCTATAATCTTATTTCTTACGGTACGTGTCGAATTCGATTGATTTTTACAAATTATCATTTTTCATTTAAAATGTTATGGTTTTATTCGGCAAGTTGGAAGCAGGATGCAGGTTCGCTGAGAGCCGATTCTTTAGGCCTTTATTTTGTAGGTCTGGAACTCCGGCGTGGCCCGAACATACTCCCCCCGATGAGATGTAGAACGTCTCAGTACATCATGAGTAATTTATGTACTATAAAGATAGATAATTAATAAAGAATTTGGTATACCATATTACCGAGAGTTTTTTCGTATTAGCTTCTTCCGGGGTCGTTGTCTTGCGGTTTGTGCGGTTGTTCTTCTATTGAATGTGGCGGGTCGGAGGTGATTTTCATTGGCTACTGAAGTCATCATTAAGTGCTAGAGTGTATATAGTTTTCAATGTTTTGTTCATAAATTGTTTAATGTTCACTTTTTTTTATGTTATTCAATGTTCACTTTTTTTATGTTATTTAATGTTCACTTTTTTTTATGTTATTCAATGTTCATATTCATTATCGATTGGCAAGGTTTTGTGGGTAGGACAATATTGGAGTGGGGAATTGGAGTTATCACATAATCTCAATTTGTTGTTTCTTGGGTTGGTAAAAGTTCAATATTTGATATTGCTCGCTTTGTATAATTTTCTGCGTGATTGTACTGTTACTACTCGTACTAATGAGTCTTTTCCAGGATGCATTTCAGTTATCCTGGCTAACACCCATCGATATAATGGTAATTTTTCGTCTTTTAATAGGCACAAGTCACCGATTATGATGTTTATTTCTTTGTTTAGCCATTTTGGTCTTCGTTGTAGTCTGTTTAGAGATTCCCTTTGCCACCTTTTCCAAAAGTCTTGCGTTAGTTTTTGTGTTAATTGCCATCTGTCCAGCCGATTGATATTCGTATCAAGTAGGTCTGATTCGGGTGGTGCTAACATCGTATCTCCGATAAGAAAGTGGGCTGGTGTTAACGCCGTGGTGTCAGAAGGATCATCAGTCAGGGGGCTTAAAGGGCGAGAGTTTAAACAAGCTTCAATCCGGATTAGCACAATGGACAATTCCTCGTACGTTAAGGGTGTGCTTCCTACAATGCGGCGTAAGTGGGATTTGATAGACTTGACACCAGCTTCCCAAAGTCCCCCGAAATGTGGCGATGCCGGAGGGTTGAAGTTCCATTGAATTCCATCATTGGTGAAGACTTTCGCAGCGTACCGGTTAATTTCTTCTATCTTCTTTATCACAGCATTTGCTCCTACAAAATTCGTCCCAAAATCCGAGAAAAAATGTGTGCTGAATCCGCGTCTTCCCATAAATCGACGAACCGCAGCTAAGAATGCCTGGGTTGAAAGGTCACTGACGACTTCAATGTGTATAGCTTTGGTGGTTAAGCAGATGAATATCGCGACGTAGCCCTTAGATATTTTGCATCCTCTACCTTGCCTGTCTTTTATATCGAAAGGGCCGCAAAAATCGATACCCGTATGGGTGAATGGTCGAGAAATGTTCACTCTAGCCGTTGGCAAGCTCCCCATAAGCTGAGTTGAACCCTTTCCTTTGGTTCGAAAGCAACGAATGCATCGATGTATGAAGTGCTTAATGCCATTTCTTCCGTCGATAACCCAGAATCTTTTTCAAAGTGTGTTCAACATGAGCTGTGTTTGTCCATGTAATGTTGCCGTATGGGTTTGGTGTAATAATAGCTGAGTAAATTTTTCCATTCTTCGGTATGATAATAGGATGTTTTTCATCAAAATGTACCCTTGCGTTGTGTAGGCGTCCTCCTACTCGCAGTATGCCATGAGCATCTATAAATGGGTTCAAATTTAATAGTTTGCTCTTCTTATCAATTCTTTTGCCAGTCTGTAAGCAGCACATTTCATGTGAAAATTCTTTCCTTTGAGCATATTTTATCCAGAAATCAAAAGAATGTTTTAGTTCTATTGTAGTTAAATATGGTTCATTTTTTCCTTGTTTTGTTTTCATTCGAAGAAAACCAAAGCAATACGAAGTAATCCTAATCAATTTATGTAATGACGAATATTTTTCAACCAATTCATCAAGTAGAGTTCTCACGACTAATCCAACGTTAACTGTTTTTTGGGTTTCCTTTCCAAATCGATTACTTGTACTTCCTCTATTTTAGGCCATGCATCAGAACACTCCTTCAACCAGTGGGGACCATGCCACCACAACTCATTGTTGACTAGATCTTGTGGTTTGATTCCCCTTGATGCTAAGTCAGCTGGATTTTCTTTGGAAGGAACGTGCCGCCATGATATGCCACCAGTTGATTCGATGATGTATGAGGTGCGATTTGCAACAAATGATTTCCAGCGTGTCGGGTGTCCTTTGATCCAGGCTAAAACTCTTTCAGAATCAATCCATAACCATGTAGGTATTTTATCTAATTTCAAAGACCATTTCACTTCTTTTAAGACCCGTGCTAATAAAACAGCTCCACATAATTCCATACGTGGAACAGTAGTTAGTTTTGTTAGAGCAACCTTAGTTTTAGCCATAATGATATAAGAGCTAGTTCCTGCTTGCGAACGCGTCACCAAATAGAGTACTGACGCAAATGCTCGTTGTGAAGCATCACAAAACCCGTGGATTTCTATGTTGGTTTCTGGTTTATACGCTACCCATCTCGGGATTTTTATTTTTTGTATTTCGTTCAATTGCATTTGGAGAGTAGTCCATTCGGTATTCGTCGCATCAGATAAGGGTTCGTCCCAGTCTTGTCCATGTAGCCATAAGGTTTGAAGTAGAATTTTAGCTAATATAAGAATAGGTGCTAACCAGCCTAGTGGGTCATAGAGTCTTGCTATTTCTGATAGTACCATTCTTTTCGTATATGACTCTTGTAGTGTTTCTGATTTGACTTTATGTGTAAAGTAATCGTTCGAAGGATACCATATTATCCCGAGTGATTTGTGTCCACTTTTCGCGTTTAAATTTAATTTCTCTTGCATCTCTATTTCTTTTGTTTTAAGACCTTGTAGAATTTGTTTCTCATTGGAAATCCATTTCCGTAGTGTAAATCCACCGGATCTTAGAAGATCTATTAATTCGTTTCCTTTGTTGATACATTCTTCTAAGCTGTGCTCTCCTGACAGTAAATCGTCGACATAGAATTCATTTAAAAGAGCCGCGCTGGCTTTAGGAAAAACTTTAACTTCTTCCTTCGCTAATTGATGGAGAGCCCTGATTGCTAAAAATGGTGCAGATGTCGTTCCAAAGGTTACCGTATTAAGACTGTATTCTTTGATGGGATGGTTCGAATGTTGTCTCCAGACAACTTTCTGATATGAAGCGTCTTCCGGATGCACGTCAACCTGTCTATACATTTGAGCAATGTCGGCAACTATTGCAAACTGATAGAGTCGCCATCGGATGACCAACGAAGTCATCATGTCTTGGATGGTTGGGCCGGTCATGAGAGTATCATTAAGCAAAATGCCTATGCTTGTTTTTCGGGACGCATCAAATACAACACGCAGCTTAGTTGTCGTGCTTTCCTTGTAAACTGCGTGGTGCGGTAGGAAAGCATGTGTACCAGTTTGACCTTCTTCGATGCTAAGACTTTCTATCATATGGCCAAGATCAATATAGTCTTGTATACAAGCCGAATATTCTGTTCGTAGATCGTTGTTTTTACTGAAACGTCGCTACAAAGATAATAAGCTCGCTGTTGCCCCTTGTTTAGAATGTCCTAATAGATTTTTATGTTCTTCGCTTTTGAAGGGTAATCGGACTTGATATCGACCATCTGGTTTTCTAACTACGTTACGTTTATAGTGTTCCTCACATTCTGTCTCTTCTTGCATCCAAATTTTGCTATTTTCTACTTCTTCGATTTCCCAAAAGCGTTTCAATTGGTTGCTAATTTCAATGTCTTCATTAATTTCAATTTTCAATGTTTGTACGGTGTGCGCACCTTCAATATTAATTTTGCCTGAGATAATCCAACCTAATTTTGTAAGTTGCATTATTGGGCCTGATGGCAGTTTTCTAATTTGACCGAGTATGAGTTGAGCATAAGTGTCGGCTCCCAAAATCAAGTCTATTTTGCTCGGTTGATCGAAGTACGGATCTGCCATATCTAGGTTTTCTAGTTGTCTCCAAATCGATGTAGGAACGACTTGAGATGGTATTATGTTTGTAAGTTTATTCAAAATCAATGCTTCGATATTCAAATGTTCGTTGTTGTTCAATAGTAATCGAATTTTTAAAATCCCACTGGGTGTCAATTCTTCTGTCTTTCCAATTCCTGATATCGTGATGTTAGTTGATGTTCTTTTGAGTCCTAATCTCTGGGTTGCAGATTCAGTTATTAGTGATGTCTGCGATCCCTGGTCCAGCAAAGCACGGAGCACTACGGGTCCGTTTGTTGCTTCAATCGTCACTAAGGCAGTAGCAAGTAATACCTCTTTCCTATTGTTTGCTTTTATCGATTTGATATCCATATTAGCAGAAAGCAAAGTCAATGGTCTAGGTTTAAAGGAGGGAGCATTCAAAGATTGACGATTTAATGCATGCTGGGTAGAAGTTGATGGTTGAGAGTGAAATGCTGTCGACGTCGAGGGTCGATTTTGTGTCTGTGAAGACGAAGTTACGGGCTGTTGGACATGTGAATTTGAGTCATATTTGTGTAGCCAGGTATGGTGTGCTCTTTTGCACTTCAAACATCTGGATTTGCTGGGACAATTCCCAACTAAGTGTCCTTTAACTAAACAATTAAGACACAATCCATTTTTACTAATGTTCGAAGAAGAACATTAGTATTAAAATCACTTTGGCCAAAAATTCATATTTCTATATATATATATATATATATATATATCATCAAAAAATTTCAGTGAAAAAATCTCAGGAACGCGCCATCCGATTGAACTGAAATTTTCAGGACATATTGGTGTATATGCAGAATAGTGCCAGGTCTCAGAAAAAGTTAAAAATCTTTAACCCTTTGGCGCCGGCGGCCATTTTAGTGATATTTTTAATATACCTATTATTCCGTACACAAATAAGTTTTGCAAAAATAAAGTTAACAAAATAAATTTTGAACGTGTTTTACATGTGAATCGGATAATATTTTGGAATTTTTTAACCCCATGTGTGCGCTGGGTGCCTAAAAAGAGAACGGAAAAACTTGAAAATTTTTAAATTGTGATAACTTTTGACAGAGCTATTCAATCATTACAAAATTTTCAGAACATATTGGTATTATATAGTTATAGATTTGTGAAGCTTTTAATAAGCGTGCTGGCAACCCTGTAGCTAGGGCAGGCACTGAAAGTGAAAACCTCGAAATCATCGTCTCTCTTGAAAAAATGCCGTTTCTTCAAAATAAAGCCAGTCACATCTAAATTTCGTGCTTTTTTTACATAGAAAAAAAATAAAATTTGATATGGTATAACGGGCACGCCTGGTAACCCTTACCCAATTTACCTATATTTTTAGCATCAAAAACTTCTGTTCACGGAAACTCACGATCCAATAAGCAAAATTAATTGAAATTTGCAGCATGTATTGGTCGTAAATAGGACCAGGTCTGATAGAAGTGATTTTGAAATGCGGGCGACTCTGTGCCAGTGGTGCCATCTTGAAAAATCACTAAAAAAGATAACTGCTTTTAGCCCTATAAATTCTGATTGAATCGTTCGATTTTAACGAAATTCACACAGTAGCTGGACCTTACTTCAAACCACGTTAGGTAAAAATTTAGTTGAAAAATTCGGTTGGAGCTGCCAGCTATGATAGTTTTGGTGTCTTAAATTTGAAAAAATAAAAATTTGGAAGTGAAAACATTCAAACCATCGAATATCCTAAAAATGTCCGTTTCTTACAATAAAACCAATCTGTATACAAATCTTATGCTTTATCTACACGTTCAAAGTAAAACTTTGGAAATTTCATGTCGGACAAGAACGGTAACCCTTTCCCAGTTAACCTATATTTTTAGCATCAAAAACTTCTGTTCACGGGAACTCACGAACCAATAATCAGATACCATTAAAATTTACAGAATGCATTGGACTTAAGTAGGACCAGGTCTGACAGAAGCGATTTTGAGTTATGGGCAACTCTGTGCCAGTGGTGCCATCTTGAAAAATTACAAAGAAAAAAAAACTGCTTTTTGCCCTATGAAATGTGAATTAGTAACCAGATTTTCATGAAATTGACACAGTGAACACTGAACCTTACTCTAAACTCTGTTTTATAGAAATTCGGTTGAAAAATTCGATTGGTGCTGCCAGCAATGGTAATTTTTGTGTCTTTGGTTTTGAAAATTCGCTCAGGAAAATAAAACTTTTTGCCCTATAACTTCCAGTGCAGTCATGAAATCAATACGAATTTCATACAATTAATGGAACCTATTATAAACATTATTCAGGCCACATTTGGTTGAAAAGCCACTATAGGGTTGCCAGCTATTGTTGGTTTTGTGTTTAATTGCAATTTCTTTATTAAGCGGCTGAGCATTTTCTTCATTGATGTTATATGAGATGCTGCTTTCAAAATTTTGTGATATAAGCAACGGATAACGAATATAATTAACCCGTGTTTTGCTCTCATAAACGTTGAAATTCATGCCAGTGGTAATATCTGAAACCTTCTACCATATGAGTTATAATGCATTCTTGAGACCAAAGTAAAACGTGGCATTTGAAACAGTTTGGCCGTAATAAGCAGCTCATGTGGTGGAATATGCACTCAAAACCTGCACGATTCTTCTACTGGTCTTTGAACATTAGTGTTTCTAGCGGTTCAGGTGCGCTAGAGTTTTTTTTACTACATTGCATTTTTTTGTATGGTTGTATCGCAAAAACGTAGGACATTGCCTAACATGATGACGGTCTCTACATAAGATGCAATGTGGAAAGGATTCACTTTGTGCGACGTGTACATTTTGAGAAACACGTAATGGTTTGCTCCTTTCAGTGCCAGCCGCCTCCAAAGCTCTAAATCTCTGATGCAAAAATTCTTTCAAATGCTGAAATGAAGATTTCCCCGGCTCACTTGTTCTTTGTAATTCCCATATTTGTCGAGTTTCAGATGATAATCGCTGCGTGGTCAGATGGATTAAGATAGCTTCCCACAGATTTTCCACTTTCAAGCTTTCTATGGTTTGAATAATTTCGGTGGTTTTATCCATGAGCATCTTGATCGACGACGCCGATTCGTCTGCGTTGTTGACGGTAAGCAACCTTTTAAATTGTGTGTTCAGAAGCACTTGCTTGTTATCATATCGTTTCATTAATGTGTCCCAAGCCACTTCGTAGTTGGCTTCCGTAGTAGAGTAGTTCCGCAATAACTATTCAGCATCACCCGACAGACTACATTTTAGATAATGCAATTTTTGCACACATGACAAAGAGGACTTATTGTGGATGAGTGAGGTGAATAAGTCTTTAAAAGAAATCCATTCGCTATAATTTCCACTAAATCTGGGAAGTTCTATTCTTGGTAATCGAACATCTAATTCTTCGGATGGTTGTAATGACGGATCCGAATTACATTTGGACGTGGGCGTTGCCTGTGCCCTTTGGTCCGATTGCAATTCTTCCAGATCGGTTTCAAAATTCAAACTAATCTCTTCGAATACATTATAGCATTGATTCACGAAGTAGGCATGTTCCAGATCTTTTTCTCCGGTAATTAAGTTCATGATTTGAGAATGTGTCTCCATGAAGGATCTTCTTATGTCTTGGACTCTTTGGAGCCATTTTGTGGCATACGCCAAAGTTTTTCTGGCTTTGGAGTCCTTTTTGAAATTGCTATATAATCTCGTGATTTGCTCTACGAGTATGGTCTGTTGCGCTGTAAGACCTTCCATATTAAAGTTTGAATTGAATTAATCACGAAATTTAGACTGTTATTAAGGTGGTGATTTCTTAGTGGTTTGCTGCTTAACCACTATTCACAACTGCCTGGCTAAACTAATTTTGCAGCACAGAATCAATAAACTAATGCCTATCTTTGAATTCACGGGATATATTTGCGTTCGCGCACTAAAACACAACCACTTTCGACTTAGTGTGATGCACTCACGTATGCACTTTGTTTTGCACGTGGTCAATTTGTAATGATGCATATGATATTATATGAAAATGTCATCAATGTATCTAGTGTAATTCACTAGTTTCAAAATATGTATGTATATATGTGTATATGATGTGATGTGTAAATGAAATTAATACGTGTAGTGTAATGTAGTGCAATAGTGTTCTATATGCGGTGTGCGAATATGTATACTCTGTGTTATGTTCAATTGTCAGCCCAATAGAATCGCCCACTCCAGAGATTATCTCCCTTAATCATTTTGCTGATATATATATGCAGTGGCTCAAAGCTTATTTGATACAGTGACTGTTTAAAAATGCAAATCACTGTAAATTTGAAATAAAGAACCCTATCCAAAAAATTTAAACGTATTTGACTAGATGCATGTTCAACGAATACAATTCAAACAAAAAATTTTCCAGCAATATTCGTCGGCGTCCCGTGAAATAGAAATACCACTGGCGCAGAAAATTGCAGCTCACAGCTTATTTGATACAGACACTTCAATGCGAATAAACTTCTATTTGTCGCACCGTTAATCTGTGTTGTTTTTGTTTCTAGAATTTTTGATTGTGTTTAGACATTGGCTTAAGTAATTTTTAGCAAGATCTTGTAAGCTGAAGTGCCGAAATGAGCCAAAATTGTAAAATGGGTCATCGCACCACAATTGACCACTTGGGGGCAGGCCTGAGAGAAATCTTCTGGGCATGCCTTTCCTTGGGGTATGTTCCGTCACCTTGGCGAGAGGTTAAGGTAGTTTTTATACCTAAACCGGGGAGAGATGACTATTCCAATCCAAGGAACTTTAGACCGATCAGCTTAACTTCGTTTATGTTGAAATGCCTAGAGAGACTTGTCGAACGACACATACGTACTACGGCGCTTAGGTTTAACCCTTTGAATAATGAGCAACATGCGTACCAGCGAGGAAAATCATGCGAGTCGGCCCTTCATTCTTTGGTGGCCAGAGTTGAGGGAGCGATCTCCAATGGTGAGTATGCGTTGGGGGTGTTTGTGGACATTGAAGGGGCTTTTGATTGCAAGCCCTTCGGGGAACTATGTGATGCTGCGAAAGTGCATGGCGTGGATGATGTCTTAGTTAGGTGGATGCATGCCATGCTGACGCAGAGATGGTTGCTGGCGGAAGCTGGATCCGATTGCTACTTAAGAACACAGGCGACAAATGGATGCCCTC
Organism: Nemotelus pantherinus; assembly: GCA_963978885.1. Taxonomy (NCBI): domain Eukaryota; kingdom Metazoa; phylum Arthropoda; class Insecta; order Diptera; family Stratiomyidae; genus Nemotelus; species Nemotelus pantherinus. The sequence continues at coordinate 122,149,237 of OZ022264.1, read as the reverse complement.
AAGGGGGCGTCCTATCACCGCTCCTGTGGAGTATGCTAGTCGACTCCCTGCTTAACGAACTGCAACAAGAAAGGCTGCACGCACAAGCTTATGCTGATGACGTGGCCGCACTGGCTGTCGGTAAAGATCTGAATGTGGTATGTAGAAATACACAGCGTGCATTGGATCTGATTGGCAGCTGGTGTTCGAGGCACGGCTTAACAGTGAATCCTGGTAAGACGAAACTTGTTTTGTTTACCAGGAAAAGAAAACTGAGAGGACTAGTGCTTCCAATCATGAAGGGTGTAACACTTCAACTTTCAGATGAAGTCAAATATCTTGGAGTAATCTTGGACAAAAAACTTCTCTGGAAGAAACATGTGGAAGTGAAGCTTACTCGTGCTATAAAAGCTTTCGGGCAGTGCAAGAGAGCTTTTGCTACCACATGGGGTCTAAAGCCTCGTGTAGTGATGTAGATCTACACAGCAATAATTAGGCCGATGTTCACGTACGCATCGGTGGTGTGGTGGACTATCGTGAGGCTATTGTATGCTCGGAAAAAGTTAGCCACGCTGCAAAGGACGGTGTGCCTGGGTATCTGTGGTGCCATGAGCACTACTCCGGGTGCGGCCCTTGATGCGCTTCTCAATCTGCCTCCTCTCGACATTCAAGTTCAGAGTGTGGCGATGAGCTCTGCCCATAGACTAGCTCAGCTTGGCTTATGGGTAGATGAAGACGATGTGGGGCACTGCTCTATTAGGAGGTCGATGTGTGAGATCTCTCCGATTCTCGCAATGCCTTCGGACGCTCGGGTGCCCTTCCTCGACTTCAGAAGAAGGTACGAAGTAATCCTCTTAAGCAGAAGTAACTGGGATGATCCGGATCTGTGTACGAGGGGATATTCGGAGATCTTCTTCACGGACGGCTCGAGGTCAGATAGTAGATCTGGAGCTGGTGTCTATCTACATTCATCGAATGGCAGATGGGCTTTCTCTCTTGGAGAGCACGCTTCGGTTTTTCAAGCAGAAATGTTTGCTATCCTGAGAGCTGCCTGTTGGGGAATTGAAGGAATTCAATAGATTTCAATAGGGTGCATCTTAGGGTGCACCAGATTCAATAGGGTGCATCTGCTCTGGGTACCGGGGCACTGTGGTGTTGAGGGGAATGAAATTGCGGACGTCATTGCGAAGCAAGGTTCGGAACTTCCGCTACGGGGCCCTGAACCCGCCTTGGGTGTGCCGACCGCATCTGCACGTGCCATTATTCGAAAGTGGGTAGATGATGCTCACAAAGATAGATGGACGGCTGCCGGTGTGGCCAGGCACACGAAGGTATTCCTTTCAGAACCCAACCATGTGACTGCGGGATTCTTGCTCAATAAGAGCAGGAACGTTTGCAGGGCCATGGTGGCTATTCTGACTGGACACAACTGCCTAGGAGGACATATGTACCGAATAGGTGTTGCACAGGATGACCTCTGTTCATCCTGTCTAGAAGAGACTGACTCTGCGGAACATTTCCTCTGTGAATGCCAAGCGTTTGCGCGTCTCAGATATCAATGCTTTGGCTGGGATGTTGCACGCATGCAAACGATAGCCTCTTTTCCCCTATCAGTGATCCTAGACTTTATCAAGAGGTCTGGGAAACTATGGTAGGCAGGGGGAAATGAGTACAATGGGTCCTTTGGCCTGAGTGCTTAGAGGCGCCAATGCGCCTCTCCCCCAACTCACACACACACACACCACAATTGAACAGCGCGAATTCGTATTAAACTACTTTAAAAAAGGACAAAGTGTTCAAAAAATTGCTGAAAGTGTGAATTAGAGTGTCTCTACAGTGCAGCACATAATTGAGCGCTTCGTACACGAAAATCGGGTAGAAAATAAGCGGAGAAATGCGCCAAACAATATTTTCACCGCATCCGACGAACGATACACTGAAAGGAAAGTGAAAGCAAACACAAAGATTTCCGCTCCGAAAATTGGTTACTGAGGTTCATCGTGAATTAAGGAAGTCATGTTGTGCAAAAACCGTCTGACGAGTGCTTCGCGATCATGATTTCAACGGGCGAGTAGCTCGTAGGAAGCCATTCATTTCCAAAAAAAAATACAATTAGCCGATTTGCCTTTGCCAAAGAGCATGTGGGAAAGCCATCCGCGTTCAGGAATACGGTTATTTTTGCGGGTGAGTCCCAGTTTAACATTTTTGGCTCCGACGGAATGTCATATGTCTGGCGCAAGGCAAACCCTGAGCTAAACAAGGAGAACCTCAAAGCTACTGTGAAGCATGTTTGTGGTAGTGTGATTGTTTGGGCCTCCATGTCTGCAGCCGGAGTCAGAAATTTAAAGTTTATTGAGGAAACAATGGACCAAACAAAGAACCTTGATGTACTCAACAATAATTTGCTGCAAAGCACTGAAAAACTGTGTGTTAGCAACCAATTTCGGTTGTACCAAGACAATGATCCAAAGAACAAGTCGGGAATTGTGTAGTCCTGGCCAATTTGAGATTGCCTCCATTTGATGTCTCCGCTGGCACAGACACCAGATATGAACGTCATTGAGAATCTGTGTACTTTTTTGGATAACAACATTTGAAAACACAAGATTTCTAATAAAAAGGACCTGAAGAAAGCACTGCTAAAACAATGGCAAAAAATTACTCCTGACATTACAGAAAAACTCGTTGACTCAATGCCGAATAGGCTCCAGGCTCTGCTTAAGGCAAAGGGCTATCATACAAAGTATTGAAATCAACTGGAAATTTCAGAATTCACAACAATTTTAATGTTAAATCAAACTGTATCAAATAAGCTGTGACATGAAATTTGTTATTACTTTTAGTTTATACTAATTTTCAAAGAAAAGTAGTACGCACCAAAAATGTTCCTATTTGTTTCCAATTTTTCTAGTTAATGTGTTATAATCAGTAATAAAAAATGTGCATCAAACACTCACAGACAAGTCTAAACCAGCCGGTTTATGGGCACACACTGAAAAACGCTCGTAAACAAGAGGAAATAGAAAAGAGTGTGCATCGAGATTGCGGTTGTGGAAGATTGGCAACATGTAGATATAACGACATCGAATAAAAGTTTTTTTTGCCGTTATACCGAAACAATTTAGGCCGTAAATCGAAAACGTGCCCTAATTGAAGAGGGCCGTTATAAAGAAATATATATCTTTATATATATATACATATATATATATATATATATATATATATATATATATATATATATATATATATATATATATATATATATATATATACATATTTATATATACATATATATATATATATATATATATATATATATATATATATATATCTATATATATATACATATATATATATATATATATATATATATATATATATATATATATATATATATATATATATATATATATATATATATATATATATATATATATATATCTCTATATATATGTATATCTATATACATATATATATGTATATATATATATATATATATATATATATATATATATATATATATATATATATATGTATATATATATATATATATATATATATATATATATATATATATATATATACATATATATAAATATATATATATATATATATATATATATATATATATATATATATATATATATATATATATATATATATATATATATATATTTATATATATATATATATATATATATATATATATATATATATATATATATATATATATATATATATATATATATATATGTATATAGATATATATATATATATATATATAGATAGATATATATATATATATATATATATATATATATATATATATATATATATATATATATATATATATATATATAGATATATGTATATATATAAATATATATATATATATATATATATATATATATATATATATATATATATATATACATATATATATATAAATATATATATATATATATATATATATATATATATATATATATATATATATATTGTTTACTATTAGGTTGAATTACACATTATTGAATATTAATAAATATGCAATGTTCAATGTTCTACATCAAGTTCGTTTACATATGATTGATTACTAATAAATATGTCATGTTCATTGTTTAATCATAAGTAGGTTACAAAGAATAAATTCGTTTTTGTTTACATAGCATATGTACGTAAAGCAGTTCATGTTGTCATCAATTGTTGCATGTTAATAAGTTTGCAAATGTTATGATTAAGTCATGCTTACGAATTATTATTGCTTAGATAGTGTTCTAATTACCTGCATGTTTTGTAACTGCGTATAAAATTCGTGTCAGTGAGTTATGCTTACCTTGTAGAAAGTAAGATTTTCATTATACTATTAATTAGACTATGCTTAGAAAAATAAATCACTTTGCAATCGATCTTTTGTGTATTCACTTGATGTGTTTGATAAGTAGCATCACGGTTTCAGTGCCGTTGTTGCAACAAATAGATCAACAACAGATTATTGATAACTTGTTACGGTTCAAGTGCCGTCAATACTTTATCCTATTCAGTTGGTTGTTCCTTAAAGCAGATTTCTTCTGTTTCAGAACAAGCTATAATATCGGTAAAAGTGCCGAGGACATTACATTCTTCGTGTATCCCGGTCAAAGTGCCGACGGATACAGCTAAGGTGGAAACTTACGTTACATCTTCCAACTGGGCCAAAATTTGTAGGCACTTGGTGGCCAAATAAGATGCCGGCGTTGTTCCGTAAGTCACGGTATTCAGTTGAGAAGTCTTAACCGGAAGTTTAGGGTCACTTCTCCACAAGATTAGCTGATATTGCCTATCTTCTTTATGGACTAATATTTGGCGATACATTTTTTTAATGTCCGCCGAGAAAACGTATTTGTGCAGCCGAAAACGTACTAAAATTGAAAACAAGTCATCCTGTATTGTTGGCCCCGTAAACAAAATATCATTCAAAGAAACGTTCGATGATGTTTTCGCTGAAGCATCAAATACAACTCTTAATTTGGTGGTCAAACTGTCTGGTTTTATGACACCATGATGTGGCAAAAAATAGCCTCTGCCTGATGTAATTTTTGGCCTTACTTCTGATATATGTCCCAGTTGAATTTACTCATTAATAAAGCTCATGTATTGCTCTTTTAATATGGCATCTTTGCCTAATTTTTTTTCGATTGAGAAAAATCTTCTGAGAGCAATATCTTTAGAGCAGCCAAGTTGGTCAGGATTATCTCTAAAAGGCAGACGCACGATAAATCTTCCTGATGCGTCTCTTTGATGAGTTTGATAGAAATGTTGGTCACATTTTTCTTGATCTAGTCAAGATTTTATTGCTTGCTTCTACTTCTTCCATTTTCCAAAATTTTTCAATATCAAAGTTGTCATGTCGACAAAGCACTACACAAACTGGTTTTTCCATTTCTACACTCGCGATTTTTCCCGATACAATCCAACCAAGCACAAAATTATTTAAAATCGGTAGTTTATCACTCAACTTCACTTTTTCAGAGCACAACAAACTACGGTAAAATTCTGCGCCTAGTAGTACATCAATACGACTCAGTATATTGAATTTTGGATCAGCTAGAATTATATTTTGTGGTATATTCCACTCGGAAATTTTTAGTTGTTGTATTGGCTGATCAGCAATTATTTGCGGAAGAACAATAGCTTCGACTCTGGCAGAGTAAGCGCTATGTTTTGAGCTCATTAAAACATTGACCCTTCGATGTGCATTCTGAACTGATTGGCCAATACCTTCTATTTTTATTGGTTGTGATGAGCTTGACAATCCAAGTTTTTTGATGACTCGTTAAGTAATGAAATTTACTTGTGACCCAGAATCTAATATTGCTCGGCATTCAATGGTCATTCCCTTAACATTGGTTAATTTTACTATTGCTGTGCTAAGTAAAATATAACCTGCCTCAAATTTTGGTTGTTGTGCTTTTATCGAAGCGGTAGTAAGCGCAATATTTCTGCTTTCTGTAGATATTGTTGTATCTATAGCAGCTTGGTTGCTTTTGCGGTCAATGTGTAAGAGAGTGTTATGCTTCTTATTGCATTTGGTACATGCTTTGGATATGCAGTTTGAAGGTCTGTGACCTACTTTCAAACAGTTAAAGCAAAGTTTATGCTCCTTTACGAGTTTTAGCCTTTCATCGGCTGTCAGTTGTAAAAATTTTCTACAAGAGTATAATGGGTGATTCCCCTTGCAAGAAATGCAATTATTCAATATCGACGCTGTTAAAGTGGAGGTCTTTGAGTGTCTATTATTATTGTTTTCATTTGATTTCGCTTTACCACCCAGAGCCTCTAGTGATTGAAAACGCATTTCCAGAAACATTAAAAATTCCTTTATGCGTTGCGATTCATTTGGTTGCTTTAGGGTTTGCTCGTATAAGCGATGCGTTGTGACATCTAATCTCTTTATCAGTAGGTGCAATAGAATTGGATCCCAACCATCTGTTGATATTCCTAGACTTTCTAATGCAAGAATACATTATTGAGTCGTATCGTGTAGTGATTTTATCGACTGAGCGCTTTCATTAACGATGATAGGCTGAGATAATAGTTTATTAATCTGCGCGCTAACTAACAATCTGGGATTCTCATAGCGATCTTTAAGCATGTTCCATGCAGTAATATAATTTTCTTCGGAAACACTTAAGTGTCGAACTAATTTTTCAGCTTCTCCAATTAAATTGGTTTTTAAGTACCACATTTTCTGACATGGCGCAATTGATTGCTTGTGAATCATTTCACTAAACAAGTCATAGAATTGCTTCCAATGTAAGTGATTCCCATCAAATTTAGGAATAGTCATCTTTGGTAAATTCGCCATGGTTTTTTACATTGGTAGTTGATACTGCATTTGCATTGGGTTTATAATCTCTTTCTTCAGTTAATTTTAAGAGAGCTTCTTGGACTGTTTCTTCTAATTTCAGATACTCGTCAGTGTCATAATTAATTTAAGCTGGTTCGTCAACTAATTCCCAGATGGCTTGATTTAAATCTTCAATCTGTGCCCAATAGTCACTTATTTGTCTTAGCTTGAACTCGTAACAACTTTTGAATTGTTGTTCAAAATTTAATCCAGCTAATATTCTTTGAATTGTTTTTATAATCTCCTTTTGTCGACGTAACTTTCGAATGGCGTCGACATTTGGAGATCTATTTTCAGTAGCGACTGATGCTTCTTTCTCTTCGAAGGTATTTTTGCATTAGATTTAGCAAATTCTGGTTCAAAATTTTCTATTTCCAAGGAAAAGTAGCTTTTGTATTTCTTATAGAGTTCGGCAATAGTATCATAATATTGCGTTGTAAAAATGGATGGTTTGTCGCTGTTTCAGGTAATTCTCTTATTTCAGTGTCCGTGGCATCGAAATTTTTCCATGCCTCCTCAAGACGCCGTAGTCTTTCTGTAAAATATGTGCGAGTTTTCCTGGAAGCTGTGTCCTTTTTGAAATTTTTTAATAATTTCTTGAAGAACCTTTCCTAACTCGTCTTGCTTATGTGCGAGTTCTTCCATGTTGCTTGCCATGGGAACAATGATTTGTGTCGATTCCACCAAGTATAATAATTTACTTTGACTGGGAGGCTCGGTTATGGTACTCTGATACGGTACTTTAACTGCCTATATATAATAAGTCAGAATTCTGAGATCTTAAAATCTCGATGGAAATTTTATGACATCAAATCGTGTGTTTATTTGAATCAGCTACTTGTTGTCGGGGTCTCCAATGTTAAGATGTAATGTAAGTTTCCACCTTAGCTGTATCCGTCGGCACATTAACCGGGATACACGAAGAATGTAATGTCCTCGGCACTTTTACCGATACACTAGCTTGTTCTAAAACAGAAGAAATCTGCTTTAAGGAACAACCAACTGATTAGGATAAAGTATTGACGGCACTTGAACCGTAACAAGTTATCAATAATCTGTTGTTGATCTATTTAATGCAACAACGGCACTGAAACCGTGATGCTACTTATCAAACACCTCAAGTGAATACACAAAAGATCGATTGAAAAGTGATTTATTTTCCTAAGCATAGTCTAATTTATAGTATAATGAAAATCTTACTTTCTGCAAGGTAAGCATAACTCACTGACATGAATTTTATACGCAGTTACAAAACATGCATGTAATTAGAACACTATTTCAGCAATAATAATTCGTAAGCATGACTTAATCATAACATTTGCAAACTTATTAACATGCAACAATTGATGACAACATGAACTGCTTTACGTACATATGCTATGTAAACAAAAACGAATTTATTCTTTGTAACCTACTTATGATTAAACAATGAACATGACATATTTATTAGAAATCAATCATATGTAAACGAACTTGATGTAGAACATTGAACATTGCATATTTATTAATATTCAATAATGTGTAATTCAACCTAATATTAAACAATATATATATATATATATATATATATATATATATATATATATATATATATATATATATATATATATATATATATATATATATATATATATATATATATATATATATATATATATATGTATGTATATATATATATATATATATATATATATATATGTATATATATATATATATATATATATATATATATATATATATATATATATATATATATATATATATATATATATATATATATATATATATATATATTGCTTAATATTAGGTTGAATTACACATTATTGAATATTAATAAATATGCAATGCTCAATGTTCTACATCAAGTTCGTTTACATATGATTGACTACTAATAAGTATGTCATGTTCATTGTTTAATCATAAGTAGGTTACAAAGAATAAATTCGTTTTTGTTTACATAGCATATCTACGTAAAGCAGTTCATGTTGTCATCAATTGTTGCATGTTAATAAGTTTGCAAATGTTATGATTAAGTCATGCTTACGAATTATTATTGCTGAAATAGTGTTCTAATTACATGCATGTTTTGTAACTGCGTATAAAATTCATGTCAGTGAGTTATGCTTACCTTGCAGAAAGTAAGATTTTCATTATACTATAAATTAGACTATGCTTAGGAAAATAAATCACTTTTCAATCGATCTTTTGTGTATTCACTTGAGGTGTTTGATAAGTAGCATCACGGTTTCAGTGCCGTTGTTGCATTAAATAGATCAACAACAGATTATTGATAACTTGTTACGGTTCAAGTGCCGTCAATACTTTATCCTAATCAGTTGGATGTTCCTTAAAGCAGATTTCTCCTGTTTTAGAACAAGCTAGTGTATCGGTAAAAGTGCCGAGGACATTACATTCTTCGTGTATCCCGGTTAATGTGCCGACGGATACAGCTAAGGTGGAAACTTACGTTACATCTTAACATTGGAGACCCCGACAACAAGTAGCTGATTCAAATAAACACACGATTTGATGTCATAAAATTTCCATCGAGATTTTAAGATCTCAGAATTCTGACTTATTATATATAGGCAGTTAAAGTACCGTATCAGAGTACCATAACCGAGCCTCCCAGTCAAAGTAAATTATTATACTTGGTGGAATCGACACAAATCATTGTTCCCATGGCAAGCAACATGGAAGAACTCGCACATAAGCAAGACGAGTTAGGAAAGGTTCTTCAAGAAATTATTAAAAAATTTCAAAAAAGACACAGTTTCCAGGAAAACTCGCACATATTTTACAGAAAGACTACGGCGTCTTGAAGAGGCATGGAAAAATTTCGATGCCACGGACACTGAAATAAGAGAATTACCTGAAACAGCGACAAACTATCCATTTTTACAACGCAATATTATGATACTATTGCCGAACCCTATAAGAAATACAAAAGCTACTTTTCCTTGGAAATAGAAAATTTTGAACCAGAATTTGCTAAATCTAATGCAAAAATACCTTCGAAGAGAAAGAAGCATCAGTCGCTACTGAAAATAGATCTCCAAATGTCGACGCCATTCGAAAGTTACGTCGACAAAAGGAGATTATAAAAACAATTCAAAGAATATTAGCTGGATTAAATTTTGAACAACAATTCAAAAGTTGTTACGAGTTCAAGCTAAGACAAATAAGTGACTATTGGGCACAGATTGAAGATTTAAATCAAGCCATCTGGGAATTAGTTGACGAACCAGCTTAAATTAATTATGACACTGACGAGTATCTGAAATTAGAAGAAACAGTCCAAGAAGCTCTCTTAAAATTAACTGAAGAAAGAGATTATAAACCCAATGCAAATGCAGTATCAACTACCAATGTAGAAACCATGGCGAATTTACCAAAGATAACTATTCCTAAATTTGATGGGAATCACTTACATTGGAGGCAATTCTATGACTTGTTTAGTGAAATGATTCACAAGCAATCAATTGCACCATGTCAGAAAATGTGGTACTTAAAAACCAATTTAATTGGAGAAGCTGAAAAATTAGTTCGACACTTAAGTGTTTCCGAAGAAAATTATATTACTGCATGGAACATGCTTAAAGATCGCTATGAGAATCCCAGATTGTTAGTTAGCGCGCAGATTAATAAACTATTATCTCAGCCTATCATCGTTAATGAAAGCGCTCAGTCGATAAAATCACTACACGATACGACTCAATAATGTATTCTTGCATTAGAAAGTCTAGGAATATCAACAGATGGTTGGGATCCAATTCTATTGCACCTACTGATAAAGAGATTAGATGTCACAACGCATCGCTTATACGAGCAAACCCTAAAGCAACCAAAAGAATCGCAACGCATAAAGGAATTTTTAATGTTTCTGGAAATGCGTTTTCAATCACTAGAGGCTCTGGGTGGTAAAGCGAAATCAAATGAAAACAATAATAATAGACACTCAAAGACCTCCACTTTAACAGCGTCGATATTGAATAATTGCATTTCTTGCAAGGGGAATCACCCATTATACTCTTGTAGAAAATTTTTACAACTGACAGCCGATGAAAGGCTAAAACTCGTAAAGGAGCATAAACTTTGCTTTAACTGTTTGAAAGTAGGTCACAGACCTTCAAACTGCATATCCAAAGCATGTACCAAATGCAATAAGAAGCATAACACTCTCTTACACATTGACCGCAAAAGCAACCAAGCTGCTATAGATACAACAATATCTACAGAAAGCAGAAATATTGCGCTTACTACCGCTTCGATAAAAGCACAACAACCAAAATTTGAGGCAGGTTATATTTTACTTAGCACAGCAATAGTAAAATTAACCAATGCTAAGGGAATGACCATTGAATGCCGAGCAATATTAGATTCTGGGTCACAAGTAAATTTCATTACTTAACGAGTCATCAAAAAACTTGGATTGTCAAGCTCATCACAACGAATAAAAATAGAAGGTATTGGCCAATCAGTTCAGAATGCACATCGAAGGGTCAATGTTTTAATGAGCTCAAAACATAGCGCTTACTCTGCCAGAGTCGAAGCTATTGTTCTTCCGCAAATAATTGCTGATCAGCCAATACAACAACTAAAAATTTCCGAGTGGAATATACCACAAAATATAATTCTAGCTGATCCAAAATTCAATATACTGAGTCGTATTGATGTACTACTAGGCGCAGAATTTTACCGTAGTTTGTTGTGCTCTGAAAAAGTGAAGTTGAGTGATAAACTACCGATTTTAAATAATTTTGTGCTTGGTTGGATTGTATCGGGAAAAATCGCGAGTGTAGAAATGGAAAAACCAGTTTGTGTAGTGCTTTGTCGACATGACAACTTTGATATTGAAAAATTTTGGAAAATGGAAGAAGTGGAAGCAAGCAATAAAATCTTGACACTAGATCGAGAAAAATGTGAGCAACATTTCTATCAAACTCATCAAAGAGACGCATCAGGAAGATTTATCGTGCGTCTGCCTTTTAGAGATAATCCTGACCAACTTGGCTGCTCTAAAGATATTGCTCTCAGAAGATTTTTCTCAATCGAAAAAAAATTAGGCAAAGATGCCATATTAAAAGAGCAATACAAGAGCTTTATTAATGAGTAAATTCAACTGGGACATATATCAGAAGTAAGGCCAAAAATTACATCAGGCAGAGGCTATTTTTTGCCACATCATGGTGTCATAAAACCAGACAGTTTGACCACCAAATTAAGAGTTGTATTTGATGCTTCAGCGAAAACATCATCGAACGTTTCTTTGAATGATATTTTGTTTACGGGGCCAACAATACAGGATGACTTGTTTTCAATTTTAGTACGTTTTCGGCTGCACAAATACGTTTTCTCGGCGGACATTGAAAAAATGTATCGCCAAATATTAGTCCATAAAGAAGATAGGCAATATCAGCTAATCTTGTGGAGAAGTGACCCTAAACTTCCGGTTAAGACTTCTCAACTGAATACCGTGACTTACGGAACAACGCCGGCATCTTATTTGGCCACCAAGTGCCTACAAAGGTTGGCCCAGTTGTAAGCGTCAAAATATCCACAAGCAGCAGAAATAATTGTTTGTGATTTTTACGTGGATGATATTCTGACGGGCGCGGACAAGTTGTCCACAGCCTTAGGCATTCAGCACCAGCTAAATGAATTACTTGCGAAATGCGGTTTCAAATTGAGAAAATGGTACTCAAATCATCCGGCACTGTTACAGAACATTCCAATAGAGCATAGAGCTATTCAACTTGATTTCGCGGACGAGACAGAAGAATAAGTGAAAACATTGGGGCTCGTATGGATCCCAAAAACTGATATATTTTCGATAAGAACGAACATTACTTCTGCTCGTCAATATACAAAAAGAAACGTGTCGTCTGATATAGCCCGGCTGTTTGACCCTCTAGGCATGATTGGACCAGTTAAGATGATTCTGCAACAGCTTTGGCTTTGCAATTTAGATTGGGATGATGTATTGCCATCTGAGTTGCAAGAAAAATGGTCATTATTCCCAGAAAATTTATTAGCTTTCAAAGATCTAAAAGTACCAAGGCATATTTTCGGACAGGATGTTTCGCGCAGTATACAGATTCACGGTTTTGCGGACGCTTCCGAAAAAGCCTATGAAGGTGTGATATACATCCGGTCCATTAATAGTCAAAATATGGCGGTAGTAAGACTATTATGCTCAAAATCAAAAGTTGCACCTTTGAAGCAATTAATTTTACCCAGGCTAGAGTAATGTGCTGCCAAGTTACTTGCTGAGCTCGCCAAAAGAGTGCAGCATGATTTAAAACTAGAAAATGTTCAGACATTTTTTTGGACTGACTCACGAATAGTGCTCGATTGGATTTATTCACGCTCGTCCTCATTCCACACTTTCGTGGCCAATCGCATAGCATCTATACAGGAGTTCTCTATACCACAGCAGTGGAGACACGTTGGATCACACGATAATCCTGCCGATATATTGTCTCGAGGTTTAGCGCCAAACAAGCTAAAGGAATCAACAATGTGGTTCTACGGTCCACACTTTCTCTATGGAGCAGAATCAATCTGGCCACCACCTTATCAACAAGGTGGAAAATGTGAGCTAAAAAGAAGACGAACAGTCTTAAATTCAGTGTGTCAGTAATACAGATCATGTGAATCTGAAAAGGTGCAGCAAGTGATGGCTGCAACTTCATCACTCTCTCAATCAAATATAGCAGAGGCAAATAAATTGCAAAGCTCGGCTCAGGATGATGGTACAGTGCATTTCTTATACAGAATAAATCATCGGAATACATTCAGGTCACTTCAACGCATCACAACATATGTTTTGCGTTTCGTAAAAAACCTTAAGAGCAAATCCAGTAAAAACGTGGGTTTTGAAAGTTTGACAACGACCGAATTGCGTGAGGGACTGCACATTATCGTGAAATTGATGCAAGAACAAGAGTTCAGTGAAGAAATAAAGCAGTTGACGCTCCACAAACAAATTGGAAATTCGAGTCAAATAATAACTCTTAGTCCTTTCTTAGATGAATACAAGATTCTTCAAGTTGGGGGCAGACTAGAAGATGCTGCATTATCATTTGACGCAAAACACCCTATATTACTGCCTCACTCGCATCCATTCACTAAAATGCTAATGACCGATATCCACATAGAAAATAAACATGTGGGGCCGCAGACGCTTTTGGCAGTAACGAGGCAGCAATTTTGGCCAATTAAAGGAAAATCCATTGCACGCTCTATCGTACAGCATTGTGTGCGTTGCACACGAGCACGGTCCAAGATGTTAAACCAATTAATGGGAAATCTGCCTAGTCACCGTGTGCAACCTGCTTGCCCGTTTATAATTTCTGGAGTAGGTTTTTGTGGGTCTATCTGGGTACATTACTCTCTGCGAGGCAAACGACCTAGCAAGGCGTATATAGCAGTATTTTGCTGCTTTTCGACAAAAGCAGTTCATTTCGAGGTGGTGAGCAATCTGTCTACAGATGCTTTTATAGGGTGCTTGAAGCGATTTGTTAGTAGACGGAGAAATTGTAGGACGTTATACTGCGATAACGCTATCAATTTCGTTGGCGCCAAGAATCAGCGCCAAGAGCTGAAAGATACTCTTTTCGGACATGTAGCTAAAGAATTCATCACAAAAAAATGCTGCGAAAAGGGGATTGATTTCAAATTCATACCACCTCGAGCACCTCATTTTGGTGGTTTGTGGGAAGCTGCAGTGAAATTCGCAAAACATTTATTACAAAGATCGCTCGCTAATGCTGCTCTTACCTACGAAGAACTAGAAACGTTAGTCATCGAGATTGAGGCCATTCTAAATTCTAGGCCTTTGACATGTTTGCCATCTGATCCAAATGACCCTGCTGCGCTTACTCCAGGCTATTTTCTTATCGAAGAGCCTCTTACTACGTCAATAAATCCCAACGCTACTCCATTAAAAACAACAGCTCTTAAGCGATGGAACATTGTGGCAGATATAAAGGCTGGATTTTGGAAACGGTGGTCGAGAGAATATTTAAATGAGCTGCAACACCGATACAAATGGAAGGTCGAGTGTAAGAATATCCAACCTGGTACGGTAGTCGTTATCCATGATGACAACACTCCACCTCAAAAGTGACCCTTGGGAACAATAGTACAAACGTTCAAGGGTAAAGACGGTTTCGTTCGAGTAGCAGAGGTTAAAACAGCAGGAAATATTTTGAAGAGGCCCATACATAAAATTGCACCTCTTCCTATTGAAATCCAGGACGAGCATGGATTATGTGATGATGATAAACAGCAAATCAAAGTTATTACGACTGAAGATCGTTCTACCTGAATTCGGAAGGTCATATCACCGGAGCCGTCAGAAGCACCTCCAAAGAAGAGCTCGCACCATTCATTAAGTTCTATTGTTGTCACGCTACTTTGTCTTACGTGCAAAATTTTTCCATCGACAGCCCAAAAAACTGAAAAGGCGGAAGTGGTACAGTTTTCAAAACAAGTTGGATTGTATTTTGAAAATGTAGGAGAAATTAACTTCGAAACTACAGAATGGAAACTTATAATCTATTATGATTTGAAGCCGTACTGGCTAGAATATAATTCATTGATCAACGGAACAAAGACCTTGGAGCACTTGTGCCAACAACTATCCCAAAGCTTTTGTGGGCGAATGGTCCATCAATTTAAACATACAATTGAGGAGCTTGATTTGGAGAATGCTTTACTTTCAAAGAGGCAAAAAAGAGGGGCCTTCAACATTGTCGGAAAGGTTGCCAATTCATTATTTGGGGTTCTAGACTCATCATATGCAAAGCATATGAAAAGCACCATATCCAAAGTCATTGAAAACGAGGACTACTTCTTGCAGCTAGTTAAAAACCAAACATCGGTCATCGATTCTACTATGAATATAATGAAAAGAGGCCAGCAAGAAAGTGAGGTGAAATTTAAAGAGTTTAGTCAACAAGTCGACGAGATACTTAATTGAATAAGAGATAATAGAGAGGAAGCTTATCGCATAAAAATATACCAGGTTATGACTTCCTTATCGATTCAAATGACTATGATCGCATCCAATTTACGTAAAACTCAATCTGCGATTATTACCACTTTAACGGACACACATCATGGAACTATTAATCCGATGTTATTTTCGCCTCAGCAGCTTCAACGGGAAATAGCGACAATCAAGCTCCATTTACCAGAATCCACCCGATTACCGCTGACGAAAGATAATCTCGTTCAATTATATGAAATTATGACGGTAAAAAGCGGATTTCTAGAAGATCAACTGATTTTCGAAATAAAGTTACCTCTTATGGATGAACATAAATTCGACGTTCTGAAAATGGTGCCAATTCCTACAGTCATCAACAACTCTCTTTTGGCAATCAATCCATGTTCTACTTATCTCGCCGTTAATTTGCACCGTGATCAGTACCTACCTCTGACTCAAGACGAACTTGCGAAATGCGTAACAATAAAAGATTACGCATACTTATGTAAACGTGCAAGTCCTGTTTATCACAAGGGATCTCAAATCTGTTCATGTGAAGTAGAGCCATTCAATAATGAGACCCGGAGAAGCTGTGTCCTCACCAGAGTTAACGAACAATGGATACAATTACAATCCGGAAACCAGTGGCTGTATGCAACAAAAACCCCTACTCGAATAAACTTAATTTGCGGGAAGGAGGTGTCTCAGTTGATTTTAGACGGATCAGGTCTCCTAACACTTCGAGCAGATTGTATCATCAAGCAGGAAACATATACTATTCAAGGACAGCGGACTTTTACTAGTAATATTTCTACTTCTTATTCAGGCTTCGCTAAGTTAGACGATATTATGGAACCGAAGCAGCTAAAAATGTTGATTACAAATACAATTGTCTATAATTCGCATGTAGACGAAAAACTCGAGCTCCAAAACATCGTTAAAACCCAACGACTTGCTGAATTGCCGAACAAATTTTTGAACCACCGAATTCATCATCTAACGATTGGGTATGCAGCACTATCATTGAGTATCGTTCTGACCGGATGTTTTGTATGGAGAAACAGTTCCAGATTCTTTAAGTGTAGGAAGAAGCCAACACCAAGTCCACGACTGCGAAACATTCCAAATTTCATGGTTGACGTTTAAGGATTGAATTCTCATTCAACGCGGGGAGTATGTTTAATATTAGGTTGAATTACACATTAATGAATATTAATAAATATGCAATGTTCAATGTTCTACATCAAGTTCGTTTACATATGATTGATTACTAATAAATATGTCATGTTCAATGCTAAATCATAAGTAGGTTACAAAAAATAAATTCGTTTTTGTTTACATAGCATATGTACGTAAAGCAGTTCATGTTGTCATCAATTGTTGCATTTTAATAAAATTGCAAATGTTATGATTAAGTCATGCTTACGAATTATTATTGCTGAAATAGTGTTCTAATTACCTGTATGTTTTGTAACTGCGTATAAAATTCGTGTCAGTGAGTTATGCTTACCTTGTAGAAAGTAAGATTTTCATTATACTATAAATTAGACTATGCTTAGGAAAATAAATCACTTTTCAATCGATCTTTTGTGTATTCACTTGAGGTGTTTGATAAGTAGCATCACGGTTTCAGTGCCGTTGTTGCATTAAATAGATCAACAACAGATTATTGATAACTTGTTACGGTTCAAGTGCCGTCAATACTTTATCCTAATCAGTTGGTTGTTCCTTAAAGCAGATTTCTTCTGTTTTAAAACAAGCAAGCGTGTCGGTAAAAGTACCGAGGACATTAGATTCTTCGTGTATCCCGGTTAATGTGCCGACGGATACAGCTAAGGTGGAAACTTACGTTACATCTTAACATATATATATATATATATATATATATATATATATATATATATATATATATATATATATATATATATATATATATATATATATATATATATATATATATATATATATATATATATATATATATATATATATATATATAAATATGTATATATATATATATATATATATATATATATATATATATATATATATATATGTTTATATATACATATATATATATATATATATATATGTATATATATATATATGTATATATATATATATATATATATATATATATATATATATATATATATATATATATATATTTGTATATATATATATATATATATATATATATATATATATATATATATATATATATATATATACATATATATATATATATATATATATATATATATATATATATATATATATATATATATATATATCAGCAAAATTATTAAGGGAGATAATATCTGGAGTGGCCAATTTGATGGAGCTGAAATTGTCGGAACTCAGATGTATATAGTGGGTAGGTCCATGATTAATTGCAATTCAGATATCTTTAATTTTTGGTGGTGGCGGGTATTGTAGTGAATTTTCAAAAACACCTATAATTCCAAGCAGCGTAAAGTTTTGTCTAAAAAATTATTGGGGATGAAAACTTATCATCTTCTCAGCTCGCATGTGATAAAGAATTGGAAATTTTGAGCCGTGTGTGGGTGCTGAGTGCCTAAAAGTATGCAAGGATTTTTTGGCAAATTTTAATTTGTCATAACTTCTGACAAAAATATTAGATCATCGTGAAAATTGCAAAGCTTGTTGATGTTAACTAAGACTTAACACATATTAATTTTCAAAACAGTGCGAAACGCTCTGTAGCTGCGGCAGGCTTCTGAAGAAAATCATTCAAATCAACGACCCTCTTGAAAAATTTTCTTTTGACAAAAACTTCAAATCATTGAAATTTGATTACCGTTATTCATCATATCAAATCAAAATTTTCAAAATTCCTTTTTGCACAAGAACAGCAACCCATCACCAAATTACCTCTATTTTCAGCACTCAAAATTTCTGTTCACGAGAACTGATGACCGGCTTATCCAATCAATATGAAATTCACAGGAGACATTAATGTTTGCTAGGACCAGGTCAGATAGAAGTGATTTTGAAATGCAGGCAGCACTGTTGCAGTGGTACCATTTTGAAAAATTACTGAGAAAAAAAAACTACTTTTTGGCCTATTGCTTCCAATTTAGCTGTCAGATTTCAACAAAACTCACACAATATTAGAATCTTACCTTAGACAACATTCTGAAAATTAGAATCGAGTTGCCAGCTATGGTGATTTTTGTCTCAAAATAAAGCTTTTTTTCCCTATAGCTTCCGGTCCAATAATGAATTAAAATGAAGTTTGCAGTAAATGGACTTTATTGTAAACCCAATGTGGTAGGAATTTCATAAAAAAATCATAAAAGGGCTGCCAGCTATGACAATTTTTGTAGACCAAAAGACACTGAAGAAGAGGGCAGATTACCCTCGAAATATCGATATATGTCAAAATAAAAATAAATCTAGCTTCTAAAGGAAAAATTGGTTTAAATTAAAAAATATTTTTACAAGCTGGGAAAAAAATTGGTACACAATAAAAACAATTTTTGTACTTTTTTGGGATCTCTTAATCAAGCGATTATGCCATTAGATTTGCAAATCGGAATCATACTCAATGCAAATTAACAACAAATATAAGCATTTCGAAAATTTGAATAGTGTTGAGGATGGTTACCCTCGAATTTTTCCACCTGTTTAACTTCCAGCGCTGTGATTCGATCGAAACGAAATTCACAGGGTGGGTTTTACTTAACGTGAAGCAGATTTGGTATAGACGAGTATTTTGCTTTGCTGCTAACAAAGGGTACCCAACATCGGAGATTTTCGTATATATTGCACCAACAGATGCTCAAAAGTAAAGCATTTGCAATTAAAATAAGGAATCAATTCATGAAATTTGTCGAGTTTCGAAAATTTTTTGGATGGCAGCCTTAAACAACGTTAAGCCACTGAAACTTTCGATTAAATCCTGCGATGAGAACGAAATTCAAAGAATACGTAAATTTAAGTATGAGCTTGGTATGATAAGCTTATTGCTGCGTCGTTGCAAAAATGTTGCCAGCACTGGACATTTTCATAACATATGTATGTAATAGTTGGGTTTTGTTGCTTTGGATGAGGAATGGTTGATATGATTCTACAAAAAAGTATATAACGTCTTTCCAAATTTGTTTGTGAATTTTTGTAATGATGGTGTTGTATGAGAAGCGGGGAGTGTTTGGTCGAAAGCTGAGCGATATGACTAATTGTTAACCTGATATTTCATCGGTAGTTTTGAATTCTCTCTTGTCTTTAATCTGAGCGGCGTATATCCATCCAAAATTTGCAAAAATTTGACCCCGTTGTGGCCAAGGAAGTGGTCAATTAAGTGCGCTGAGGACATGGTCTAGGATGGTCTAGTGCACAGAAGAATTCAGCAAGGAAGTGGTCGAAATACACTAATTAACGAACATGGCTTTACATCGGAATCTGATCTGTGGAAAAATTGAGCGTGTAAAACAAAGAATGTACACGAAATGTCATTGTAATTGAAAATTTAAGCGGTGTTTTTATGTACAAAAGCTGTACGCAATCGTAGGGGATCCTGGCAAAGGCTGCATGTTGTGCGTATTATTTTAAAAGAAGTGTGCGCGAAACAATTATCTATCAGCAGGTGCAGTGATAGAACAGTCCTTTATAGTGCAGGCATCAATTGAAACTGTTTTGATATTGACGGTGGTTCATATAAAGCTATAAAAATCAATAATATATCGAAGTGTGTTACCGAAATATTTCCAGAAACGTCGCTAACAACCCCCTATCTCCTAATGAGAATAGGGGTAGTCAATCCGGATGGCTATCGCTCACAAAGAACGGGGTGGGTTTGGCACCACTCCCTTCGTTGCCGGAATAGACCCTACGTCCGTCGCTCTGAAGCGAGAATCTGACGACAGAGCTAACACTTTTTACCGTCCGCGATTTGAATATTAACTAACTCACGAATTTCTTCGGATTTTGCGTCTCATCACTTGGTTGCCCTTTAACGCGGAAGATTATTTCACTTTCATTTCTGTATGTACAATAACACGTACGATTTATTATTAACCACTAGTTTTCTTTGATACAATCGTCGCTATGCCGCTCTACCCGGTCGGGTAGTATGCCCTTAATCTATACACGCTCTTTTGTTTTTTAATTTATGTACATTTTTCACTTAAAACTATCTAACCTGATTATCCTTTATACCGCTGTTGCTGTCCACGCTGATCGTTCACTCGTTGGGGCCCGTTCGAATCTGCTTCTCGAGTGAGTATTAGCACTACTATCCCAGGATCGCTCTATTCTATCGTACACTATTCTTCTCCACGCCTTTTATTAATCTCGATTCACTAAATTATCGTTTATTCCTCGTTCAGATGCTCCAGTACTGGTATTTTTCGTAAGACATCGATTCTCCACAAATCGCAGATTATAAATATCCACATCTTCTACAATCGCTCGATTGGCTCGATCATGGAAAAAAAGAAATACAAGGTTTTTCTATGATAACACTAACTATCCTTCAACACGTCTGTTCTCCTCACCGGTCAGAATCCAAGAGACCGATTCTATTCATTTTTCATCTGAACATTTTCGTTTCCCGCTAAAGCGGCTTTTCTCTGCCCGTTGTGGGTATTTGAACTCAGTGGATATTTGAACTGGCAATTCCAATTCAATCTGCAACATTTCCACCATCTACCTTGTCCATTTTTGGTAACATTGCAGTACCGCTTTTCCCTTTACTACCATTTTCAATCGAACTGTCACCTGACAAGTTCATGTTGGTTTACGTCGCGACCGGTTCCGACATAAACAAATTCGGTAATCATTCTTGGGAATCTTCTTCTTGTGCTTTTCTTGTGTGATTTTCTAAGAATTTGAACGTGAAGACAATACAATTGACCTGTTTTCTTCATTGTAGGTAACCGGGCGTTCGTGACGCTTCTGCCGCTCAATAATTTTGATACAAATATCTGCGAAAGTCTGATATGGTGACAAGTCAAGCAGTTTTGTTTTCACTTGTCCCTTCTACTATAGTTACATTCAACACCGTGCTTAGTGATAAGGAGGAACTAGAGCCACACAAAGGACCTGTTGTATGATAAGCTTATTGCTGCGTCGTTGCAAAAATGTTGCCAGCACTGGACATTTTCATAACATATGTATGTAATAGTTGGGTTTTGTTGCTTTGGATGAGGAATGGTTGATATGATTCTACAAAAAAGTATATAACGTCTTTCCAAATTTGTTTGTGAATTTTTGTAATGATGGTGTTGTATGAGAAGCGGGGAGTGTTTGGTCGAAAGCTGAGCGATATGACTAATTGTTAACCTGATATTTCATCGGTAGTTTTGAATTCTCTCTTGTCTTTAATCTGAGCGGCGTATATCCATCCAAAATTTGCAAAAATTTGACCCCGTTGTGGCCAAGGAAGTGGTCAATTAAGTGCGCTGAGGACATGGTCTAGGATGGTCTAGTGCACAGAAGAATTCAGCAAGGAAGTGGTCGAAATACACTAATTAACGAACATGGCTTTACATCGGAATCTGATCTGTGGAAAAATTGAGCGTGTAAAACAAAGAATGTACACGAAATGTCATTGTAATTGAAAATTTAAGCGGTGTTTTTATGTACAAAAGCTGTACGCAATCGTAGGGGATCCTGGCAAAGGCTGCATGTTGTGCGTATTATTTTAAAAGAAGTGTGCGCGAAACAATTATCTATCAGCAGGTGCAGTGATAGAACAGTCCTTTATAGTGCAGGCATCAATTGAAACTGTTTTGATATTGACGGTGGTTCATATAAAGCTATAAAAATCAATAATATATCGAAGTGTGTTACCGAAATATTTCCAGAAACGTCGCTAACAACCCCCTATCTCCTAATGAGAATAGGGGTAGTCAATCCGGATGGCTATCGCTCACAAAGAACGGGGTGGGTTTGGCACCACTCCCTTCGTTGCCGGAATAGACCCTACGTCCGTCGCTCTGAAGCGAGAATCTGACGACAGAGCTAACACTTTTTACCGTCCGCGATTTGAATATTAACTAACTCACGAATTTCTTCGGATTTTGCGTCTCATCACTTGGTTGCCCTTTAACGCGGAAGATTATTTCACTTTCATTTCTGTATGTACAATAACACGTACGATTTATTATTAACCACTAGTTTTCTTTGATACAATCGTCGCTATGCCGCTCTACCCGGTCGGGTAGTATGCCCTTAATCTATACACGCTCTTTTGTTTTTTAATTTATGTACATTTTTCACTTAAAACTATCTAACCTGATTATCCTTTATACCGCTGTTGCTGTCCACGCTGATCGTTCACTCGTTGGGGCCCGTTCGAATCTGCTTCTCGAGTGAGTATTAGCACTACTATCCCAGGATCGCTCTATTCTATCGTACACTATTCTTCTCCACGCCTTTTATTAATCTCGATTCACTAAATTATCGTTTATTCCTCGTTCAGATGCTCCAGTACTGGTATTTTTCGTAAGACATCGATTCTCCACAAATCGCAGATTATAAATATCCACATCTTCTACAATCGCTCGATTGGCTCGATCATGGAAAAAAAGAAATACAAGGTTTTTCTATGATAACACTAACTATCCTTCAACACGTCTGTTCTCCTCACCGGTCAGAATCCAAGAGACCGATTCTATTCATTTTTCATCTGAACATTTTCGTTTCCCGCTAAAGCGGCTTTTCTCTGCCCGTTGTGGGTATTTGAACTCAGTGGATATTTGAACTGGCAATTCCAATTCAATCTGCAACATTTCCACCATCTACCTTGTCCATTTTTGGTAACATTGCAGTACCGCTTTTCCCTTTACTACCATTTTCAATCGAACTGTCACCTGACAAGTTCATGTTGGTTTACGTCGCGACCGGTTCCGACATAAACAAATTCGGTAATCATTCTTGGGAATCTTCTTCTTGTGCTTTTCTTGTGTGATTTTCTAAGAATTTGAACGTGAAGACAATACAATTGACCTGTTTTCTTCATTGTAGGTAACCGGGCGTTCGTGACGCTTCTGCCGCTCAATAATTTTGATACAAATATCTGCGAAAGTCTGATATGGTGACAAGTCAAGCAGTTTTGTTTTCACTTGTCCCTTCTACTATAGTTACATTCAACACCGTGCTTAGTGATAAGGAGGAACTAGAGCCACACAAAGGACCTGTTGATAAAAATGTATTCGACCGTGAACTAGTCAAGGACGAACCTTCACCAATCGATATACTCGTTGAAAATGCTGCATATTATGAAGATACTAGCCTAAGGTTCTTTAATGGAACTACGCTAGGCTACGTTACGCCGGTAAGAAATATGAAGCTGCTGAGAATAGTATTTGTAGTTTAAAAGATTTGTTTTTTATATCCCAGTGGAATAACCATGGCTATGATGTGGCGAAGATTTGGGCCAACAACTTTGATATAATATCCCCGGTATGGCTGCAAATCATCCGAAAAGGAGAAAATAAATATGAGCTAGGTGGTACTCATGATATGATCATTGTAGGTAGCCGGGTGTTCGTGACGCTTCTGCCGCTCACTAGGATATACGATCTCGGCGAGGGTAAATCTAACCGCCGCAGGAGCAACCTTCAATAGTCATCGTAAGTAATACTAAATATTCTTCTCCTATGTTCAAATCGGTTCCGCGTTCGTCTCGACAGCCGTGTAGGGGAATCATCCTCGCCGCAATCTCCTTCAACCTCACTTATTGACCCTAACCTTAATCTGTCAATTGTCGTGAATTAATCTTCGGCGGTTGACCACTCTCCACCTTCCTTTGCTTGTAAGGATGATGGAGGGGATTTGTTTTTTGTCGCTTGGTTCTAATACGCGCATGCAATTTTTTTTGCGACCGTGACACCCATCTCGCCACAGAGGATTCCGCGGGAATTCTCGGCAATTATCTTTAACGATCAATCGTACTGAACAACTCCCCGTTCGACGACAACCGTAAACTCGTTCGCTCGCGCGTGTCGAACGCCTATACACAGCCTGAATTCTGCAACTCTCTATCTCCCCCACCATGAAAGACGAAAACATGACACCTTTTAACACTCATACACCGTAAATTTCCCTGCTTCGCTCGATGCTCAATCGTGCCTGCACCATCATTCATACCGTCACTCAAATACTCGATGTGTAAACAAAACAACAAATCGATACGACTCAAATCTTTTCAAATATGATCTGGGTCTTATGCGTTTCTTTTTAATTCACCCAACTCGCCTTCATGTCAATAATGCTGTATCATAGTGGTCTTGCTCATCCCCACCATATTTGATTTTACATTCAATGATGAAACTTTTGATACAAAAATATTGTAATTATTGAATGTCCGGTCTTATTTAATCCGCAGAAGACTCGTTGGCTTATTAGCAATAGCCTCAACTATCGAGTTACATATGATAATATTACATTCTAAATGTGAAATTTCTCTGTGCGTACTTGTCCATTTCTGCCTGTATTTGCGGATGTGACGTTTCGTGTCGTAGCTAGAACTTGGTGATGGATATTATCTCCCTTAGATCACGACACTAATCCTTTTTGTACTCGATTTTAGGACACCACACACACAGCCACTACAATGGGGTGATACCGACACACAAATCAGCCGGCGAAAAAAACGAATACACAAAAAAAATGACAGAGTATCACGAGGCCTCCGGAATAACAACACTCACTGCCGAGAAACAAAATGGTAATTTTTTTCCAATCAAAGTATCCTAAAATTTTATACTGTAATGCTTGCATTATACCGAACTTTTTCGAAAAACTGATCTCTTTCGCGAATCCCACTCTCCTTTATGACATAAAGTTTTTTTTACTAATGTTCGAAGAAGAACATTAGTATTAAAATCACTTTGGCCAAAAATTCATATTTCTATATATATATATATATATATCATCAAAAAATTTCAGTGAAAAAATCTCAGGAACGCGCCATCCGATTGAGCTGAAATTTTCAGGACACATTGGTGTATATGCAGAATAGTGCCAGGTCTCAGAAAAAGTTAATAATCTTTAACCCTTTGGCGCCGGCGGCCATTTTAGTGATTTTTTTAATATACCTATTATTCCGTACACAAATAATTTTTGCAAAAATAAAGTTGACGACATAAATTTCGAACAAGTTTTACATGTGAATCGGATAATTTTTTGGAATTTTTTTAACCCTATGTGTGCGCTGGGTGCCTAAAAAGAGAACGGGAAAATTTGAAAATTTTTAAATTGCGATAACTTTTGACAGAGCTATTCCATGATTACGAAATTTTCAGGACATGTTTGTTTTATTTAGTTAAAGATTTGTGTAGGTTTTAATGATTGTGCTGGCAACCCTGTAGCTAGGGCAGGCACTGAAAGTGAAAACGTCCAAATCATCATTTCTCTTGAAAAAATGTCGTTTCTTAAAAAAAAAGCCACTCATATGTAAATTTTGTGCTTTGTTTACATAAACAAAAAAAAAAATTTGATATGGTATAACGGGCACGCCTGGTAACCCTTGCCCAAGTTACTTATGTTTTTAGCATCAAAAACTTCTGTTCACGGAAACTCACGATCCAATGAGCAGAATTTATTGAAATTTTCAGAATGTATTGGTCTTATATAGGACCAGGTCTGATAGAAGTGATTTTGAAATCCTAGCGATTCTGTGCCAGTGGTGCCATCTTGAAAAATCACTAAAAAAGATAACTGCTTTTAGCCCTATAAATTCTGATTGAATCGTTCGATTTTGACGAAATTTACACAGTAGCTGCACCTTACTTCAAACCACGTTTATAAGAAATTTGGTTGAAAAATTCTGTTGGAGCTGCCAGCTATGATAATTTTGGTGTCTTAAATTTGAAAAAATAAAAATTTGGAAGTGAAAACATTCAAACCATCGAATATCCTAAAAAATGTCCGTTTCTACAATAAAACCAATCTGTATACAAATCTGATGCTTAATCTACACAGTCAAAGTAAAACTTTGGAAATTTCATGTCGGACAAGAACGGTAACCCTTTCTCAGTTAACCTATATTTTTAGCTTCAAAAACTTCTGTTCACGGGAACTAACGAATCAATAATCAGATAGAATTGAAATTTACAGAATGCATTGGACTTAAGTAGGGCCAGGTCTGATAGAAGCGATTTTGAATTGTGGGCAACTCTGTTCCAGTGGTGCCATCTTGAAAAATTACAAAGAAAAAAAACTGCTTTTTGCCCTATGAAATGTGAATAAGTTACCAGATTTTCATGAAATTGACACAGTAGCTGAACCTTACTCTAAACTCTGTTTGATAGAAATTTGGTTGAAAAATTCGATTGGTGCTGCCAGCTATGGTAATTTTTGTGTCTTTTTGTGAAAATTCGCTCAGGAAAATTAAACTTTTTGCCCTATAACTTCCAGTGCAGTCATGAAATCAATACGAATTTCATACAATTAATGAAACCTATTATAAACATTATTCAAGCCAAATTTGGTTTAAAAGCCATGATAGGGTTGCCAGCTATTGTTGGTTTTGTGTTTGCTTGCAATATCTTTATTAAGCGGTTTTATCGTAGAATTTTCAATTGGTAATGATATTGTAGTGATCATAAACAGCAAATATTAAGCTTTCGGTTATTTGAAAAAACTCGCTGCAGGTAACCCTAAGTTTCTTTATACTCCTATAACTTCGAATGTAATATAACAACGTGAAGCAGATGTGATATATTCTTGGCTTTGATACTGGCGAAAGGTTGCCAGCACGAGTTGGTTGTGCTACTTTTGTATCAATAAATGCTTGCAGTTAGTATTCCTACCGGAAACATTTACAATGAAAATAAATAACCGATGTTTCAATTCCCAAAGTTCTGCAAATTTTTCGGATCGCAGCCCCAAACTCCAACTTCAGTTACAGTGCTGCAGGCACTGAGCATTTTCTTCATTGATATTATATGAGATGCTGCTTTCAAAATTTTGTGAAATAAGCAACTGATAACGAATATAATTAACCTGTGTTTTGCTCTCATACACGTTGAAATTCATGCCAGTGGTAATATCTGAAACCTTCTCCCATATGAGTTATAATGCATTCTTGAGACAAAAGTAAAACATGGCATTTGAAACAATTTGGCCGTAATAAGCAGCGCATGTGGTGGAATATGCACTCAAAACCTGCACGATTCTTCTACTGTTCTTCGAACATTAGTGTTTCTAGCGGTTCAGGTGCGCTAGAGTTTTTTTTTTTTAAATCTATGCCTCCACCCCCACTAACCTATCGCGCTTATGAGCTATTACCACCACCTCTATCTACTATGATACTTACACTAGAGCTCCATCATCACTACCCTATCCTACTTATGAACTAGTCCCACCACCATAAGAAAACGCTCAACTTAGTTTCCCGAACTCAATCTCTATCACTAATGTTGGAAATCTTCAGACCATGATCAACCCTAGATATTACAGCTACTTCATCTATACCACCCCCCGGGTTTCACTATCGTTCGCAATGTATGGCTTGAAATCTTTCGCATGCTAGTTACCCGCAGACTTCCCCTTCGTATCAACCAGATCGAAAGTCCATGACGACGTTTTCTTCCTGATAATATAAGGCCCGATGAATGCGGGAGCCAATTTTGCCGCGAAATTTTTAGTGGCGTTGGAAAAGACGTAATTTTTCCTCCAGACTTTATCCCCGATCTGAAAAACCACCTCCCGACGTCGCAAGTCATACCGCCTTTTACAAGACTTTGCCGCCTTGGCCATTCTCCTCACCACTTCCTTTCGGATCGACTCCAAGGTCTCCGCGTTCTTCGATGGAGAGAAATCCGACCGCCCACTCCACCGCTTCCCTGAAGGTTACTATCTCCCTCCCGAAATTCAGAAAATAAGGGGAGTAACCCGTTACTTCATGTCGATAAGTGCGCAGGGCGCATGCAATTTTTGATAGGTAAAGATCCCATGAGCGAAGATTGTCAGCAACAAAGCACCGAAGCATACATTTTATGTCCTGGTTACGCCACTCGGCTGGATTAGCCTGAGGGTGGTTGAGGGCGGTATAGATCACCCGCGCTCCATATTCTTCAACCGCTTTCCGAAATTGTTTGCCAGCGAATTGTACTCCATTGTCGCATACTATAACCTTTTGTACTCCATAGATAAGAAAGACATTTTCCTCCAATAACCGGAAGACAGCTGACGCGGTAGCTGTTCGTACCGGCAATATAATCGAATACTTAGTCACGTAGTCAAGAATCGTCAGGATATGTGAGTATCCACGCGTTGACCTAGGCAGGGGCCCTATTAAATCTACGCACACCATCTCCCAGGGGGATTTAGCCTCACCTGCCCTGGTGGACATCACCCAACTGGAGCTTTTCTCTCAATTTTGCACGCCTGGCACACTTTACACCTTAGCACATAACTTCGGATATCCGACCCCATGCGAGGCCAGTAAAAGTTTTTCGCCACTCGAGCCACTGTCTGCGCAATCCCCATGTGTCCCGCCTTCGGATCGTCATGGCACCGATGAAGTATGCTTCCCCTTTCAGTCTTTGCGACGACTCTTTTCCAACCCTGATCGACCTCCTCCGCTCCTCGGCTGCCCGACAATTTTTTCCACAACCCATTCTCCACGACCTTCCAATTTGGGAACTTATCAGGACTCGCAACTACTTCCGCCAGCATCTTTGAATACCACCGCTCCGCTTCTTGAGAGGACACCATACAGTCCACTTGTGCGATCGCTCGAGATAGTGCGTCTGGTACTAGGTGCTCTTTCCCCTTTCGGTGTATAACCTCAAAGTCGAATTGCTGGAGCCTTACTGCCCATATGGCCAATCTTCCCGTTGGATCCCTTAAGTTATTCAACCATACCAGAGAATGATGGTCGGTTATGACCACGAAACGTGTCCCCTCGATGTATGGTCGAAGCTTTTCAACAGCCCATAGCACCCCCAAGCACTCCTTCTCAGTCGTAGAGTACTTCCTCTCCATTTTCGACAGCGCCCTGCTCAGATAGCATACAACTTTCTCTCCCGTTGGATGCGCCTGACTCAACACCGCTCCGATGCCTACGTCTGACGCGTCCGTCTGCACCTTGAACGGCGGGTCAATGTCTGGACATGCTAAGACTGGCGCTGTTGATAGTTTCTCTTTGCAGTACCTGAAAGCTTGCTCGCACTCTTCCGACCAGACAAATTTACGGCCCTTCTTCAACAGGTCACTGAGAGGAGCCACCATCGTCGCGTGACCCAGGATGAATTTTCGGTACCACGACACCATACCAAGAAGTCGTCTTACCTGCTTCACCGTCGTGGGCCGCGGAAACTCTCTGATAGCCTGAACTTTCTCGGGATCTACGCTAAGTCCCTCCCTGTCCACCAGGTACCCTAAATATTTGAGCTGCGACCGGCAAAACTGGCATTTCTCTCGCGACACGCGTAAGCCCGCTTCTCTTAATCTTACAAAAACCTCCTGAAGAACCTCCATGTGCCTACTAAACGTTTCTGTCACTATAATTATATCATCCAGATATGTAAATACAAATGGTTCCAGTTGCGGACCCAAAACGGTGTCGATAAGGCGCTGCCACGTCGCACCAGAATTATGGAGACCGAATGGCATTCTCAAAAAATGAAATAATCCTCTACCGGGCACGGTGAATGCTGTGTATTGCCGGGATCCTTCAGCCATCGGCACTTGCCAGTACGCTGACTTGACATCCAGCGTCGACAAAAACTTGGCGTTACGCAATTCCTCTAAGGTGGTTGAAATATATGGCAACGGGTATGCATCTTTCTCGGATACAGCATTTAACTTGCGAAAGTCTACGCAGAAGCGATACGACCCGTCTTTCTTGCGAACGAGCAGTATTGGAGACGACCAGGGACTCGCCGATGCTTCGACCACCCCATTTTTTAACATTTCGTCCAACTCCTCATTGATCTGCCGCTGAACTGCCGGCGATACCGGGTAGTATCTTTGTTTGATGGGTGACGCCGTGGTTCTAATTACATGTGTCACAAACACGGAATCAAAGTTTTAAGTAATTTATTTAAAATAATTATACACTTCTAACGACTATAAATCAAAACGGATATCATTCAAAGATCGGTTGGCTGTTCGGTTTCGGCGGCGGTCAACGATAGACTCCCTTCTCTATCTTGTTTAGAGCCTGATGATAGCTCGTTGAGGCTAGATGATGAGTCATTCTGACAGCTCGGCCCTTCCTGATTTGAGCTCGACCCGAGTTCACTTTCGTCTGCATCAACTTCATCAAGTTCGGGATGAAGATCGCACCACGGCTTCAACTTGTCGCTCGAATAAACTGAGGTAAATTCTCGTCTTCGATGCAAGTGGTCATGGTTAGGCAAAGCTTCTACGACATATCTATCAAATCGTAATACTTTCCTGATCCGAAAAGGTCCCCGGTATCTTGGCTCCAATTTCCTCGAATCACCAGTTGAGGCTAATACATTTTCAATCAGCACGAGATCTCCGGTCTCATAAGTTCGAGGTTTTCGATGACGTTCGTCGAAACGCGTTTTCCAACGGTTTTTACTAATGTTCGAAGAACATTAGTATTAAAATCGATTCGGCCAAAAATTCATATTTCTATATATATATATATATATATATATATATATATATATATATATATATATATATATCATCAAAAAATTTCAGTGAGATAATCTCGGGAACGCGCCATCCGATTGAGCTGAAACTTTCAGAATACATTGGTGTATATGCAGAATAGGTCCAGGTCTCTTTAAATGTCAGTTATTGTTAACCTTTTGGCGCCGGCGGGCGTTTAAGTGATATTTTTAATATACCTATTATTTCGTGCACAAATGATTTTCGCAAAAATAAAGTTAACAAAATAAATTTCTAACGTGTTTTACATATGAATCGGATAATGCTTTGGAATTTTTAACCCTATGTGTGCGCTGGGTGCCTAAAAAGAGGACGGAAAATTTGAAAATTTTTAAATTTCGATAACTTTTGACAGAGCTATTCAATCATTATGAAATTTTCAGGACATATTGATATTATTTAGTTGTTGATTTGTGTAGCTTTAAATTAGCGTGCTGGCAACCCTGTAGCTAGGGCAGGCACTGAAAGTGAAAACCTCCAAATCATCGTCTCTCTTGAAAAAATGCCGTTTCTTCAAAAAAAAGCCTTTCATATGTAAATCTTGTGCTTTGTTTACATAACCAAAAAAAAACAAAAGATATGGTATAACGGGCACGCCTGGTAACCCTTGCCCAATTTACCTATATTTTTAGCATCAAAAACTTCTGTTCACGGAAACTCACGATCCGATGAGCAGAATTATTTGAAATTCACAGCATGTATTGGCCTTAAATAGGACCAGGTCTGATAGAAGTGATTTTGAAATGCTGGCGATTCTGTGCCAGTGGTGCCATCTTGAAAAACCACTAAAAAAGATAATTGTTTTTAGCCCTATAAATTCTGATTGAATCGTTCCATTTTGACGAAACTTACACAATTGCTGGATCTTACTTTAAGCCACGTTTGGTAAAAATTTGGTCGAAAAATTCGGTTGGAGCTGCCAGCTATGATAATTTTGGTGTCTTCATTTTGAAAAAAAAAATTTGGAAGTGAAAACATTCAAACCATCGAATATTCAAAAAAATGTCTGTTTCTTACAATAAAACCAATTTGTATATAAATCTTATGTTTTATCTACACGTTCAAAATAAAACTTTGGAAATTTCATGTCGGACAAGAACGGTAACCCTCTCCCAGTTAACCTATATTTTTAGCATCAAAAACTTCTGTTCACGGAAACTCACGAACCAATAATCAGATACAGCTGAAATTTACAGAATGCATTGGACTTAAGTAAGAACAGATTTGATAGAAGCGATTTTGAATTGTGGGCAACTCTGTGCCAGTGGTGCCATCTTGAAAAATTACAAAGAAAAAAAACTGCTTTTTGCCCTATGAAATGTGAATAAGTTACCAGATTTTCATGAAATTGACACAGGAGCTAAACCTAACTCTAATCTCTGTTTGGTGGAAATTTGGTTGAAAAATTTGATTGGTGCTGCCAGCTATGGTAATTTTTGTGTCTTTGGTTTTGAAAATTCGCTCAGGAAAATAAAACTTTTTGCACTATAACTTCCAGTGCAGTAATGAAATCAATACGAATTTCATACAATTAATGGAACCTGTCATAAACATTATTCAGGCCAAATTTGGTTGAAAAGCCACGATAGGGTTGCCAGCTATTGTTGGTTTTGTGTTTAATTGCAATATCTTTATTAAGCGGTTTTATCGTAGAATTTTCAAATGGTAATGATATTGTAGTGACAATAAACAGCAAATATTAAGCTTTCGATCATTTGAAAAAACTTGCTGCAGGTAACCCTAAATATCTTTATACTCCTATAACTTCGAATGTAATTAAACAACGTGAAGCAGATGTGATATATTCTTGGCTTTGATACTGGCGAAAGGTTGCCAGCACGAGTTGGTTGTGCTACTTTTGTATCAATAAATGCTTACAGTTAGTTTACATACTGGAAACATTTACAATGAAAATAAATAACCGATGTTACAATTCGCAAAGTTCTGCAAATTTTTCGGATCGCAGCCCCAAACACCAACTTCAGTTACAGTGCTGCAAGCACTGAGCATTTTCTTCATTGATGTTATATGAGATGCTGCTCTCAAAATTATGTGAAATAAGTAACTGATAACGAATATAATTAACCCGTGTTTTGCTCTCATAAACGTTGAAATTCATGCCAGTGGTAATATCTGAAACCTTCCACCATATGAGTTATAATGCATTCTTAAGACGAAAGTAAAACGTGGCATTTGAAACAGTTTGGCCGTAATAAGCAGCACATGTGATGGAATATGCACTCAAAACCTGCACGATTCTTATACTGTTCTTCGAACATTAGTGTTTCTAGCGGTTCAGGTGCGCTAGAGTTTTTTTCTACTAATATCTTCCTGGTAGCATCTTCTCGTTTTTCTTTGATTGTCATTAATTGCGTACTATCATTGTGGTGCTCTTCACTTAGGGCTTAAAGTAAGCTGTTATGGATGACATCTCTTAACGGAAAATCAAAGACAATTTCGTTCGGACTAAACCTTGTTGTCGAGTTTTCCATGGAATTCAGACTCCACTGCATATCTCGTAATAACTGGTCCCATTTGTGTCGGTCAGCGGTTGAGGTTCGAAGGAATTGGATTATGTTCTGGTTCGCTCTTTCCACCTGCCCGTTGGCTTGTGGAGTTCAGACAGCAGTTTTAATGTGCTCAATTTGGTTGTCACGGCAGTACGTCTCAAATTCACAAGATGTGAAAGCAGTTCCACGATCGGTAATAAGGCGTTGTGGAAGGCCAAAATAAACGGTTAAATCGTTCAGCATATCTATCACGGGTTTTGATTTTGTAGTTTGCACTGCTTTAAGGATGAGGTACTTGCTGAACGGATCGGAAGCGGCGACGATATATAAATTCCCCTTTGTACTTCGTGGAAATGGACCTAAAAAGTCGAGATGCATAACACGGAACGCGATAGGCTCCACTTCATAGATGTGAAGTTATCCTTCTGGTTTTCCGGGAGTAGCTTTATTATAACAGCACTCGATACATGAGTTTATATATGACTTAACATAGTTTCGCATTCTGTGAAACCAAAAGTGCTCTCGAATGCGTTGAATCGTCTTGTCAACTCCGAAATGACCCATGTTGTCATGATAAAGTCTCACAATTCTCCAACGAATGCCTTTGGGCACAACAAATTTTCCCTTTCCTTCAACGATTCAATTAAGCCGTTTTTCCTTTATTTTGTATTCTGTTCGTAGTTGCTTCTGCTGTGGGGATAATTGTTCGCCCTGAATGATGCTAACGATTTTGATCAGTTTTGGATCTTGATATTGCATAGCAACTATCCAATCTTCAGTTGTGGCGGCAATAATCATAATGTTTTCGGCGACTCCTGAGGCTTCCTTTGGTTTTTCGACAGGTGCTTGGCTTAAGGCATCAACGTGCATCATTGTGTTTCCTGGTCTATGAACGAGCTCGAAATCATATTCCTGTAGGCGGCTTTCTTCTTTCTACACATTGCTCAGTGGTATGAGTTGTCCGAGAACATGTTGCGCATCGTTCCCGTCGCTGAGGCTGTGCGCAGTTAATGGAAATGTGGCCCGTTCCCCAGCAGTTGTAACATGCAATCTCTCCTCGACGGGCCGTACGACTATCGCTTGATCTGAGGGTAGATCGTACCAAATTCTCCTGTTGCTGCGTGCCTGTAGTTGCACTGCTTTTAATCTCTCGGGGCGCACGCATTACGTTTGCACGATCACGTGTCTCACTTGCACGGCTGCTAGCATTAGCGAAGAATCGTCGGATGGCTGCGAGAAGTTCCGTCGTAGTTGCAAAGTCGAGGCTGGCAATTGAATTCTGCAATGTGGTATGCCGAAGGTTCGTCTAAATGTATTTGACGGCTGTCCTTTCACTCACATTGCCTCGACGAGCGATTGCACACATTCGATGATAGAATGCGTCTGTGGTTTCCCCCGAGCGCCTCTCCGTCGATATCAATTTAGCATGCACTACGCTCTCATCGATGTCATTCGGAAAGTTTTCGACTAAATTGCCAACAAGCGACTGCCAAGTTGTGTGTGGTTGTGGATGGCTATCGAACCACAGTTTGGGTGGGCCCTTCAAATTTACTGAGACAGCTAAAAGTACTTGGCCGTCTTCCCATCCAAATGTCTGTTGAAGCATGTCAACGCGTTTTACGAACTGGATGGATGTGAGTGATAGCTCCGACGACGGGTCGAAATTAGGCAACGTTTCACTCACTTCCCGTATTGTATGCATACGACCACTAATTTGCGAATGTCCTGTGTGAGTTTGCGATACTGGAACGGCTGTCGCAGATGGTGGAAACATATTCGAGATCGCATCTCTTGTGTTTGAATGCGTCGTTGGTCGGAAAAATTTTAGCAGTGTTTACGTTTAACGGTGTGGTAGTAGATGGTGAGATAGGTCTTGCGGTTGAAAACGGCGGGGTGTCCGTAGTGGTGGTTGCGATCGGTATCGAAGACGTATTGCGGGGTGATATTGCTGATGGCGTATCGGCAACATTGGATGAAGCATCGGTGGTAGTGTGTGTGGCGCGTTCCATAAAATATTTCAGAGCAGCTGACATGGCGGAAATTTCTTCTCGAGGTTTTTCGAACTCACCGCGTGACACTGGTTCAATGGAAACTTCGTCAGAGCCTATTTCATCTGATCCTTGTTCCTCGATTAGACGGCTGATTAATTCGGCTTTCGTTCCGGCGGTAGACCGATTTCGCGACTGCAGCACGGCTCGTAGCTGCTTAACGTTGAGCGAGTCTACTTTTACTGACGACATTTGCAAACACGATAACAATACAGTTTTAACTTTAACGGTGGCACCATACGATTATTTAGGAAAGATCCCACTTCTGAAACTGTCACAAACACGGAATCAAAGTTTTAAGTATTTTATTTAAACTAATTATACACTTCTAACGACTATAAATCAAAACGAATATCATTCAACGATCGGTTGGCTGTTCGGTTTCGGCAGCGGTCAACGATAGACTCACTTCTCTTTCTTGTTCAGAGCCTGATGATAGCTCGTTGAGGCTAGATGATGAGTCATTCTGACACATGCTTCACGGATTTTGCGCATCCCAGCCCGTCGCCCATTAATTTAAACTGCTCTTCCAACATATCCGATAAAACCTCGGCCTCTCTAGCCGTTAAGTGCGATCGACCGCGCAGTGCTCCCCCAATACCCAGCTCCGCCGCCGCGACAAAACTTCACTGCTGACCCTTCATATCCAAGACTACGCCAAACTTCTGCCAGAAGTCTACCCCTAATATTACTTCGTGAAGTATCGATGGCACGATCAATGTCTCCAACCAATACTCACGATTATTCAAAGAAAATTTAAACCGCGCCTCACCAGCCACAGCGCAAGTCATCCCATTCGCCAGTCGAATTTCTCCAGATCCCTCTCGACCCAAAGCCACCCCAGTTTCTCCTAATTGAGTCCAACCCTTCCCACCAACTATTGTCCTACTTGCTCCCGAATCTAGAAGACCATCCATGGCAATACCCTCAATCTCCACCCGTAGATGCGGACGGCTATCCTGGACACTTCTGACCAGCGCGTACTCTACCACTGGCTGGGGTACTTTTTGCTGTGGCCTCTGATCTGTGCTTGCTCGACCGCCCAGCGAGCACGTCGGTCGTTTCCCGAAGTTTCTCTGCTTGATCTAGCCCTCGATCCTTGGCCTTGGCTCCTACTTCGGCAATCAGGAGAAACAGAGCGCATGACTCCCTGACGCCCACACCCGAAACAGCGACGAGGCTCCCGACAGTCCCTCGACATATGCCCTGCACGTTTACAGTTCCAGCAGAGCATCTGATGCTGTGTTGTTACTGCCGCTACCGTATTCACGTTCCCTGTGCCAACGTATGCCAGATCCAACTCCAGACAACGTCTAGACCGTGTGCTTGGAGGCACGAACGCTGCTACTGATGCCCTTGTCGCGTCCAGCGTTCGACCCATTTTTACCAGTTCTGCAATCGAAGTCACCGGTGTCAAACACAACTGCTGCTGGTAAAAAGGCGCTATATTACGACGTAGTATGCGTAATTTCTCCACCTCTGAACAGTCCGTCTTCAAACGACTAAAACGGCGCTCCATACCCCAATCGATTCATTCTCTCCCTGCGTGCGTTTTCGAATCTCCTTGCAAAGCCTGTCTTCATAATCGGAGGGTAGGAATTCTGCCTTGAGTTCGACCACTAGTTCATCCCAAGACACTACTAAGTTTCGGTTAGCCCGAAACCATATCAATGCACGGGAGTCGAATAAGTCAACAGCTGCTCTGAATAATTGGGGTTTTGTCAGTCTCCTTGCTAGCTGTAGCTCCTCAACTCGCTCCAAGAAAGCGTTCACGGACCCTGACGCATCCTCGCTAAACTTCAGACCCCATTTTGCTACCTCTGCAAGACTAGGTGCTTTTGTTTCCTGTCGCACCACCGTGATCGGACTGTCCTTCTCAAGATCTTGTTCGTCATCACTCCCTTCCTCCGTCTTAGAAACAAAGGTCCCCATTGCGATGATAAACCGATTCCTGAGTTTCCAACTCTTCAACCTCCGCCGCTTTTGCTACAAGCTCCGCATGATCCGTCTCATACTCGAACGGGTAAGCTACCTTCACGTACGAGGTGTCCAGCGCTGCTTCTGCCTTGAGGGTTGCCCTTAGTGTCTTTCGCATGCCCTCCACATTATCCGCTGGGAATCCACGGATGGATTAATATTAAACTTCTACACACAATTTCCCGCTAAAGTGTCTATACTGTCCCCTGCGATGGACCTAATATTGTACCCGAAGAAAAATTTCCTCCACAATGGTTTTCGCCACGCACTATCGTCCGCCCCTCAATCTTTCCCAATACGGTTCCTGCCGCTACACGTAAAAATTCCCACACGCACCTCTAAACTCAACTTTGCCCTCACTTCACACTCTTCACACGCTGCATTCACCCTACACTTTCACTCTGTTGCAGAATTCAAACCTGGAAATAATATATCTACCTCGGTATCTTCAGAACTCAAAAAATATATAAATATAATTCAATGTTGATATTTTCTCAATATAAATATACTGATTATTTGATTATCAAAATATACTCAACTACGATCCGCTCTGTTAACACTCTATGTTATCAATCTTTGCGGCGCAAATATTCAAACGCTCCACGGACTTTTTCAAACCTTCCCACAATCTGGGACTGAGAAGCTACAATTTTCTTACGTACCGTTAATACCCGTAATCCCGAAATATTTCCAGAAACGTCGCTTACAACCCCCTATCTCCTAATGAGAACAGGGGTAGTCAATCCAGATGGCTATCGCTCACAAGGAATGGGGTGGGTTTGGCGCCACTCGCTTCGATGCCGGAATTGACCCTACGTCCGTCGCTCTGAAGCAAGAATCTGACGACAGAGCTTACACTTTTTACCGTCCGCGATTTGGCACTGACTCACGAATTTCTTCGGATTTTGCGTCTCATCACTTGGTCGCCCTTTAACGCGGAAGATTATTTCACTTTCATTTCTGTATGTACAATAACACGTACGATTTATTATTAACCACTAGTTTTCTTTGATACAATCGTCGCTATGCCGCTCTACCCGGTCGGGTAGTATGCCCTTAATCTATACACGCTCTTTTGTTTTTTAATTTATGTACATTTTTCACTTAAAACTATCTAACCTGATTATCCTTTATACCGATGTTGCTGTCCACGCTGATCGTTCACTCGTTGGGGCCCGTTCGAATCTGCTTCTCTAGTGAGTATTAGCACTACTATCCCAGGATCGCTCTATTCTATCGTACACTATTCTTCTCCACGCCTTTTATTAATCTCGATTCACTAAATTATCGTTTATTCCTCGTTCAGATGCTCCAGTACTGGTATTTTTCGTAAGACATCGATTCTCCACAAATCGCAGATTATAAATATCCACATCTTCTACAATCGCTCGATTGGTTCGATCATGGAAAAAAAGAAATACAAGGTTTTTCTATGATAACACTAACTATCCTTCAACACGTCTGTTCTCCTCACCGGTCAGAATCCAAGAGACCGATTCTATTCATTTTTCATCTGAACATTTTCGTTTCCCGCTAAAGCGGCTTTTCTCTGCCCGTTGTGGGTATTTGAACTCAGTGGATATTTGAACTGGCAATTCCAATTCAATCTGCAACATTTCCACCATCTACCTTGTCCATTTTTGGTAACATTGCAGTACCGCTTTTCCCTTTACTACCATTTTCAATCGAACTGTCACCTGACAAGTTCATGTTGGTTTACGTCGCGACCGGTTTCGACATAAACAAATTCGGTAATCATTCTTGGGAATCTTCTTCTTGTGCTTTTCTTGTGTGATTTTCTAAGAATTTGAACGTGAAGACAATACAATTGACCTGTTTTCTTCATTGTAGGTAACCGGGCGTTCGTAACGCTTCTGCCGCTCAATAATTTTGATACAAATATCTGCGAAAGTCTGATATGGTGACAAGTCAAGCAGTTTTGTTTTCACTTGTCCCTTCTACTATAGTTACATTCAACACCGTGCTTAGTGATAAGGAGGAACTAGAGCCACACAAAGGACCTGTTGATAAAAATGTATTCGACCGTGAACTAGTCGAGGACGAACCTTCACCAATCGATATACTCGTTGAAAATGCTGCATATTATGAAAATACTAGCCTAAGGTTCTTTAATGGAACTACGCTAGGGTACGGTACGCCGGTAAGAAAAATGAAGCTGCTGAGAATAGTATTTGTAGTTTAAAAGATTTGTTTTTTATATCCCAGTGGAATAACCATGGCTATGATGTGGCGAAGATTTGGGCCAACAACTTTGATATAATATCCCCGGTATGGCTGCAAATCATCCGAAAAGGAGAAAATAAATATGAGCTAGGTGGTACTCATGATATGATCATTGTAGGTAGCCGGGTGTTCGTGACGCTTCTGCCGCTCACTAGGATATACGATCTCGGCGAGGGTAAATCTAACCGCCGCAGGAGCAACCTTCAATAGTCATCGTAAGTAATACTAAATATTCTTCTCCTATGTTCAAATCGGTTCCGCGTTCGTCTCGACAGCCGTGTAGGGGAATCATCCTCGCCGCAATCTCCTTCAACCTCACTTATTGACCCTAATCTTAATCTATCAATTGTCGTGAATTAATCTTCGGCGGTTGACCACTCTCCACCTTCCTTTCCTTGTAAGGATGGTGGAGGGGATTTGTTTTTTGTCGCTTGGTTCTAATACGCGCATGCTATTTTTTTTCCGACCGTGACAAGTGGTCGTGCCAATAAAAATATTCATGGGAGGAAGCAATTCTAACGGGAATACACATTTTCTTCGTATTCTAATAAACAAAACCGTTGGATGACAGGTGGAATTAACTGAAGAAGCAGAGAGTGTTATCGTTTATTAATGGAACTGTTTAATTATTGAACTTACTTAAATTTCTGAACTTAAACTGAAATTAATTTTTTTTATTAAACCTAAATCACATCAAAAGTTTACAGTGTTCCAGCTTCGGTGCCGTGGTTTGGATACCGCTGGTAAGTGACAAATTTTTTTTTCTTTGATTTAACTTATCTTTCACATGAATTGAAATGGATGCGGTGTTTTACCAATGCCTCTTTATTTATTGTACACAATTAGTATATTTACTTGCTTATTTATTTAGTCGCAATTCAGTCTGAATTTCTATTAATTTGTTCTTGGCTGAATTTTAAAGTGATTATTTATTAAATTTTAGTTTGTTTAAAGTAGTTTTATATTATGTAAAAACGGAATTGTATATTTGTATATGTTTTAGCTGCAATATTATATTATATGAGTTCATTTTTTATTTTGTGAAATTTTTGGTTTTTTTCAAACGGCTGGCCATCGAGCTTTAATTTTCTCGTTTTGGTTCAATGAAATCATGCATTGAAGCGGGCTCCTTTTTTCCCCTTGCTTGTTTTTCTTCAAGTTTCAAAGGTTTAGCGTTGTTTAAGGCTGCCATCCAAAAAATTTACGAAACTCGAAAAATTTAAGGAATTGAATCATTATTTTAATTGCAAATGATTTACATTTGAGCATCTGTTGGTGCAATATATACGAAAATCTTCGATGTTGGTTACCCTGTGTTAGCAGCAAAGCAAAATACTCGTCTATACCAAATCTGCTTCACGTTAAGTAAAACCCACCCTCTGAGTTTCGTTTCGATCGAATCACTGCGCTGGAAGTTAAACAGGTGGAAAGAATTTGAGGGTAACCATCCTCAACACTTTTCAAATTTTCGAAATGCTTATATTTGCTGTTAATTTGCATTGAGTATTATTCCGATTTGCAAATCTAATGGCATAATCGTTTGGTTAAGGGGTTACCCCCACTTGCAACTTTGAAGTTTTTCGTTTTTTTTTGTTGCATTTTTTTTAAGTATAACTATCTGAGAATACGTCCTTCAAATTTCAAGTCGATCCAAACATAATTAACCGAGATATGAGCGTTGAAAGAGAAGAAACTGTTGCTTATACAACCGTTACTTATACTTATAAACGCGTTTTTCTCGAAATGACACCTTTGAAGTCGGTGACCAAAATTACTCGAAAACTACTGAACCGATCTTTTTGAAACTTAGCAGGCTTATTAAATACATAAAACTCTAGCGCACCTGAACCGCTAGAAACACTAATGTTCGAAGAACAGTAGAAGAATCGTGCAGGTTTTGAGTGCATATTCCACCACATGCGCTGCTTATTACGGCCAAATTGTTTCAAATGCCATGTTTTACTTTTGTCTCAAGAATGCATTATAACTCATATGGGAGAAGGTTTCAGATATTACCACTGGCATGAATTTCAACGTGTATGAGAGCAAAACACAGGTTAATTATATTCGTTATCAGTTGCTTATTTCACAAAATTTTGAAAGCAGCATCTCATATAATATCAATGAAGAAAATGCTCAGTGCCTGCAGCACTGTAACTGAAGTTGGAGTTTGGGGCTGCGATCCGAAAAATTTGCAGAACTTTGGGAATTGAAACATCGGTTATTTATTTTCATTGTAAATGTTTCCGGTAGGAATACTAACTGCAAGCATTTATTGATACAAAAGTAGCACAACCAACTCGTGCTGGCAACCTTTCGCCAGTATCAAAGCCAAGAATATATCACATCTGCTTCACGTTGTTATATTACATTCGAAGTTATAGGAGTATAAAGAAACTTAGGGTTACCTGCAGCGAGTTTTTTCAAATAACCGAAAGCTTAATATTTGCTGTTTATGATCACTACAATATCATTACCAATTGAAAATTCTACGATAAAACCGCTTAATAAAGATATTGCAAGCAAACACAAAACCAACAATAGCTGGCAACCCTATCATGGCTTTTAAACCAAATTTGGCTTGAATAATGTTTATAATAGGTTTCATTAATTTTATGAAATTCGTATTGATTTCATGACTGCACTGGAAGTTATAGGGCAAAAAGTTTAATTTTCCTGAGCGAATTTTCACAAAAAGACACAAAAATTACCATAGCTGGCAGCACCAATCGAATTTTTCAACCAAATTTCTATCAAACAGAGTTTAGAGTAAGGTTCAGCTACTGTGTCAATTTCATGAAAATCTGGTAACTTATTCACATTTCATAGGGCAAAAAGCAGTTTTTTTTCTTTGTAATTTTTCAAGATGGCACCACTGGAACAGAGTTGCCCACAATTCAAAATCGCTTCTATCAGACCTGGCCCTACTTAAGTCCAATGCATTCTGTAAATTTCAATTCTATCTGATTATTGATTCGTTAGTT